>JAVXUO010001572.1:0-358297 GCA_033065855.1 Escallonia rubra | reverse complement strand
CTGTCATTTATGCCATACCTATTTTCAGGTCACAGGGGAGTTGCTTGATCATCTGACTTGCTGGGATGCCCTCCGTGCTGCATTGCCTGTTGGAACCGTTAGTGGAGCACCAAAGGTATCTTTCAGTTTGCTTCTATTTCCCATTAGTTGTCTCACTTCTTAAGGGTGAATATTCTTATGTATCCATCCGTCCGTCTAAGCTCTGACCTTTTGTCCTTTCTCATCTGCTGATAGAAAGCCTTACTATCACATCCTAATTTTAAATGGAAAACGTGCTCACAATCATATACATGGACTCATGCAGTCTTCCTGGGTAAAGATCTTCACCTATGAGATTGCTCATATAAAAATTGTCAAAATCTAGCTTACTAATACTGGGATACCCAGCTGTATGGGTTCCAGCGCAACACTAATCTCCTCATAATGTTTAAGTTGAGCGCGCTTATCTAAGTGAGATCTCACCAATCCAAGTGAATACGAGCTTGTGTAAGCACGCTAAGCTCGTTATGAACACGAGCCAAGCCCGAGACAGCGTCAAATTAAATAAGCCTAAGCCAGATCCAGCTAGGCAAGCCAAGATCTTGACTCATAAGTTCCTCAACTTTGACCAATTTTGGATAGGATTGGGGAACAGTAGTGTTACTGATGGGGTACTAGGGAGAGGGTTCCTCCTACCTATTTTGTGGCACAAGGATGCCAACCAGCTAGGCTGTACTGGGCCTCTCCCGATGTCCAATTGTGGACTCTTTTCTAATGTTTGCTGTTTCTTCAACTGTTTATGTGGTTAATGCTCTCGTAAGTTACCCCTTCTATTGCGTTGTTATCTTGATCATCAGCTGCAATGATGAACAGGTGAAGGCGTTGGAGTTGATTGATCAGTTGGAAGTAACAAGGCGAGGGCCTTATAGTGGTGGTTTTGGATATATTTCCTTATCTGGAGATATGGACATTGCATTGGCCCTGAGGACCATCGTGTTCCCAACTAGGACCCGGTTCGACACCATGTATTTGTACAAGGATGCCAACAAGCGCAAGGAATGGGTGGCTTACCTTCAAGCAGGGGCCGGGATTGTGGCCGATAGTGATCCCGAAGAAGAGCAGAGTGAGTGCGAAAACAAAGCGGCTTGTCTCGTTCGAGCCATTGACTTGGCCGAGTCGGCTTTTGTAAATGTATGATATTAATGATCCAGAAAAAGAATGTCAGCTGGAGCATCAACAATCTCATTCTCTGTGACGAAATGTAATGTAGTTAGTGTTGAATTATAAATCCCAAGTTGGCCGAGTCGGCTTTTAAGCAGAAGACTGCCTTCAATTGGCTTTTCCCCTCGGTTGTAACTTCTTTTGTGGACAAGCAAAGATGTAACCCATTAAGTAGCACAAGCGGAAGGTTTTTTTCGATTTTTGTTCTTTGTAAGTTAGCCTGGGGTAACTACAAAAGCATATATTTGATATAGATTTAGCATTTTGAGCTCGATATTGCTTTAGCCGATGAACCTTATTTTATTTTACAAAAAAATTGTCGCTAAGTTTGAACTTCGTTAGTACTCGTACTTTTGGCGAGGATTATCCATCGAATGTGAGTAAACAATACAAAAATCTACGAAGTAGTTTAGTGATAAAAGGGACCGATGGCGGAAGCGATGTATATGCTGATAACGAGGCATAATGATCTTCCATTAAACTTGACTTCGCTGTTATGTGGAGCAATTTCGATGGCCCCATTTCTATTATTCACTCTCCCTCCCTCATTTCACACACAAACACGCACACAACACACATTACTTGTTGCTGTTGCCTATCGATTCCACAAGTTCTATTGTGTAATGTTAGCGTTTAACTTGTGCAATTAGGGTTCTGTATACATATGCGTGTGAAATTAGTGGAGGCCTGATAAAAAGAGAGAAGAAATTCATGTCGAGGCGGTTAAGATAAATTTGATTGCTTCTACGTAAAAAACTTCAATTAATCATATACCTTTGGCTGTTGCGACTTTATATCTACCACCTCCAGTGAGATTGCAGACGATATCTGCACTTAAAAGGAGAGCCCGAGCCCAGTAACTTCCTTACACTCCAGTACTCCCTCGAGCTTCAATAGGCAGTAACTTCCTTGGATGCTTGATTTGCAAGGAAAAAATAATAACAGAGACTGACGAAAAGCTATAGGAAATGCTTTTTCAAGGCCCAGATAGGCTGGCAGTTTTCTTTACGGGTATATAGTGCTGCGTCCAGGGCAAAAACTTATTCTCCCGAGGAACGTTCAAAACTTCCGCGGGAGAAAGCATAGGATTTGGTTGTAAATCTGAAGTTTTCCCCCTCGAGCAAACTGCTCAGAACAGTCTAAAAGTCCAAATGCATACACTGATAAATCAAATTTTGTATAGACCGTAACGGATTCTGGACCGCTTCCTCCAGTGGTGCAGATACTTTCAGTTCAATTGAAACAAAGCATGAGAGAAGAAGGGGATTAATGCATTGAACCCCATTCCTATGGATAAAGAACTCATCTAAGCTCTGTAATATTGGCACAACTTCATACCGCTTCGATTATATTTCCATGCCTGGATTAGGGGACCATAGGGTTGAACACATTGCATGTGTCAACAACCCATCTACGGTCGTTTGGACGCCACAGAAGACAACTGGTCAGTTCTCTGTAAGCTTAATAACTCCAGTTACAACTCGGCTAGAATAAAAATGGTCGGGAATATCGTCGGTACTATACATAATCCTTTCATACATGTGATGAACGGATTTGCTTGTGTTGTTCATCACGATTTAATCTCCAAATGTAGCCAACTCAACAAAGGAAAAGATCAGAGAAACAGGGACGCACACAAAGGAAAATAGAAATTATGTTTTCGAAGCTCCAGATGAAAAGGGACTTTTCTATCCAATTCTATATCATACAGTGCCCGACGGAGTATTGTCCCACAATAAAGATCCTGGATCTAATCTTTACTGAGATCCCTATAACCCACAGCTTCCCTAGAGTTATCGGCCACCAAAATAGCAATTGTCACGAGTGGGTTATCAAGTGTCTCAGCCATTCACTCCTCGGTGATTCTACTTAGATAGTCGGCATGATATTATCAAGCCTAAGAAAATAAGGTAAAGTTCATCAAAGGTTAATGGTGAACTTCTAACTAAGCTATTTTTACGAAGTCTTAATATCTAGGTTTTAACCAGAAGACTGCCTTCAAAACTGCAACTTCTCTTACTGATAATTTAGCATCCCACTTCTGCCGCAAGAGCTAGTTTAGCATAATAACATCGACATGATGATAATTTCTCTCTTAAGTAAATGTCTCTATCCCTCTCATAATGTAACTTTTGGGAATATAAAAAGGTAGTTATGAAATTAAAATGCAGGAATAAACACTAAAGCACTATAGAGACACGAGTCACAGATGCTCATAATTAATACTCCGTATGTTGTTATAGATATCTTTTCTCTCAATAATGGAGTCAGCTAATAGAGCAATAACACTCCTACGTTATCTCTAACCAGGGTTTTTCCACAAAGAGAAAGAAAAGCTCAAACTGGAACGTCATTGTTCAGAGACATTTCATCTCTGTCAATGCACCAATAGATATTCCACATCTTTGTGTATCTCATATAATCGTTCGTTGCTTTTATATATTAGACAAGGCTTTAATCTTACTTAAACACGTCGATCTTAGCAATCATCCGCCTATGCCATTGAGGCCTCTTTTAATCATTTGGGTCTTGACTATATATTTCTATGTCCAAGAGTTTCTTAATTCAACATAAAACAATGATCTAAAACCGATAGGAAATATCAAGAGTGAAAACTGCAGAGCGTGACAGATTATGACAGTGCACAGTTCCTGCCTAGTCATATGGTGATTCTCATCTCCAGATGCCGAAGTAGGACTACTTCAAAAAGCAAATTTACCAAATGCCATAACTTCCCAACCGACAAAGGTTACGGCATGTGCTGAGGAGTTAAAGATTAGTATTCAATCTCCCTTCTTTGGCATGAGAAAGTGCTCTTGATTGTTTCAAAAATTACACAGGCAGATTTGTGGGTTTCAAAAAGGAAAGTCATCCATAAATTTGCCACAATATCAGTGCATGCATAAAAGCTTAAATTTTTGCATTTAAACTCAAACGCGGCAAAGCCCCCAAAATAACAAGGAAAAATACATTCACATTTTGACGTCTCCTCATCTTAACCACTCTGTTCTGGACCTCTGGTCCAGATAGGCAGATAGCGGTAAATAACGCTTCAATCAAACTAGCTCTAAATGTTTAGTACACAGTACACAACTATGTAAGACCTGAGAATTACCGCAGGGGAAAGTTCATATAAGCCACAAAATACAAAATTGCCATCTTTTTAAACATTTTTTCATTCTCAAACTATTCCATGACTTCAATCCCTAGTAAAAGATTTATTTAGTAAATACGTACTGGTATTTGTCAAAACCTGGCTTCAGCTTTCCTCTTTTCGTCAGGCCTCCTTAGCAAACAAAATCCTGGTGCTTAAAACAATTTTCTTGACGTACCACAGTACTGTCACAGACCTTTGGTAACCGGATCTCTTTTCCTAGTTCCAAAAATAACTCTAATGACTTTTCATCCAACGGGTCAATGCCCCAAGATCACACTCTTGGTTGTAATTCTTCAAAAATATATCAATCAAACACCCTAGGATCTCCCTTGTAAGATTTCAATACCAAATGTAGCACCAGAGAGATTCAGCACAGTGGAGTTTTGTATAACCCCGAAAACAAAATAAGCAAACAAAGTAGAAGAGGAACTCATTTAGTAATACCTATCAGGCTATCACATTATATCAACTCACAAAACACACTCTTAACAGCACCGCGTAAGTGCCTTTACAATTTATCACACGGTTTAAAGCCTTTCAATATCTCACGCGCCCACACTATTTTCTCTTAAGCTTTTGCGTCAAGTTGGGCATCATCATGTATATTCGGGCCTTCCACAATAAAGCGGCTCAGGACACACCACTTAATATGACTAACAATCTACAATTAGTTTAAATGAACGGTACATGTGTAAAAACCACAATAGTACAATACACATCTACTCTTTCTTGGAAGCCAACAATTCCACTAGAACTAGAAACAAATAGCCGATTCAGAAAGCTTCGTAGCTCAACGAGAACACCTCCAATTCAGTAATAAATCATCCCAAAAATAAGGTCAAAACAAAAAGTAAATTTCTTTTAGCGTTCAAGATCTGATTAACAGCACAAAGTAACACTTACAACGATCAAAAAAGAGATTTGATCTTCAATTGATATATACACATTCCACACAAACACATAGAAATTTCATCAAAATCACCGACGAAGAGCATACCTAACCGAGCAAATTCCACACCGATCCCCGGCCAAACCGGTTCACTGCTTGCTGTCGTAGTCAACGACTTCGTTAACGGTGACGGAGCGCGAGTGCTGGACAATCGACCGCCCGATCGAGTTGATCCAGTCCTCCTTCTCCTTCTCCGAATCGGCGATGAAGTACATGGTCTCGGAGCGCGTGGAGAGCTCGAAGGCGAACTGCTTGTTCAGCACATCCTCGGCGCCCTTCACGGTGAGGCAGGAGGCAACGGGGACGACGCCGCGCGGGCGGGAGGCGCGCGTGATGGTGGACTCCTTGAACCAGAAGAGCTTGCCCTGTTTGAGCACGAACCAGCGCCGGCGCCAGGTCTTGATGTACTCGCCTTGCTTGGTGAGCCAGCCGGTGCGCTCGGGGTTGGACCAGAAGTCCACGCCGTCGTAGTCGTCGGTGGGCTGGGCGGAGCCCGTTAGGGCTCTCAAGAGGCTCGCCATGCGGAGGTGGGGGCGGGGGCGAAGAGTGCTAGTCTGGGGTCAGGACAGGTAGATGAGATTCTTTTATTTATTTTGGACCGGTTGGACGTTGCAGATGGACAGCGCAACAGGGGATTACGTTGTCCGCTTCATTATAATGGAAAGAGGTGGATATTTGAAAAGTTGTAATATGCCTTTCAATTGGAGTACAAAATAAGACGTAGACCGACATGAGAGAGGTATACTTTTGACAAAAAATTTGCTGCTGACTAGGATGCAGCCTTATCCTGCTACCCCTCTACGGGGTAGCGTCTTATTAGTCCAGTAAATCGGCCGTCATGTTCCTTGCACGTGATTTAGCTGGAGAGAATTAACGGAATATTACCGTTAAACTCATCTTGAAATTTCGGTCTCTCTTCCCATCCATCTTCTTCCTCCCCACTGCACTCCAAAAACCGCTCTCTTCCTTCCCATCTTCTTTCTCCCACAGTCCACAGTCCACACTCTATTTGTTATCTCTGGTTCACATTGAGGACTCTATCTGCATTGAGACCATGAACCAGTGCATATCGACAAAGATGGGGTGTAGATTGAACGATAATAATAAGGACACTAACGCTACAAACCAGATGAGGAAAGTGAGTTTGAGTTTCATAGTTATCCCCATAAAAATGATACACTGAACTGGAAAAAGGAACATGGTTTTTCAGTTTTCACAACACCCACAACCCAATCATCTTCTTTATGTGGGATGTTTGAGCTTGCCTTCATTTCTCTGGACCATCGGCAACCGTCAGTTGCTTTCAAGAGTCCCTCGTAAGACACCTTCAAGAATGATTCCTTCAACACTGGTTCTGATGACTGCACCTTTCTTCTCTTTTTGAGGCAAAAGAATAAGAATAATGAAACAATGTCGACTCCCAGCAAGGGCGACAATATGGAAATTAATAGAATGCGCGTTACATACATTTTTCTTATTTGACTCATTAATCTTGCATCTTGGAAGCCGAAGTTCAGATATGTCCCCGCAAAGCTTAGCATTCCCTACTAGTGATACAACACTTGCATTTTTAAAAATTCCTTTGGTTGGTACCTCACCCTCAAAGTCATTAAAGCTTAGGTTTAGAAGCTTCAACGAAGGCTTTTCCAAAAAAATCTGGGATGTCCCCGGATAAGTCGTTACGAGAAAGATCAAGATTTTGCACTCCTTTCAAAGAACTCAGCGATGAAAGAATGGAACCCTGATAGAAGTTCCCTCCCATATTCAGCCATTCGAGGCCAGTGCAGCTACCAAGACTACTTGGAATTACACCAGACAGCTCGTTATTAGATACATCAAGTTCTCCTAACGTTATCAGATGGCTAATCTCTGAGGGTAAGGATCCAGACAAAAGGCTTGGAGCTAGATTTAGGGAATTTGAAAGAGCCGAAGCACCAAAAAGTTGGCTGGGGATAGTTCCATTGAGGTTATTATGAGACAGGTTTAACAGCACCAATAATTTACAGTTCCCAAGACTAGGTGGAATGGTTCCCTCTAACGTATTATTTTCCAAGTGAAGTTCGTTCAAAAAGGAAAAAGGTTTCCTAGAGAGTGTGGAATATCTCCTTCGAGTTGGTTGTAAATTGTAATTAAGAGCAACTCTTTGCAACCTGTGAAGATTACCAATTTTAAGGGGAATACGACCTGTGAGATGGTTACCATCCATTGCTAAAATAGTCAAGCCAGCAAGATTAGCTATGCCCAAGGGGATGCTTCCAGAAACTTGATTTTCTGCTATTTTATAACTGGTGAGTTGACTAGAGAGGTTGGCAACAAAATTGGGCAACGGTCCTCCAAAGTTATTGATTGATTGCTCCAATATTGGCAAACTGCTACAATTAGCCAAGGAACTCAGAAAACTCAGGTCACCATATTTCCCAGTTCCCAAACTATTGTCTCCGAGTTCTACATAAGAAAGTTGCTCTAGGTTACGGAAATTTACGGATACCTGACCAGTAAAATTATTGGAATCTATCACCAATCTAGAGAGTTGTGAAGCATTGGCAATTGAAAGAGGAATAGGTCCACTTAACCGGTTTCCCCATACATCAAGAACCTGTAAACTAGGAATTGAAGAGTGAAGCCTATGTCTGATGGAAGAATTCCTTGAAACTGATTTCCACTTAGACCCAACATTGTAAGTAAGGAAAGATTGAAGATGGAAGAAGGGATCACACCTGATAGTTGGTTCGCCCCAAGTCCTAGGAAATATAAGCTTTTACATTGACCCAATGTATCTGGTAATTGTCCCTCGAAGGAATTGTAAGCTGCTGACAAACCCAGGAGGGATGTCAAGTTCCCAATGGAAGGTGGGATGCCCTGTGTCAGATTGTTATAGTGAATAATAAGCATTTCGAGCTTTGACAAGTAGGTCAGTTCAAGGGGAATCTTCCCCACTAGCTTGTTGAAAGCCAGGCCAAGGTAAATGAAGTTGGAGCAATGGGATAGGTTTTTTGGAATTTCACCTTCAAGAGTGTTATTTATTTATCTAGTCCAGAACTTGGAGCCTGAAAAGACGATCAATTTCTTGAGGGATTTCACCTTGAAGAAAATTGTGAGACAGACTGATCCTCTGAAGGAAGCTCAGGTTTCCTATGTAAGGGGAAATAGAACCCGTCAAGGCTTTGAGTCGGAGGTCTAAGACGGTGACTCTTCTGTGCTGGTGGCCGCATGTAACACCTTCCCACTGGCAAAAGTGGAACGAAGTGTTCCACGAATCAAGGACGCCTTGAGGGTCATCCGATATCATTGACTTGAAGGCCAGCAGCGAGAGAGTGGTCAGTTTCATTTCCACCAAAGGAACCACTACCTGATGTTCCAAGTGCAAGGGTTCCATTATGGATTAGCAACGATGTGGTTAGCAAGGTAAACAAAAAGTGGGCACAAAACGAGACAATACTCTTGGAGTTCATTCTGAAATATCTTGTTTCCCTTGTGTCAATACGACGCTGATTAAATAGCAAGCTGGAGCTGCCCAGGTAGCGTTCTCTCAAGCAATGATGATGTGATTGCGTTGTAAACTTGACTTTGGATCATATTGGTAGGCATATACCAGTAGCACTAGGTATGAAAATAAGCAATGGTCACAGCCGGAATGTCAACAGAATGATCGGGGCTTTTTATGTTCAGCAGATCTATTAGATAACATGAGGAATCATACAACTGTGTGTGTATAGATACGATGTACAGAAGCATGTAATATCCAAAGAAACAAAAGAACGGTCACGATCAAGAGGGTCAACCAAACACTTGATGCAGAAATCGTATCTAAGCCACGATACTGAAACATTAGAACATTAAAAAATTTTAATGGATTGAAAATAGAATATGTAATCAGCTAGACAATACTTAATGAATTCATACGTACATACTCATTGAAAAACATAGTGCATTCTGGCGCATCTTGCTGGAGTTCATTAGACACTAGAAGATAAATATTAGACACGCAAAAGTTGAGCCTATGCTCAACTTTGATTAGTCTCCGTTGATGCTTCTTGGATGAGTATCACCAACATTTGTGTGGAGTTTCAGCATTGGAGTTGTATCAGTCTTCAAGTAGGAGATTGTTGTATGTGGAGCCTGATTTCAATCCAGAGACATTGTTACAATGAGGTAGTGACCCAAAAGCAAGTTTTTGTGAGGTTGTCCCACGGTACTTATTGAAAGAAGGTCACAACTTAGCCCAAGTATATAACTGTTTTGTCCCACGTTGGTTATTTAGAGAAAGATCACCTCTTAGCTCTAAATAAATATACATGGTCTTATATTGTTTTGGGTCAAGAGAGAAAACCACAACATAGAGTGGGGGTTAAGATTTTGGTTATAACGCTGCTGAATAGTGAAATCAAAATCTGGTTATACTCTGGGGACGTAGCCATATTGGTGAACCTCGTAATTATTGTGTTGTGCGTTTGGTTTATTTTTATTTAAATTTCTCGTTTCTTTTTTCTTCAATATATTGCTTCGTAGTTGTTGCGTTTAGTAACAATTGATTGCCGCTATATGAGGAGTAGGAGGAAAATTCTTCCAATCGGGATAGCAGTCAATTTTTTTCAATTTAAACTAGTCTATCAGAGTTTCAATTTGATTTTGCTGCATATGTGTTTGACTTGGTATTTGCCGAATGACATGTTCCGAGAGAGGGTAGAGAGAAGGTAGAGACGAGAGAGAAATAGTTTTGCTGAGTGAAGCTTTCCTGTGGTTTACTGAAGTCTGAAGGCTAGATGGCACGTTTGAAACCTTACTCAATTCGCTTACGGAAGGCAGGGTGGCCCTCCGGAGGCATTTCTTCTGTCCCTCACCTCCAGTCCCTTACGGTGGCGGTCAAATGGACGGAATCAAGCCAGCCACAGAAATCACCACTGAAGGTTCGAGTAGAGTTTGGTTTGTGTGGTACTGAAGCTCGGTGGCGGCCAAATGAAACGTTGCTCAATTATTCGAACGGAAAGCAGGAGGCCAAGGCGGCCACGACTGCTGTCTCTTTCCACAAAACACTGCTGAAATACCTTGCAAGCTTACACAGTACGGAGTATTATATAAGGGACTCAAGCCAAGGAGACATCCATCCCACTCTCCATATTCGAACAGACCATCAAATCCTTTCCATATAGTATCAAACTGCAGCTGTTCACCCCTAAGTTCCATTATGGCCCCCAAGAACGCCTTCTTGAATATGCTAGCAGTTGTGTTGGCTAGCCTCTACATTGCAGCCGCGGATCCAGACATCCTTGTTGATTACGTTGTGCCACCAGATGCGACCAATGTAACCGCCGACTACTTCACCTACACTGGCCTGCGAGGTCTCATTGGAGGACCCACGCCACCAAATTTTACGCTTACTATAGTGAGCATGTTTGAATATCCAGCTCTCAACGGCCAGAGTGTTTCTTATGCCTTTTTGCAGTTCCCTCCTCGCTCTGTCAACTCACCGCACTCCCACCCTCGTGGATCCGAGATCTTGCTCCTCCTCTCAGGCAGGCTTGACATCTTCCTTGTTGACACCGATTTCAAGCTCTTCGCTAAGACTCTCGAAAAGGGCGATATGTTTTTGTTTCCTAAGGGGCTTGTTCACTACCAGTACAACAGTGACCCCAAGAAACCGGCCACTGCACTGTCGGCATTTGGCAGTGCAAACTTTGGACGTGTTACTCTTCCTGAGACCATCTTCATTACCAGCGTTCCTGATATTGTCTTGGCAAAATCCTTCCAAACCGACATAGCCACCATTCAGAAAATCAAGAATGGACTTGTTGGCTCAAACGGCCCGAACTAGATACTAGAAGGGCCTCACCAGCTCCTAATAATGGGTCTTGGCTCCAAGGCCTGAACTAAAAGGGGCTTACTAGCCACAAAATGGATGTCATATCTTTGTTTGATCTGTGATATCCATGCAATGAGTAAATTATAAATAATTATCTCAGGTGTTCACTGTTAATTAACTTCTTATTCGCATCCTTATTGGTTTGCTTCACACTGTTACTTCATTACAAGTGAACAGCTATATTGGCCTATATACTTCATCTAACATATCTTTGGTACCATCATACATGAGATTGCCATGCTTCAAGCATGACTAAAATCACGCTCTATTCTAGCCCAAGAAAAGACACACTTCAATCGAATGGAAGGAGACATAATGCTATTACAACTATTAATATAATGGTCTTCGCGATCGCTATTGTACCATTTAATTAATCACAAAAATTCCAGTAGATCATGAAGTGAAAGAAGAAAAAATCTGGCAGTCGGCTTCAGGACCATGCATATGATAAGGCTATGAGATTAAACAGCTGATAACTCACGCTCAGGAACACGCCCACGTATGCACACATCATTCCCAAACAAATGCACACTCACATGCTTCACACATATATATTTGACACTATATCGAAGTAATACGGATGAACTAATGATGGTAAGGCATCCAGGATTTTTTTTTTTTTTTTTTTGACGAGTAGAATGTAGGTTAGGCAATTCCTTTATGGTAATATGGTATCAGTTCCTATGGAAACTTGCTATAACAGCAGGAGAAGAATGCGTCTGAAGAGTTGTAAGGCCATCTTATTGCTCTCCGTCTTATGATTAGCAGTGCAGGAGAACACAGGATTTTTTTTGAGTTTTGTTCAGTGTAGCAGAGGCCGCCTATTGTCGAGTCACAATGCTTCTCCATTCAGGTACACTTTTGGTACAACCTGAAACTACAGACAAGGGCATACTGCTAAAACAAATAATAGAAGAGGCACCTTTTTTCATTTATTTATTGTAAGCTGGTGCAATTCTACCAAAGAGACTCGAGTAACAATGTTTAGTACATGCTGAAGTATGTGACCATATGCCTGCATCAGTTTCTTTTCATGGCTTCTCAACCTAAAAACTGAATTGAAAACACCATCGAAACACTCACCTTACACACAAGGACATTATTTTGCATCAGCATTTGCGTTCTTAGACACCGGCTTGATGTCTCAAAGGATCCGATCACTCGGTGTTATATTTGCACATCGTATCCTATTTTTTTCCTCCAATTTCCGTCATGGCCATTTTGGCGTCCGTATGCAAGTCCACCTACACATATATAGCGACAATCAATCGTTTCTAAATGTTTCTAGTGACTTTTATATAGTGACGCTAAAAAAGTACTGCCAATAATTGTTGCTAAAAGTGTTAGAAGAAAAGTCACTAGAAACATTTGGCGACTATTAATTGCCACTATACACAGGGTTGGAAGAAGATTCCTACAACCCGGTAAGGAGCCAAAGTTTGTTCTCCAAAAAAAGGTGTGATTTTGTATCACATGTACGACACTTGAAACATTAACATGGATTTGTGCCTCAACCAGTGTTATCAAAGGCGTGTCTAGGCACACGCCTAGGCGGCGCTAGGCGCAGCCCCTTCGAAAGGCGCGCGCCTTGTGCGCCTAGGCGCCCAGACGCAAGGCGTAAAGGCGGCGGTGGAGGCGTGTATAAAGAAAAGCTCAAAAATCCTAATTTTTTATTTTGGCATCGTGATCTCAGCCTTTCATTATTTTTTATTCTTTATTTCATAACTTAATAAATCAAATTCTAAATCACAAAAAAAAAACCCCAAATCCCTAATCAATCGATTGTCGTATTGTTAGTTCATTGTCCTAATGTCCCTTCTCCAATTGTTACTCTTTTTCAAATAAATCTACTCCTTCACTTCACCTTATAGACAAAGAAGATGAAATTGAGGATGAATCTCTACCGGACTTGGAGCATATAATTCCCTTTTGAGGAAAATATTGTTGCTTTAGCATTCACTAATGATAAGGATGGTGTTGTTATATTCACTTTAAATCAACTACTTATCATTGGATCTGAAACTTTTTTTCTAGTATTCAAAATTTGTTAAATTGCCATGTTCTGAATTTTTTACATGATTTTATCCGTTCAATGCACTAATATCTATTTATTTTTATTTTTCGCCTCACTTCGAAAAGGCGCACGTCTGTGTCTTGCACCTAGGCTCCAGGGACCCTTTGCGCCTTTAATAACTATGGCCTCAATTGGCAACTTGTCTGACTCAAATTTGGATATCAAAACAAAAAACTCCCGAGGATTATGAAGAGGAGACAGGAAAATGACTGTTTTAGGCACCATTTTGGACTTAATTTTGACATGTCTTTGAGCTTTTTGGACTTGTGCCTCAACATTGGCAACTTGTCTGGCTCAAATTTGGAAATCAAAACAAAAAGCTCCTGAGAATTATGAAGGAGAGATAGGAAAATGACTGTTTGGGGTGCCATTTTAGACTTAAGTTTAACATGTCATTGAGCTTTTTACACTAGTCATGAACTAAAACACACTCATATCCTACAACCAGTATCATCCCATTTTAAACAAAATGCTATCTGCTTCTGAGAATTGGTCTAGACCTAAAAGTTTTTAGTGTTGGACAAGCTTTGCTTCAGTAAGGAAGAGATGGTGTTTGTGTTGCGTAAAACCACCGACAACATTTTAGGATCCCTTTTTGTGCCTGCTGTGTGATGATTAAATTGTGGATGCCTACAAAATATTTAATCCTGGTTAAGACGATAGAGATCTAGGCATAGTGGGCAAAGCAAGTATTGTATGTTTGAGAATCCCTTAATCTGAGATGGTAAATCACGTGGCTAACCTGGCTATATTCCTCCTTAACTTTACCTTAAGAGCATAAATCCTCCAGGATCATAGTGAACGGCTGATCAAACGCTTGTGAATACTTTCTGATGTAGCTTTCTGATTTTTCTTATAAGACGGGGGACTTGGAAGAATGGTTATCAGTTATTTTCACATTTTCCACTGAAGTAGTATTAATCCCTGCAGAATTTGCCTTTCCATCTTACGTCGTTAATGTTGGGTGCATGAGAGCACCATTTGTCCAGCCCAGTAGCCCACAATCTTGGTAAAAGGAAAACAACAAAGCAATGTAGTCTTTGGAAGTCGGTTTCAAGCCAATTCATGGATGATAGTTGCCTTGGGCATGCGAGAGACTCTTTTGGTCTCCATGAATCACATTACATTCATGTATAGTGCGTATTTTGGAGTCTTCTAGACATATTACATCCAATTATTAGAGAATAACCCTACTCCACCTCAGCATGACATCACCCGCGCGCAAATCTGCACAGCAGCCGTCAACCACCCCTGTTTGAAGAGAAACACACTTTGTGATTTCTGGAACCTCATCTGAAATGTGAGGGTTACATGAAGTTTGAGATTACAAGAGAAGATGCAAATGAAAGATTGGTTTAAAGATTATGTACATGTGCTGCTTAAAATCAAAATGTGAGGGTTGCATGAGTTTTTGAGAGACTTGGTCGCAAACGAAGTGAAATTCCACCTCTTTGTACTTTGTGCGAGCGTGGAAGATAGGATTGGCAAAGAGTTATATAGCTTCCAAATTATAACACTAAAGAATTGGAGGTTGAGGTAGGATAACACCGAGCTCTCAGGTTAATGACCAAATCCAAAGTTATTATGTGGTTGCAGTGGCAATAGCAAGATATTCGGATTCAGTGAAGGAACGGGCAACTATGGTGGGTTGCTTCTTTGCTGACCTAGAGATGGGATTAGGTTCAAGAAAGATGGCGTAGCCACCTGTGGAACGACGATCATCAATGTTCCAGCTAGTCCACTGTTAGAATTTGTTTTATTTTATTTACAAATTCTTTTAGTAAAGCTTTAAAACCTTAATTTATTTTCTTTTCTTTATTTATGTTAGTCAAAGTAACCTATGGTATTAAACTTTGTCATAATGTTATTCATAATGTTTTTGACCGTTGTTATTTATTATGTGTGTAACCCCTAGTCTTCTTCTACTATAAAAGGAGACCACTCCTTCCATGGAGAACACACATATCAAAACATATTCTTGATATTTCATATGCTCTCTACATTCTATATACTTTTGGTTTTTGGGCAACTTGATCGGGCTAGTTCAACCGTCTTCCTGTGGACGCACACATAGAGAAGGCAACGCTGCGAGCCTTGGGTTTTATCTTGGAGGGTTTATCGTTCGTTGGAACCCGTGCGTAGGGAGACGATAAAGCCTTTAGGACAGCGATTTTATCGCGACTCTCACAGGCCAGTGTGAATTTATTTTAATTCTCTATATCTTGAAATTGCATGCTAGTTATAATACTTGTCATTGTTTTGTATATTAACTATATGCTTATAATATACTTATTTTGCATGTCTAATATATTTTAAGTTAGCCATAAGTTTTTATTATTTTCATGGTTAGGCAATTATATGCTTTAGTCATACTTTATGATCAATTATTTTGAAAATTGACGAAGCAAATCCAAGCTATTTTCCTAACATTCTAAAGGCTTTATCATAGCTTTGATTTGTATATGTTTGATAATCGAGTTTATAATTTTTATTGTTTAAATTGGTTATGTCTAGAAGTGACAATTTGCAATTTTGGACTAAGATTTATTAACTTCGTATACTGTTCATGTTTTTATATATATATATATACTGTTCACGTAATGTACTGTTCATATTCTTGAGATTACTGTGCACACATACTGTTTCGCGTACTGTTCATACTGTTCACGCACTGTTTCGTTACTGTTCGTACTGTTCATGTTTACTGTTTGCATTAAAAAAAACTGCTTGACTTTTCAATTCACAATTAGTCACTTTTATTTACTTCTTTTACTGCTTATATTTTTTAGTCAATTATTTAGTTAAAGTATTGAGACTTAGCCTTTTGTTCTCACAGTTAGTTTTCTTTGCCTTAGTTATTCCTATGGCATCTAATGATGAAACCATCACCCTTAAACCCGAAAAATTTAATGGACAAAATTTTAAAAGATGGCAAAGACAAATGAAATATTGGCTTACCGTTTTAGGCTTCATCTCGGCAATAGAGGAAAACAATAGTCAACCTCGGGAGTCGAGTTCTTTGTATACTCCCGAACAAATTGAGTTTCATTGCCTTAATAGAATCCTAAGTGCCCTTTCGGATCGTCTTTATGATGTATATCATGCTACAAAAAGTGCTAAGGAACTTTGGAATCTCTTACAAGGTGAATATGGCATTGATGATGCCGGTATAGAACGCTTTA
Source organism: Escallonia rubra (assembly GCA_033065855.1). Classification (NCBI taxonomy): domain Eukaryota; kingdom Viridiplantae; phylum Streptophyta; class Magnoliopsida; order Escalloniales; family Escalloniaceae; genus Escallonia; species Escallonia rubra. Next base: position 341,875 of record JAVXUO010001572.1, on the reverse strand, counting down.
ATGCGTCTACCTTTAACAAGTTTGTTATGGTCGAGGGAAAAGCAATTAGTGACCAAATTCATGAGTTCCAAGACAATTTAAGGGCCGTTGAGGAGAATGGCTCTAAGTTTAGCGAGGATTATAAAGTGTCTTGCCTTATAGACAAACTTCCTCCATCTTGGTCCGACTTTGCTAAAGGTCTTAGACATAAACAAGGAACCTTGACTTTGACCCAAGCCTTCAATTCCCTAAGGATAGAAGAAAAGCATAGGGAAAGTATCAAACAAAAGGGAGTAACGTCGAATCAAGCTAATTTGGTGGAAAATAATATAACTCCAAATACACCACACCACCTTAGACCTAGATGGAATAACTTTAGAAACAATAATAGGCGGAACACCCAAGGCAACAATAATTTCCATCGAAGAAACTCCCGCCATAACAATTTCCAAGCCAATCGTTTTCCTCAAAACAACAATAACCTACTCGCAAACCTTCCAAATTATAAGAATGCAAAGGATGCTAAGGGCAAAGGAAAGAAGAGACCATGTTACGTGTGCGGAAGGACAAATCATATAGCTCGAGATTGCTTTTACAAAAGAGTTGAGGAGTTCAAGCCAAATGGTAGAAACCAAGGAGATCAAGTCAACATGTTGCTAGATGATGAACCTCCTATTAGGTTTGATTCTAATCCTTGTTTAGTGAACTATAGTTATCAAAGTAATGATTGGTGGTTAGATTCGGGTGCTAATGTACATGTTTGCTTTGATCGTGGACTTTTTAAAACTTATCAGAACTCAAGTGGAGGAAGCGTGACACTAGGAAATGATACAGCCGCACAAGTGATAGGAATCGGAAGAGTTGATTTAAAGATGACATCAGGGAAGACGCTAACGCTTAACGACGTGCGGCATGTTCCGGAAGTTAGAAGAAATTTGATTAGTGGATCATCCTTAGTCCGACAAGGATACAAAGTTGTGATGGAGTCTAATAAAGTTGTAATAACTAGGAATAACGTATTTGTCGGAAAAGGTTATGTTTGTGATGGATTGTTTAAACTAAGCATTTTGATCAATTCAAATGAAAGTTCTTCTTTAGTTTTAAATGTTGAATCTAGTGAGAAATGGCATGAAAGATTAGGACATGTAAACTATGGGAAGGTCAAGAGGTTGATGGATTTAAGCTTGATTCCAAAAGCAAGTATAGATACTAAAAGTAAGTGTAAGATTTGTGTAGAGGCAAAGCAACCTAGAAAACCTCACAAACCAGTCCATAGAAATACAAGTCTTTTAGAACTTATACATAGTGATGTATGTGACTCAAACCGAACTCCTACTAGAGCGGGTAATAAATATTTTGTGACCTTTATAGATGACTTTTCAAAATACTGTTACTTTTTTCTAATCAAGACCAAGGATGAAGTGTTTGGCAAGTTTAAGATATATAAGAATGAAGTTGAAAACCAACTAGAAAAGAAAATAAAGGTCCTTAGGTCTGATAGAGGTGGAGAGTACACGTGGAATGAAATTAAGAATTTCTGTGAAGATAGTGGGATAATTCATGAATTAACACCCCCTTATTCACCCCAATCAAATGGTGTAGCCGAGAGGAAAAACCGTACATTGTTAGACATGGTTAATGCAATGTTGTTAAATTCTGGTGCACCTGAGAACTTGTGGGGGGAAGCCGTCTTGTCATCTTGTTTTATACTAAATAGAGTGATCGTTAAGGATCATGACAAGACTCCATATGAGCTTTGGAAAAAGAGATCTCCTAGGCTAGATATCTTAAAAGTGTGGGGGTGTTTAGCTAAGGTAGCCATACCCGAACCTAAGAGAAAGAAAATCGGGCCCAAAACTATAGATGCCATTTTTATAGGATATGCTCAAAATAGTAGCGCAAATAGATTTTTGGTTGTTAATTCTGAAATTAGTGAGATTTCAAACAATACTATCATAGAAGCTAGAGATGCTACATATTTTGAGGATATATTTCCTTTTAAGACTAGGCTATCTAACCAACCATCTAGCTCTATAATCCAAGTAAGTGGTAAAGCACCTCATAGTAGCACAAATATAGAACTTGATCTAGAATCTAGGAGGAGTAAAAGAGTAAGGATAGAAAAGAACTTTGGGGATGGAATTTTCACATATTTAGTTGAGGGAGAACCCAAGACTTACCAAGAAGCTATGTCATCCATAGATTCGCCTTATTGGAAAGAAGCAATCAATGATGAGTATCAGTCAATCATTCAAAATAATACTTGGGTGTTATCTGATCTACCTCCTGGAAACAAACCCATAGGTTGTAAATGGGTGTTTAAAAGGAAGCTAAAACCTGATGGGAGCATAGAAAAATACAAAGCTAGGCTAGTAGCTAAGGGGTTCACACAAAAACAAGGGATAGATTACTTTGACACATATTCTCCTGTAGCTAGAATAACCACCGTTAGAACCCTGTTGGCGCTAGCATCTATTCACAACCTAGTGATACATCAAATGGATGTTAAGACTGCTTTCCTAAATGGAGACTTAGATGAAGAAATTTATATGGAGCAACCTGAAGGTTATAAAGTCAAAGGACAAGAAAATAAAGTGTGCAAGTTAGTGAAATCAATCTATGGTCTTAAGCAAGCCCCTAAGCAATGGCATGAAAAGTTTGATGAAGTTATCCTAGGTTATGGGTTTAAGATTAATGATCATGATAAATGTCTGTATTATAAAGAGGATAATAGTGAACACGTCCTACTTTGCTTATATGTGGATGATATACTGATTTTTGGGACTAATCTAGATATTATTAAGAATGTGAAGTCCTATTTATCTAGGAATTTTGATATGAAAGATTTGGGAGAAGCTCATATAGTTTTGGGAATGACGTTAGAAAAAACTCATGAAGGGATAATATTGACTCAATCTAGTGCCATAGAAAATATGTTGAAGAGATTTGGATATTACGATACTAATCCTGTACAGACTCCATATGATTCGAGTATAGCTTTAAAGAAGAACTTAGGAGAACCGATATCACAATTGAAGTACTCTCAAATCATAGGATCACTATTATACTTCACTAATAGGACTAGGCCTGATATAGCATATGCTGTTGGGAGACTTAGTCGATATACCCAAAATCCTAACAAGGAGCATTGGAACGCTTTAGAAAGAGTATTAAAGTATCTTAAAGGGACTTTAGAATATGCATTGTGCTATAAGGGGTTCCCAAATGTGGTAGAAGGGTATAGTGATGCTAATTGGATAACCGATAGTTTAGAGATCAAATCTACGACTGGTTATGTTTTTACATTAGGAGGAGGATCTATATCTTGGGGATCTAAGAAGCAAACAATCGTTTCTAGAAGTACTATGGAGTCTGAGCTGATCGCTTTAGATACAGCATGTACAGAGGCTGAATGGTTAAGAAATCTTTTGCTAGACATACCTTTAGTGAATAAGCCTTTACCAGCTTTATCTGTGCATTGTGATTGCAAAGTTGTTATAGATCTTATTAAACAGTCCCACACGAACAAAAAGATGAACAGACACATACAAGTAAGGTACAAATCTGTCAAGGGACTAGTAAATAAAAATGTGATATCTCTTAATTTTGTGAGATCTGAAAAGAATTTGGCTGATAACTTGACTAAAGGTTTACCCAGGAAGGGTGTATTTGAATCATCGAGGGGGATGGGGCTTAAGCCCACAGGGAGTCACCAGCGGGGGTAACCCAACCTTTATGATTGGAGATCCCATGAAGAAGGTTCAATGGGTAGGAACAACCCGTAAAGCGTGACTCATAATGATAGCACTAATTTTACAGGAGAGTGTCTCCTCCTCATCCCTATGGTGATAGTGCTACTTTGTGTGATGTTAAGGAAGGGTTTTACCCTGAATGAGCCCGAGGCGGATATTTTCGCAAGGTACAGTCACACGTACCCTTGGAGGACTCACCTAAATGAGAGTGGTCGTGAGGCCGCGACTGTGGGAACTGGGCTGATCCCTAAAGACTCTCATGAGAATCAAGATTAGAGCGCATGGCCTTTAATAGCGCTACCCGCTATGAACCAAGCCCTATATCAATATTGCGTGTGTGACTAATTGAAGTTTGATCAAGGGACCTAATTCAAGGCGTAGTCCATTATGGCTCCCTCAAATGGAAATTGTCAACACTAAGTGTAGGTTCAAGCCCGGAAGGCACCTACACCCATTGCGCAATATAAAGTTGCCCATACTTTATATACTATTTTGATGTTTTAAGGTTTTAAACCTTTGTGGGGGATTGTTAGAATTTGTTTTATTTTATTTACAAATTCTTTTAGTAAAGCTTTAAAACCTTAATTTATTTTCTTTTCTTTATTTATGTTAGTCAAAGTAACCTATGGTATTAAACTTTGTCATAATGTTATTCATAATGTTTTTGACCGTTGTTATTTATTATGTGTGTAACCCCTAGTCTTCTTCTACTATAAAAGGAGACCACTCCTTCCATGGAGAACACACATATCAAAACATATTCTTGATATTTCATATGCTCTCTACATTCTATATACTTTTGGTTTTTGGGCAACTTGATCGGGCTAGTTCAACCGTCTTCCTGTGGACGCACACATAGAGAAGGCAACGCTGCGAGCCTTGGGTTTTATCTTGGAGGGTTTATCGTTCGTTGGAACCCGTGCGTAGGGAGACGATAAAGCCTTTAGGACAGCGATTTTATCGCGACTCTCACAGGCCAGTGTGAATTTATTTTAATTCTCTATATCTTGAAATTGCATGCTAGTTATAATACTTGTCATTGTTTTGTATATTAACTATATGCTTATAATATACTTATTTTGCATGTCTAATATATTTTAAGTTAGCCATAAGTTTTTATTATTTTCATGGTTAGGCAATTATATGCTTTAGTCATACTTTATGATCAATTATTTTGAAAATTGACGAAGCAAATCCAAGCTATTTTCCTAACATCCACATCACTGAAGGCAATGAGAGTGAGATCACGAGATTGGCATACAATTAAACCATGAGCAAGAGTACCTTTTTTTATTTTTTTTAAATTGTCAGAATTGCAGTTTATATAGTTCGTCGGTATGTGAATTCGAATTTGGAACCTTAAGGTTATTCCTCAAGAACCTTTGCCACTTCACCCACCCCTTAGGGTTGAGAGAATACATTTTTGATAACGCAAGATATTCATTTTGTCTTGTTAAGACCTATGGTTTGCTCCATTTACTTCTATGGGCTTTAGTTCTTGGCTCTAGTTTTCCTTATTGACCGGAAAAAGTGGGTATACAACAATCTTTTTTCCCGGAGACTCAAGCTTTGACATAATATGCTAGTCGAGCGGTAATTTTGTATACCATGATTGAGTTGGTCTTGTATGTATTGGTGATTTATCTCGGCCTGCTCGTATTTTGACACGGAAGCAGTTGTTTCCTTTTCTGAGTGGTTCGACTTCCACTTAAGTTGATAGAGTAGCTCGTGGCATAGTAGATGGAGTCGCCATCCAAATTTAATACTTGCATGCTTGATTGTATGGACTAGGGTTAGAGATGTCAAAGGGCCGGGCTTGGGCCGGCCCAGCCCAAGCCCATCGGGCCTGCTAACGGGCCGGGCCAAGAGAGGGGGAAAACGGGCCGGGCCGGGCCGGGCCTGGCGAAGGGAATCCTAGGCCTGGTCCAGGCCCAGGCCCTAAGCCCAATATTTAGGGCCGGGCTTGGCCCGGGCCCGGGCCCTTTTTTTTTTTTTTCATGTTATTCAATTTTAAAGATAGGGAGTTTTAGATGCATATTACTTAAATGACCGGTCTGAACTGTTGAAACTTTGATTAAATCTTATTTAACATGCGCAACTTTCACAAAATGTTTTAATAGTAAACCAACTTCAAATTAATCAACCTAATGTTCTCAAAAATGAGAAAGTGATGAGGGCAAGCTTTGCTGATGTTTCTTGTTAGCAAATACTCAGTTTCTAGGGTTCTTTAAGTGGAAGAAACTTGCAAAGGCACAATGGAATGGCCAAGATCAGCAAGTTAGGAATATCTTACCTAACAAACTTCTTGATAAAGCCTAATAACCCTGCAATTTCTTTATTCCAAATGTACAGTTTCTGAGCCCAAGGGCTAATGTAAGAATGTTTGCGAGAATATCGTTGATGATGATCTCTCATCGTGAACATGTATATTTTGCAGATTTGTTATCTCTAAACACAGATTTTCTAAAAGTTATTTCAACAACATTTGAGATTGCCACCATTAAATCTTAGAAGTCTCTGGCTAAAGGTGTTCATTATAATAAATGTGTTCATAGGCCCTCCTCCTTTTATCCGGGCTTGGGACCGGCTGCTTGTAAACAAACAGGCGAAGTTACCTATTTTTTTATATATACAAAAAAATATATATCTTGCGTGTAAAAAATTATTTTATATATATGGAAAAAAGTATATTTTGTGAAAAAATTTATTCTTAAAACTCTAACAATCAAAATAATAATGCATGTCTATCCAAAATATCAGCAATCAAAGATCAAGAAATCTGCAACGTCAACCAAAAGGATCAAAAGAGGAAAATAAAAACAAATTACCTAATCATCCGGAAGTACTTCAATATCCGAGTCACTGCTCTTCCTATCATCAATCGGTTTATCTTGCTCGCGGTATTTCGCATCAAGATAATCCTTCCAACATACACATAGCTCGAGCGACTCGGGGTTAAGACGACTCCTCCTGTCATCCAAAACCCTCCCGCTTGCTGAAAATGCCGACTCTGAAGCAACCGTGGAGGCTTGCACTGGCAGTACATCCCGTGCAATTTGGGATAAAGTTTTATACATGTTTTGATTTTGTTTCCAAAAATTTAACAAATTAAAATTAATCTGTTCTTACCTTGATAAATCAGAATAATGATCAGTATTTGCATATACACCAATCTCATTAAAAGAGGAAAAATTATACGAACCTCCCGAATTAGAAGTACCTTCACCTGGTAGTTGTCTTGCTACTAGATGTTCAAAGCCTTGAAGGTATGGCGCATAATACCTCTCAGCAGTGGATGATGATGTAGCTCGCCCGCGCACGTCAGCAGAATTACGATAGAGGTTGAACAAGTCCTCAAACCTCTTGCTCACTTTTGCTGTGAACAAGGTTGTGTCATCTGCTGTGTAGCGCATTAATTTCGATATCTCTTGTATCGAGGCGTTCACGCCATGCAACTTTAACCTAGGATCTAAACAAGTAGCCACAGTAAAAATAGCAGGCAGTTTCCTCCAATATTTATTAAATTTTTGATCCATAACTTGTACTATTTCCCTAAAGGGTCCTATATATCTCCATTTTGTTAACATTGTAGCCATCTTCAGAATTTCTATTACAGCGAGAGGAGAGGTGGGATAGTACGTACCAGACAATAAATTGGTAGACGTGTAGAATACCTCCAAAAATTCAGCTAGGTATGTGGCCATCTGCCATTCCTCTTGAGTTGGCAAGCCGGCTGGGAACTGGGTTAGTAGAAAATGCGTGTAGACTTCTCGGTATGCCAGAATGTGTAAAAGCATGTGGTATGTAGAGTTCTACCTGTGGACCACATCTGTAACTGCTCTCCTGCGAGGCATATTATATTGAACACACAACGTTTTAAATTGTTGTGTTCTCAAACTCGAGCCATTAACATACGCTGTCATACCCCTCATTTTGAGCAGAATATCTCCTGCAGCACCTAAACCATCTTGAACAATTAAGTTAATAATGTGACAAACACAACGAACATGAAATAATTCACCATCAAGTACAGGTTGAAGCGTCTCCTTTAAAGCTGCAACAGCAGCTTTATTATTAGAAGCATTATCAAAACTAACACTCATAATCTTATCCTTAATTTTAAATGTGTTGCATGCTTTTAATATAAGAGTAGTAATGTTCATTCCATCGTGCGGATAAGAGAAGTGCTCGAAAGTGATGATTCTCTTGTGCATAACCCAATCTGCATCAATCCAATGAGCGGTCACACAAGAATAACTAACAAAAGTATAAGGAGATTGCCAAATATCAGAAGTAAGACTAACTTTACCGTCAAATTTATCGAAATAATCGATAAGGCGTGCTTTGGCAGCCTTGTACTGTCGGAGTGCATCGGACCTCGTTGTGTTTCTATGAACCTTTTTGTACAAAGGTTGAACGTAGGTGTTCATATATCTAGAGTGCTTAGGATTATCGGCAAAAGAAAAGGCTTGTTCATCGTGAATAACAAATTCAGCGAGACCGTCTCTTTGCTCTCGCTGATTATAAACAAATAACTTACCGTCAAAAGATAATTGCGTTTGGGTAGGTTCGACGTGGCCTTGTCGAGGTGCACACTGAGGGTAATGCCTGTTAAGATGTCCATTACCACTACCAGTCGAAAATAATTTAAGACAGTACTTACATTGAGCTTTTCGGATGTCGTCCACCGTAATTAAGTCGAAATGATTCCAACACTCGGCTTTCTTCTTTTTCCCCCTTTGGACTTCTGGCACGTTATCGGAGGCATTGCTCGGCCCTTCTTCATCATGACCAGGCATAGGGTTGAGATTATGCCACTGAGTAGTAGCTTCGCCAACCGAGCTGCGTCCTTGACTATAATGCGGGGGGTCTTCATCAGGCGTGTATTCAAAATCTGGAATGTTTTGATTGAACTCCCAATTGGCTTGGGTATCTATCATAGAGCCTGTACTCATTCGTCCACGAACGAATGGTTGTGTTGGTGCTTGGATTGGTGTTTCTGATGGCCGTGGCGCTAGCGCTTGTGCTGGTGGTGGTGCTTGCGATGATGATGATTTCTTTCGTGATGACGTTGCACGCCTCATTTTGTTCAATAATCCAGACATATTTCACGCTAAACTTTGTAAGAGTAACTAAATACACAATTATAAGAGTAGTAATAAGAAATAACAATTAAAAGAATGAACGAGTAACAAATATTAGAGAGTTAGTAATTAAAAAGAATTTAGCAAGACTAGTAATTAATAAACAAGAGTACTAATTAGTAAATACTAGTAGTAATTAAAAGAATGAACGAGTAACAAATATTAGAGAGTAAGAGTAATTAAAAAGAATTTAGCAAGACTAGTAATTAATAAACAAGAGTACTAATTACTAAATACTAGTAGTAATTAGCAAGAGTAGTAATTGGAGAGGAAACTAGTAGCAAAGCTTGTTGTGAGAGTAAGAAGAGAGTAAGAAGATTGGTGTGAAAAATTGGAGAGAAATGGTGTGAATTTATAGATTTTAGAAACTTCACAAAAGACCAAAATACCCCTACAAACTATCCGTTTATAGTTGTTGGGGAGGGTAAGAGTGTAAAGGAGTTGAAAAATATAGGTTAGACTAAAATACCCCCCAAACTAGCCGTTATATAGCTGTTGGGGGGGTAAAAGTGGAAGTTTGGAAAAGGGGGAGAAGAAAGGGGGGGAAAAGCAAAAGATTCAAAAAAAGTGGGGCCAAATCCGGGCCGCAGACCGGGCCAAGCCCGGGCCGAAACCGGGCCGGGCCAAACCCGGGCCAAAACCGGGCCGGGCCGGGCCGGGCCGTTTTCCAGATTCTTCAGGCCTGGTCCAGGCCCTACGTGTGCGGGCCGCTACTGTTCATCCACGGGGCCGGGCCAGCCCGGGCCAAAACCGGGCCGGGTCGGGCCAGCCCGCGGGCCGCCCGGCCCGTTTGACAACTCTAACTAGGGTTGTTTAGAGCCACTTTTCATGATATATATCTTTATTGAAAAAGACAAATCAAAACGCACAACAATGACATCACCACATTAGGAGCTCTAGAAACCAAGCGGACAACCATCAACGAAACTCAACAAACTAGTTATTATATCAAAGATGGAAATTTGAGATTGCTTACAGATTGCATCCATTTTCACGGACATATTATAATTGAAAGCGTAGCAAAAAGATTGCAGATGGAATAATTTGCTCATTTCGAACAAAATTTACCAGCCCTAGTATCGCCTAAAGATAACAAAATCTAATGGAGGGTCCTGGGCCTGTGAGCCTCGTTTATGTATGACCGACAGTATATATGCGAGCATGTTCTAAAGTCTGGCTACAATAATTTGCTCATTTCGAACAAAAATTGATTTTGTCTCTAGAAAGCTTGTGTGGTTTTAGCGACAAGTGTGCCAATCTAATGTCTAGTCTGCTCATTTTGGACAAAATTGATTTTCTCTAGAAAGCTGGTGTGGTTTTAGCGACAAAAATGTGCCGATCTACTGCAAAATATCATCATTTTTAATCAAGAAGAAGGCGAGGCCGCACAAACATTTCGGAATTTTGAGATCAGAACTGAAAAGTATGTCTTCTTCACTGAGTGACACGTACGACCACGGCGGCGGCGACTCGCCCCTCGCCACGACTCGGCCGTTCGACGAAGGTCACCTAGCCTACGACGCCTTTACTTCCGACGCTCCGTCCCCGCCGCCAATCTACGTGTCCGGCGGTGGATACTCGCCCGATCACCCGGGATTGTCGCTGGAAGCGGATTCGCAGCCGTTCAATGATGCGTCGGATGGTCCGATTCTGCCGTCTCTGGCCGAGATGCAGTCCGAGGAGGGCTTTGCTCTTAGGGAGTGGAGGAGGTTAGGTTTTTCGCATGTTTAACTCCTACCTCTTCGTTTCGTAATTTTTGTCATCCTTCACCTTTTTCCGAATTTCAATAATAGAATTTAATCATCTAAGCAATGACCTTCGCTCTTAGTTCTTGTTCTAGACTTTTTTTTCTTCTATTGTGCGTATTATGATAGATTTTGTACTTAAAGGTCTACTCAACACATTGATTTGTCCTAACTTGACTTGCCAAACGATATTTAGTCAATTTAGTGATTAGCATTTGAGTTCAACTTCATGTATAATTGTACCAAAATCTATTCTAGGATCTCATACAAAGTCAAAGTGAAAAATTTAATCGAACCGAGGAAGTATTAGATTTCTAATATTTGGTTGTTCAGTTTTTTCATTAGAAACTCGCAAAAAAATGAAAGGTGATGAGTATTTTGAAACTGAGGAAATACTTGATTTATTTCTTGAAATATTCATATTTCTTTGTTTTGTATTATGTGAATGTATCATAACTTATCTCACCCAAACATTTCAAATACTGGACCCTTTGTGTTAAGAAGTTTGGACCATGATGTGTGCCATTGTTTACGAGTCATTTTGGGTAGGAATTTGGGAAGAGTAGTTTTCTTCTGAATTATGATACGTGGATGAGTTTGTAATTCAAAATTAAATCTGCATGATGTTGTGATGAAAGAAACAGAAATATGGACCATATGATACGCAGCTTGTTGCTTACTGCTTAGAATGAGCTTCTACCTGTGATCTATCAGTTCTGGGGATATATGATTCTTCATCTAACTTAAATTTAACGTTTAGATGGAACCGTTTAGCAATTTCATGGTTTACGTTATTACTCTGTTTTCGGAGAAAGAACAAATGGTGTCAAGAATTGACACTGTTGTTCAGCGCTTAGTTGCAGGATTCTCCTAATACACTGACAAATCTCTGTGAGATTCGCAAATCTGCGCTGCTCACCTGGGAACTTCATGGGAGTGTGATCCAAGATAAGATGGGAGCTCGATCCCTCATCGTGAAATTCTTAAGCCAATGAATCTCTGATTCAGCTGGTCGTGGTTGTCCACTTTGCTTTTGCAGAGCATCAAGGGCAGAAACTAGTGCGAGGCACACGAAAATGAGGACTAGTTTTCTCACGTGTGGTTCAAAGTTTAAGCCTCATGTCATTTTCACACATCGCATATATATATATATATGTATACTATATATATATATATATATATATATATCCCTCTCTCTCTCTCTCTCTCTCTCTCACACACACACACACACACACACAAAAAAAAAAACATATTATATATCACATGGGTGGAGGACGTATAAGTTTAGAAAGCTTTTGATTAACCGGCAGTATATTCATCCATACGTGTATTTGTTCTTTAGAAAAGCCTTGCTTTGTGGGTTACAGCCGGCTACTGGAAGTAAATAAGATACATTTTTATGAAATAAAAATGGTGCATATTAAATGAGAAGGGACATTATTTTACCGCCTATAATTATACATTCTTACTTATATATTCAAGCTGCTCCCAACTAGGATCCTTCTAGGTGCCTATGAATCCCCAATCTCGCTCCAGTTCCCGATCCCTGTGTTTGGCCCACTTGAAAAGAGCTTTGAATAGGATAAAAATAATTCTATCCGACGCTTGGCCACACACACAAGGGTCGGATAAGCTATCCGACGGATTGGTTTTGTCTCACTCCCGTGGGATAATTCTATACCGTGGGGGGTGGTTTATTTTTATCCAAGGCACTTAGGGATCAAAAAAGACAGGCCAAGAGCACCCCTAGCAGGCACAGCACCACCTCCCCAGAACCCATCGCCGTCGCCGTTAGCATGCTTCACTGACGAACTGGTGGTGTCTGTCAGTGTGGTATGGAGCGATTGGTGCTGGTGGATGGAACAATCGGTTGTGAAGGTAATATGGTGTTTGGTGGTGGTTGAGGAGGGTTAGATAGGTGGTTGCGGTGGTGGTGGTGGTGGAGGTGGGCGTGTGTGTGCCATCTGTTGATAGTAGTGGGTGCAATCTGTTGATGATGGTTTACTAAGTGGTTGCATTAGTGGTGGTGGGAGTGCTGATGTAGTGGTGTGTTGCTGCCGGTGACTCGGTGGTTGCAGTAGTGGTGGTGGGAGTGTTGATGTAGTGGTGTGTTGCTGCCGGTGAGGGTGTGATCTTTGAATGGTGAGTTCAATAGGTGGTTGCAGTAGTGGCGGTGGGCGTGCTGGTGTGGTGATGTGTTGCTGCCGGCGTTGGTTGCTTCTGTTGGTGGTTGCAGTGCTGATTGCTGCCAAAATAGAAGGTGGGGAAGATAATTGTCATTGCCTCTAATCTGGGTTGGTCCAAATGCGAGATAGGATATATATCTTATCCGACCTTATCAGACAAAATATGCGGTCATGCGTTATCCGTCCACGTCCTGTCCTATCCGACTAGAACCCTGCACACAGACCTAAGGTTCAGGCTTAGCATCACATGTAATTTTTGGTGGAGCAATACTTACTGATCATGGTTGTACAATTTGTCCAGTTTTCCTAAATTTGTGTGTCATATATTTGGTTTTTACTTTATATGCGACACCATGAGAGAAGATTGGGATAGAGAGAGAGAGAGAGAGAGAGAATTACATGGTTGACTATAATATTCTTCTTCATTGTCTCTCATCCCAAGACTTGCTGAATAACATTATTCCTCACCTGCACCCCCTTATAAAAGATTGTTTTGTTGTAACAAGTTTGCATGTGACACATGCATTGATTCATCTTGTTTTGATTTGCTTGAAAACCACATTAAAGCACACATTGCAGACCGCTAGTAAGTTCACGTCGTCAGGGGTTTGGAACATTTAGTATATAAGTAAGAGTGGTCGTCATGGTGGTCTTCACCCCTCCCTCCTCCCTTTGTTGTGTGTATATATTTCTAATCGGATGTAGCCTTTGTGTCTATCTGTAAAGCTAAGACATTATTGACACCTTCATGTTGGTGCAGACTTTGGCATGTTGGTATCTCTCATTCCCCGTCCGCGCTATATGTCTAGGTTGTCTTTATAGGTAAAATGTAATTAGAAGAGCAAGCACGGCAGGCACGTCATAGTTTGATGTATAGGATTTGTATCTGGGCCTAACCACATGATTGAGTATCATTTCCAGTTCCCTCTAACAAGTATGAGCATTTTAATTTTAGTTTTTTCTTTTCTTTTTGGATATTAATGCTAATACAAATGTAGCCTTTGTTAAACACAGACAAAGCGCAATTCGGTTAGAGGAGAAAGAGAAGAGCGAGAGAGCGCTGTTGAGCCAAATTGTTGATGAAGCAGATGAGTACAAAATTGACTTCTATAGTCGGAAGGACGTCACTTTTGAAACCAATAGAGCTACTAACAGGGAAAAGGAGAAGGTGAGCTTGAATTAGTTGATATATTATATTGCAGTTATTCAGTTTCTTTATGTTTGTGTTAAGAGCGAAAGGCTTTTTTTGTCGCTTTGGTGCTTCCTGAGATATATGCCATTTATTGTTACTAATTGCTTATATCACTGAGTGCTCTAATGAAGTTAATTGCTTCTTGTCTATGTACTTAATTCTTTTAGTAGAGCCACCTTCTTATTCCACGTGTATATCTTGTGTGTGTGTGTATATATATATATATATATATATATATGAGAGCTGATCCGTTGATAGCGCTAGCAACTTGCTAGCGCTGTTTGGCCGTCCGCTACATAAATAATTTACCGTCCGCTACATAATGTAGCGGACGGTGAAAAAAATTGCTGTTGTGGCGCGCGATCTGGCCGTCCATTCTCGCCCGTAGACGGCCAGATCGCGCTCACAACTTGGGTTAAGTTGCTAGCGCTAGCACTGGATCAGCTCCCTATATATATATATATATATATATATATATATATATATATATACGTGTGTGTGTGAGGGCTGATCCACATCTAGTGTTGGGAAAGCCCCTATTTTCCAGCGCATTTCAGCTGTTCATGTCTCCGAATGAACAGTTGAGATAATTTTTTATTTTTTATTTCTCGACTAACCGCCACTCTTCCGCTCCTAAGAGCCACGGTTAGCATATTTTCTAAGAATTTCCAAAGTATGCCCTTGTCTTGTTTGAGTCCCTAGCTGTCTCTCTCTCTCTCTCTCTCCCTCCCCCCCCCCCCCCAACCCACAAACACCACCATACCAACACCATAGCACCACCGAACAACACCACCCCTAACACTATGTACCCACCAATCAACCACTCCCAACGACCAGCCGGCAGGTCAACCACCAGCTAAGAAGCACGGATTCCGGTGCGGGTGCAGATGCGATACGGGTGCGGATACACGGATACGTCATTTTTTCAAAAAATAGGATACGGGTGCGGCGGGGATACGGCAAAAATTTATTAATATATATTATTTATATGTAAGAAAAATAATGCTATTTTAGACAAACAATAAGGTATTTTGTTAATTTTGAGGGCTGCTTTAGAAATATTGAAAGTGCATAATCAATTATGACAAAGTTTGTAGAAGTTTTGTTATATTTTAAAAAGTTTGGGGCCATTTTAAAAGATTGTTAACAAAGTGGGGGAGTCAAACATAATAAAGAGAAACTTCAGAAAAACCCTAGCTTATAAGTTTATCCCTGTTTATATAACATAGCCGTCACAACTCAGATCTGGGCAAGGAGGGGCGCTGTCGCCGGAAGACCCTCTCCGGTCGCCGGAAGACACTCGCCGATCACCGGAAGACCCTTGCCGCTCCGGCACAGGTTGTTTCTTCTCTTCTCCTTCTTCTCCTTTCTTGTTCTCCTTCTTCTCTTCTCCTCCTTCTCTTTCTTTCTTCTTCTACTCTCTGCCAAAAATCCCTGGGTGCATATCCGAGCCGCACCCAAGATCAAAAAAATAAATTGAAAAAAAAGTTTCGGACACGCACCCAGCGCGCACCCGCACCCGACGCGCATCCGGTGCCGGTGCTTCCCCCAGACTGCCGCACCGGTGCTTCATAGACCACCAGCCACCACGTCAACCACTGCCGTCACATCACACCATATACCGTTTTGTCTAACCCACAACTGCCAATGACCCCCATTAAAACCACCATTGAAACACGATTAGACCAACAAGAACACCGCTACCCCACGAGTACATCAAACCCACAACATGCCGCAATTATCCCTAAACCCAATTTTGGCACACGCTCATATATCTCTGCCCATATAATTACCCACGTTTATACTCACGGAAAGAAATCCCATTCTAAACTAAGAGAAGTCTTTGCCCGAGTCTCTGCACTAAAGGAAAATAGGACTTGGGCTGACAACCAAGGGATCCAGTGAAGAGCGTAGTTGAAATTTTGCTATTTCGAAAACTCCAATTTTACAGTCTCGACAATCACGTCTACCATCACGATCACAATTTATCTTGCCAGGGCTTCCCAGATCTATCGCCATGGCCGCCATATAGTGTCAATACAAAGGTCGCTGCCACCATATGAATGAGGTTGGGGACGGGGGTGGGTCGGGGAGTGAAGAGCTGGAAAGACACGATGGGTTATGTGGGCTTGTCCTTTGGAAATTTTGGTGCGGTGGTGGAATGATGGTGGTTTCAGAGGGCACGGCCGGTCCAGATCGGCGTTTTTCTTTTTTTTTTTTCTTTGCCAAACCACTCCTGCATGGGGCGGCCTGTGCAAATTCACCAAAATGCTCTTATTCGAAGAGAGAAAAATGTTCAACTACCAAACCGTCCCTGTGAAGGCCGGTCTATAGAGAAGCAAAAGGAAAACGCAGCATCCCCATTACCTGCACATTACGAACCAGCCACCATCGCCACATCCGTTAACCCCCACCTCCACACATATTACTGCACATACAAACACAGAAACAGGCCCCCACACCAAAACACACATACACACGGTCGGTCTCCACCAGTCCCCCTATCGTGAACAGTGAGTGTCTCTGTGTGTGCTATCGCCGTGACTGCGGGGTGGGTCTCTATGTGTGCGCGTGGGTTTGTTGGGGGGGGGGGGGTGGTTATGCATATATTGAAAAGTGAATATGTGGCTAGCGTTAGGCAACTTGTCTAAGGCTAGAACCGAAACTAAATATTTTAGTTTTAGTCTTTGTTTTTTAAACGAAATTTCTTTTTTTTTATTTCTTATTTTATTGTTTTGACATTCTCACAACCTCCTATCACCCACCGCCTTTCGGCTTCCACCCTCCAACTTGCCCACTACTCTCCATCTCCACCCTCCACCTCCTTTCTCCTCGTCTTTGTGTCCCCAACTCTCCTTTGAGCACCATGCCACTCCAATTTAACTCACCCTTCTCGCATATTCCATTCTTATCGCCGACACCACAAAAAATCCCTAACTTGAGGTGACGGCTAGTTCTTTCTTTCTCGAATCTCGTTATCCCGTGTTTATAGGAAAAGGGGAACAATGAAACAACAATATCAATTGACAAATGATGACCAATGTGGAAACTATCCGAGATTGGGCGGCGGAATTTTGCAAGAACTTCATTAGAACATAAATCACTGCCCAGGTGATGAAAACGAGGGTTTGATGATTATATAACACCCATTTGATCTGTCAATTGAGTTTTACTTCGGTCAATGAATGATGGAAATGGAGGCGTCTCCAGAGGTGTCTTAAATGGATATGGGCAGCGGAAATGGTTGGTGAGTTGGGGATAGCAGTGATATGTGTTGATGGGGGTGGTCGTGGGTTTGGGGTGGTTTATGACGGTGGGTTTGGAGGTGGTTGATCGTGGGTGGAAGGTGGTTGATGGTGGTGCTTGCTGTGGATGAAAGGTGGTCAATGGTGGTGGATTTGGTGGGTGGATGTGGACGATAGTAGGCTGCTGCTAATAGGTCCAGCAAAAAAATTTTATCCAAAATTATGTATTTTATGGCATTAGCCTTAGGTAAGTTGCTTAAGGCTAGCCACATATTTGCCTACTTCCATATATATTATATATGGGAGCTAATCCCTTGTCACCTTTGGCAACTTAAGCTAAGTTGCCAGTGCGATCTGGCGGTCCGCGCTATTGAGGTGGGCGGCTTATATCCGCCATTTTTTCTTTTTAAAGTGAAGTTGTCGTCCACTAAGAAACAAGAGTGGACGGCCAGATCGTTCTGGCAACTTAAGTTGCCAGCGGTGTCATTTTATCAGCTCCCTACATATATACATCCTGAACCATTTGATACATCTACCTTTTTAATTATCTTACCACTAAAATGTTTTTAGATACCCTTACAAAGATATTAGCAGTTCTTATGGACCTAATTTCCTGAGGCAATGGGTCAAGAAACTCGGAGCCATTATATCTCCAGGCAGAATAGAGAAGGAACAGAAAGACTTCTCAAATGAAGCACTGCAGTATGTTTTTGTTGACAATATACAGCGATACTTTCATCCCAAAGTTTCAGTCCTCTTGAATTTTTTGCAAATGCCTAGGTTAACATTTGAACGCGTATCTTCACTGTTTTTGTTTAAATCCTAACCTAGGAATCTGTTGAAGTTTTTGGATTGGAGGGATTAGGTAATGTTGGATCCCAATTTTAGACTTCGCTATCAATTTAAGGTACTTAGGAAAAACTTACGGTGTCTAGTCTCTTATTCTCTAGATTGCAAATATTATCTGATAAAGTAGTGATTAGTTATCATGGTAGTGAGCAGGTATTCAAGTAACTCAACCTCCTATAGGGTTCCTTAACAAACTTTTCACACAATTATCATGGTAATTTCTAATCTGGTAGTATTGCCACGTGAACCAAGTAACTGAACCTCCTTTAGGGTTCCTTCACAAACTTTTTTACACAATTTCTGGTTGGGGTACCCTAGTTATGATATGAATTGTAATTCTCCGATTCCTTGATTATAGTTGGAAGTGTATCAACAGTTGAGCCTACCATGCAAATTTTTACAACAGTGGGTGGGGATGAAGTGCAGCATAGCCTTTCAGTCTCACACGAATGGCAATGCATGTGTAAGCACGATGGGAACTAATGTGTGTTTTCGCTTTTAGATAGTGGAAAGTGAACAAAATGACTCATTTGGCCTGTCCCAACTAGTTTAGCACAAAGACTTATTGAATTATGTAATGCCATTGTTTCATACATGCAAAGTTACGTACTTTTGCTGTCCCTATGAGTAAAGGTGCTGGAAAGGGTTAACTAGAGAACTCTTATTGTTGATCGAAGTTCGTAGTAAAACAGTATTTTGAGAGGAATCTCCTTCTACAGTTGTAGCCTTTATGAAACTTTCTGTGAATATAAATTTCGCGTGAAAAACATATGACCAGTAGCATGAATTTTGTCTGCGTAGATTATGTTGCAACTTGGACCACTTGCGGTTTAGAAAGGGAGAACACTGGCCATTTAAGGTGTGGTTTCCTATGCATTGGAATTTTAACTGTAACTAGGCTTAGTAGAGTTGAAAAGTAAATGTTTGGTAGGATGATTCTGTTGTATACAAGGAAGCCACAAGCTCTGAAGCAACAAAATAATTACTCCGCTAACTTGTATCTTTTATCTTGTACTTCAGTCTTTTCTGGCTGGCCATGAGAAGTTCCACACCGAGGCTGACAAGAATTACTGGAAGACAATTGCAGAGCTCATTCCTAATGAAGTGCCGGCTATAGAAAAGAAAAGAGGGAAGAAGGACCAGGAAAAGAATCCTTCACTTATCGTGAACCATGGGCCAAAGCCTGGGAAACCAACAGACTTGTCAAGGATGCGGCATATACTTCTGAAGCTTAAGCACAATACCCCCGCCCACCTTGATCCTTCACCAGCTCCAACATCGGCCTCTACCGAAGTTGCCAACACTGCTGCTCCTCCCAAGGTTGCCATCCCCGAACCAGTTGCTGTTGCTTGATCTAGTTGTCCTCTTCAGAGTTTATATGTCGGGGCAAATGCAGATTGCTTAGTTGATATATAAAAAATATTGTCATGCAGACTGATCTCCCCATGTTGGTGTTGCAACGTTGCACTTTGAGTTATTTGGCTGATGGTAGAAATATATTGTAGAATGTGTATATGCCCACAGTAGATTATGCAATCTGGCGCATTTCCTCTGTCCACAGATTTTAGCAAAACAATCTTTGCTGTCTCGTTTTGTAGTGACAAATTTCACCATCAGCGTAGTACTAAAAAAATGAAGGAATAAACTATTAAAGAAGTACTATGAACAGCGGAAGCAGCTGGATACAAAAGGTAGCAGACATGCTTGATGACCTTGGGTTTCTTCTTTTAACCCGACCGCTGTACTTGGTTCTTGTTGCATCAGCTATACAGCAGTAGGTTACCAAAGTCTTCAACACTTTGGATTTGCTCTGGTTCACATCGAGTAGCCGATTCTCATAATTTGCATTACAAGGGAGCAAGCTTAAAGCTAATCTTGTGGCCAGTGATTCCTCCGAACTCGGATTACGAACTGAACTGAGTTGTTTATCAAGTGACGTGCTCATCTCTGAGTCCAGCATTGAAGTCCGCTGTATCATTTGACAAACACGAACTATCATCAAGTTTCAAGCAAGCTTTTCCCTTTTTGGCTGCGGATCATCTTTCTTTATTTGCGTTACCTCCACGCCGGGGAACTTAAAAAAGCACACTTAAAGATACCCACACCATGTTCAGTAACATGATGAGATTGTAATGTCAATGTCCAACTCTAAAAACTGTAATCAGTGAACGCTTTTGAGTGGTCCAGTATCATCAACTTGATCCAGATACATATATCTTGTAATGCGCAGAGACCTCAGAAAGTAGAGATCAAAGCAGGCAAAAGTGAGGTCCCGTTAGTATAGAGGAACTTTCTATGCACCAAGAATTGCACTTTTTACGGAACTTGCACCTTTTCGCTGCAGATTGTGGCTCTGGTTCAAACACCAAGCTACACTAGATCGCATTCAAAGAAGAAGTAACTGCTGCTAAACTCGGCCTTACGAGTCTACGCATACTAGATGTAAGCATCAAAACACCAAGACCAATTTTATACAAGTTTGGTAATAGTGAAATCCACATGATAAGCATAAGCGCAAAAATCACCAAAACCAAATTCCATCTTTCGACATCTACATTATACCTAACAGAGTTATGTCAGACATTTCATTATAGTAGATGCAGTCTGGAAGAGATTGGGGGACTAGTCTAAGATCTGTACTAAGAGAACGCGGCTCAGCACTTAGGAATGCAACGATACCACATAGTAAGAAACTTTAGTGTATACAAGTTCCTAATAATACAAATGCTTCAAATGATACACCTAACCAGACCAATTAACTTTACATAATTCATAAAAGCCACATTCCTGTCAGTTCTTGCTGGAAACCCGTCGTCATTCAATTGTCATGCCGGTAGAGACTCAGATATAATTATAAGTGGATTAGAAAAGCACCTTATACCTTGTGATAGTGGAAACCAATCATCACCTACCCCGTAAACTGGCAGGGGACCTACCACTTCTTTCACTGTTAATTTCATCCTCTAATTCATTCCCATCCAAACAAAGGGCGTTGTTATTGACACTAACTTCAGAACTAGCATTACTGCTTGTTGCAAGAGGCGAGTCTGAAACACTAATCGTCCTGCTTCTTGGAGGGCCAGATCTCACACTGTACATGGAGGATGCTGGAATATTTGTCATCAATGGCCGTAGATTTCCTGGGATGCTTCGCCTGATATCCTGCTCCAGAGGATTAAACCAAATGAGAAAACTACAAAAATACATGCATTAAAATATAAAAAATAATCAATTAGAAAAATTAGGAGGAAACCCTTCCTGGTTAAGAAGGAGAGACAAAGAAGGGATGAATTTAGGAATAGAACAAGGCTTCTTGGATTAGCAAGCAAAGTTGTGCAGCCTCACAGAGTGTATCTGGTTTATATGGTGCTATAATACCATGAGACAGGAATGAAATACGTACCATATGCCTTATAGCCATGTCCAAAGATTTCTTTGAAAGTGTTCTTCCAAAGCCTGAGCTGTCAGGGGATGAAGACTTCCCGGATAAATTACTTCGCGGTGAATGCTTGTCATCTTGCTTTGGCGGTATCAATTTCCTCATATTTATCACCCTCTCAACCATCTTGGTTCCATATAAACCAGGGCTAATATTATCGTTAGCCTTAGCATAAGCACGATTCAATGCAGGAACAGAGCTTCCACTGCTGTGACTGAGGCCATTAGGGGGCCGTCCTCTGGAGGGAGAACATGACTGCCGTCTCACCCTTCCATTAGATACAGGTTCAACTGACGAAGATCTGACACTGGGTGCTCCAGGCCTACCCCTAGTGGCTGAATTAGGCCTATCAGGAAGTGACGTCCGTAGATTTGGTGGTGTATCAAGGGAGTAACCAGGCATCTCTGAAGGCTTCCAGGGTCTGGGTTTTACTGTAGGAGAACTAGCACGTGGGGGCACAGTATTTCTTGCTGCAACGACGGTTGACTTGGCAGCTGCAGAAGAAGATGAAGAAGAAAGAGATTTGGCAGGAGGAGCAGATGCATTTGTTGCACTTGACTGTGTGGTTGGCCTGCGAGTTGGTGTTTGTGCCCTTGAAGTAGGCTTGGATGCAGGTGCAGTAGGTCTCGTCGGTGTTGAAGATCTGGCAGTGGACCTAGGCGTAGGTGTAGATGATCTTGCAGGAAGTGTGGTCTTGGCTGAAGGTAATGTAGCTCGAGAAGTAGGTGTTGACGATCTCGAAGGTCTAGATGCAGTGGTAGATGTTGGTTTAGATACTGAGGTCAATGTAGATTTCGGTGCTGTGGTCAAAGTAGCGCGTCCAGTTGGTGTAGCAGGTCTTGATCCTCCTAGACCCCCTGATGAAGAGGGTCTGCGAAGTCCTGCACTCGAAGTATTCAACCCAGGAGATGAAGGCAGCTGTCTAGATGCTAAGTTGCTCCTTGCAGCAGGCTCTGGCTGTGGATTTGCTAACTATCGACGCCAGTAAACAAACAATAAAATAACATGAGTTCATGCAGTTGAAGCGACAAACTGAGAATGTGTTGCATATTACTAATATGTACCAACCCTCAAGTGTTTTAATATGGTAATCAGGTTACATTTCTACTCAAAAAGAGCCCAGGGAAAAGTATCTTAAATGAGTTCAAACTTTTACTTGAGCATTTAGAGAGAGAGATGTTATTAATGAGACAACAATCCGGCTATTCTTCGTTACTTCTCGTAAGCCAATTAAAGAAACCACTTTACTTGTTATTGAGTTCATGCCCCGTCCATAAATAAGTTAAAGCTCTTCATAAATTTCATGCCGCATTCGTAAACCAATAGAAGGAAATTCAGCGTCACGAATATAAAGCTTGTCAGATGCACAAGATAGCGTGACTAGAATTTGATGGATCATAATAGTTCTAAAGGTGGAAGTAGAAATGGCTTCTGACTTGGACCTTAGATGGCCAGTTCACTTGGGCCAATTGACAAGGCTCTGGTTCAGATCTCGACTAACTCTGAGTGGATAGGGGATGGTATTAATAGGGATCAAACTCTGGGGTGGAATCTTACACCATCAAGGAACTTTTGCTACTAATCTTCTTTGATGAAGGCACTGATGGCGAGTACGAGCCTTTCTGTTTACAAAGCGTTCACAGGGAAAGTTTGAAGTTTAGCATGAGGAGGATGCGAAAATGGGTTCATAAAGTTGCATCAATCAAGGATGGCTACTTGCAAAAGTTCTAAGCATAAATTAAGAAAAAAGGAGATCGACTGCGACCGAGAATGGGATGGTGCGTCAACGCCTTCAAAGATGGTACTAATCCACTTAGATTGCAAAGATGTTTCCTTACAAATTTGCAGAGAGGGCTTCTGAGATGATTATCATTATTATAATGTCAGAACCTGGTTGTGAAGCATAAGAAAATGTGCAACAAGCAAAGAAGGAGCACAATCAAGCAGGAATCCAGAAGTCAAAGATTTTACCAATCATCTAGCCGAGTTTGGACAGAGGCTCAATTGCGAATTGTTCTTTACGACGCTAAAATTGGAAAGCAATTGCATAAAGCAGAACGAAAGAGGGTAAGAAAAAAGCATTTTTCTTACATGTAGGAAAGAAGAAAAGCACTTGACCACGGCAAGAAATTGAGTAAATTGACAAAGCCCGCAAGCAAACAGCACGCCATGTAATATCAGTATTTATAAGGCCGTTAGAGTTAGGAGATTAGCAATATTCATGGAAAACTAGACTTACCCTCATCTTATCAAGGTCAGATCCCAACGAGCTATTAAATGGACCATTATTCATTGCATGACTAATAGAAAAAGAAAAACCACTATACAATACAAAGTAAAAAACTTATCGGCCTTACTCGAGATTTCAGCGCCGTGGGGCGAGCTTTAGGCGTTCCATTTCCAATCTGACTCATAACTGTCTTTTGTGATTCCATCTCGAGAGATGGAAAAAGAGGAGTACCAGGAGGAGTTAGAAGCCTGAAAATATAATTCTCATAAATAACAGCTTGAAAAATCAAATTTCAACAGGTAATGGAGTCCATACTCCCCCCCCATCCCCACACAAAAAAAAATGCAAAGAAGACCCATAATAGCAGCTGAATAAGGCTTGGGAGAATGCTGCTCGAGGAACAAAGAATGCTAGAAAAAGATCCCCACAAATACGGGAACAGATCCAGTGGAGACGGGGTGGGGTCCTCCCTCCCTCTCGTGCGAGCGCATCTCTCTCTCACGTGCGCGCAGACACACACACACACACACACACAACGTAGAGAATTGATTCAAAAAGCACCAAAAGGGGCAAAATCCATGTATAAAAGCCAAAAGTTATCAGCTATGCAAGTAAACACTCGTAAATTTTGCTGAAAAAGACTACAAGATCCAGGTAGGACAATAAGAACCAAGTATGCAGCGTATTACAAACATTCGCCATCAATTAAGAAATAGGTAGTTCCACGTTCTTCGGTGAATAATACCCCTCCGAATCAAGCATTTTGGCTTGGACGAGTTGATTCAGTCCTCGTTTAGAGTTGTGATACGCTCCAGCTCCCCAGATATACTCGCACCAAATGCACCAAGATGGGCATAATTTGTTTCGTTTTAGCTTTCTACTTTAGTCTTCCCTTATGGTGTTGTTTGCTTTTGTCTTTCTCATTGACGCCTCACAGGGGTAGATGGGCCATTCCTTTGGGCCGTGTGTGTGGGGTGGGGGTGATCTTTGGATATCAATTTGGAGCAACATGAAGCTGCTACAGATTTGTATCGCAAGCAAAAGATCATTCGGAAAAAAATGTAACTGACAGAGACATCAAGAAATTACGAGTGTGATTGTTGTGATACTGAGAGAGATTTTTAAGCTTCGTGAGGAAATATCAGGCAATTGACTTTGACAATACTTACGAACATATATACTTAGTCATAGATGGTAGCATGGTACATTTGAGGGTTTTACAGTGCAACATCAATCTGGGCCGTGCTTGCCATTTCAAAGGCTCACTTGAAAGCTTATAACAGGATTAGGATAAATAAACCCGCTTTCAATATCTGCACCTCATCACTAAAAAGTCTAGCAAAGACGAACTTTGTTAGTAGATTATCTCAAAATGACCCTTCCCACTTGTTAGTTGAAACATGTTCTGCAAACGATTCAGCACAGATATACAGTCCAAGACACAGAATGAAAATAAAAAAGAGATACAAACAATCACAACTTGATAACCTAAACAAAATGTAGGGGATTCTACAAAATTACCAGTCATAATCATTTTTGTCATTGTCAGAGTTGAGAAAATCATCGGCAACCGTCTTTCGAGCAGGCGTCGCTGCCGGTATGTTAAATATCGGAGAGTTACCTGTAGTTCCTGCATTTAACAAGTAATAAGCCGTTCAAATTTCAACCCAAATGCAAAGCGCAAATACCATATAAGTTAAACAAAGGGTAGTAGACTAGGAGTAACTGTTAAACCAAATAACGACGCACCGAAAAACAAAAACATTTTTTTTAATTCCAAACACATCACATCAAAGTCAACAAACTTGCCACATTTCAAACAAAATCTAATTAACAACGAGCGATATTAACCTAATCGAGTCGAATCAGACAAACTCGTACCGAGTGGGGAATCGAACTCGTCCGAGTTGTGGAGCAGCAGGCTGTTGCGCTCCTTCTCGCGCCTCCGCATCTCGAGGAACAGCGCCAGCTCATCTTCCTTGTCCTTCATCACCGCCGTCCTCAAGCTCCCCACCGCCGCCTGCTGCCGCTGCTTCACCGCCGCCTGCATTCCCCTCTCTGGTGCCCTATAACTCCGATTCATCCCCGAATCCAAGTCTAACGCAGCAGAATCACGCAATGCCAAACTCGAAACCCTAGCTCCAACTTATCAGAGCTCCAGATCTGAAATCGAGCTTAAACTGGTTGCCAAGCAGGCAACATTTTTAGATTAATGCTGTGAATCGAGCTGAAAGTTTAGAGAGAAAATGCGGTTGAGAGGGAGAAAGAGAGAGAGAGAGAGAAAGAGAGAGAGTTAGGAGGATTTGAAGATCGTGAGGGAAGGCTCTCGGGGGGAGAGAGAGAGTGGCATTGAATGTTAATAAGGGGTGAAGTGGGGGGCTTAAAAGGAAAGATGAGGTGTTTCAGGAGGTTTTTTGAGTTTAGCTTTTACGTCTTCTGTGGTTTTTTATGGGAGGAGGGTGGGTGATGGGACAGCTGTTATCATTTAACTGACAGGTCTGGGCGATTCTCTCACTTCAAGGTTACGTTATCACCACCCAGCTGATTGTAATCGTTCCCTTTGGTGGGGAATTTACAAAACCACCCTTCCTGTATGGCTCAATTGTTCAGGAGAAGTGATATTTGAACTTTATAATTCGTCAATCGTCTGGCAAGATTTAAGAAAGTGCATGCCGGACTAACTCAGCTACTTTCGATGGGAGCGAGAACGCATCAAGAGACGCAAAAAACCTGATAGTGGATAGAAGTTTGCGATTAGGTATGCTAGGCGTGATGTCCTCTGGTGGGAACACTGCGGACTAGGCGGGATGCTCCAGTCTCGGAGTGACCCAAAGGTCATGATTTTCGAGAGTGTTGATGATTAACAGCTACATGAGTATGAGTGGTCACAGCTTCAGCGTGTCTAGTGTTTTCGCGAATTGCTTGGCAAACATAATGTCCTGGGGAGGTGAACTTAACCCTGTTGCGTCTAAGGGTTCTCGTCTCGAAACATTACGACTAAATCCCCTTGAGATGTTGCACTCAAGATCGATTGATCGAAGGCATGTGGTGTGGTGAATATCAAGGGCCTTCTTCATTCAACCCTTGCATAACAAGATTATTGAAGCACGTGCAGTCTTTTTTTTTCTTTTTTCTTTTCCCCGGTAATGTTAGAACACCTATTTAAGAAGATCTTTAAAGACTATTTAGAAAGAAATCCCATAGAATTTGTAAACCATGGCTGAACCCTCTTGTCTATAAGGAAAAGATGTTCGTCCTCTTAAAGGCATTTGGTGGTCGGATTTTATCACCACGCTGTTGGTAACGTAAAATATTCACTGGAGAAATTTTTAGACGCTAAGTTTTTCACATTTATTACGGCTAATACTTTTCTGTCTATTTTGCTTTGATGTTAATACTTTTTTGAGCAAGTTAAATGATATTTTTTGTATTTAAAAGAAAATAATAGATTTATTATAAAATTAAATATATTCTGTGAGCTAGTGCCAACTTCAAAAATTAACTGGATGGTTAACGAGACATAATCTTATCCTTAAGTTCTTCGGGTCGAACGTTGATACCAACGCTTCAAAAAATATTTTCTAAATATATAAGACTAATATACGCCATGCGATCACTCGGAAAAATCGTGTCGATTGACCTTAAAGAAAAAAAATATATGTGAGCCGGAAAGGGTGCTATAAAATAATCACGTTCGGAAAACAAACCTTAAACCGCTTAGACTGCAATTATTACGATATATCAATCAATATCGAGCATCTAACACCGGGGACCTTCATCTCGAACCAATCCGGCTTTTTCTAGCGACAGCGAGAAGGGGCTGGGGCGACTTCGATTCCAGCTCGCGGTTTCGTGCTGGCAAACTATCACGATGGCGCGGCGTTTGTAGAAGGCCTGTTGTAAGATCGATAAATGGCGGAGAAGAAGAAGATGAGGAGCGAAGCGAGCACCAGTAACAGCGGCAGTGGCAATAGCAACATCGGCGGCGCTGGCAGTAACAGAGGCGAAAGCGTCGTGGCCGACGTTGGCCGGCGGCGGAGCTCCTGCGGCTACTGCAGATCCGGCGACCACACCAGCATATCTCACGGTTAATCATCCCAATCTCGATTGATTACTTGCTCCGTTCCGTTCCATTTTCTCCTTTGACTTGTTGCGAATTCATTGGATAGGTTTTAGAACGTGTAAAGGTCAAATTGAACTCAAAACGAGAGTCGTAGAGTAAGTATAGTTTAGCAAGCGAAGCTAGTGTAAAAACGGTGAGTAAAGTCTACGTTTACGTGTTCTAAATCTATTCTAAGAATTTGCAAATCGTCTATGGGAAAAAAATCCTTGCCTTTAACTGCGATATGTTAGTGATTTATCAGTTAACGAGTGTTGCAATAAGTAGTTTCCCTGGATTTAAATTGTTGATTCTATAAACAGATGTTTGTTATGCCAAATTGGACAGAAATTAAACACTGATGGATGAGATGGAACTTCAATTCGGAGCGAGAATGTGATTGTTTGAGATTGATGTGGTTGTTGCAACAAGTTTTTTACTTGTTTGACTGCGATATACAATGAAAATTGGCAAGTACTCTCATGATGTTTGCTCATTTTCCCTAAAGAAAGGGCAAATGGACGAGCTCTGGGGTTTTGCTATGAGAATTGCTTACATTGCTATTGAATGAGCCTTGTACCGGTCTCCCGCTTGACATGGTGAATTTAAAGGCGGGTCTTTACAAGTGGAAGTACGTGGGAGATTCTTGATGACCAATCTTTTCAACCTTATTTTGCGGTTATCAGAATTAAATCGAAACTTTTATCTTCAGCCTTCGAAAGTTAATTTTCTCGCACTAAGCTCCACATTTGTTGCTGATTAACTGTTGCATGCCAATGTACCTGATACTAAAGAACTTTTACATCCTGGATGTGGTTTTCAAGTCTTATGCCTCTAGGATGTTATAATCATGCATATAAAAGAGGGAACCACCAAAATTTGAGTATTTTTCTCTTGTACAATCCCCCAGACATGCTTAGACATGAAGCAAAGGTTTCAGGCTATTTCATGATAGCTCTAATGAGTTACTACATTTTGAATTTATCTATTTTCCTAATTGGCACTATCATGTAGTAGAAAAGGGTTTGTGTAGTCCCATTTTCTTAACTTAGTGTAGTCTCATTTTCTTAACTTATGTACCATGGTTTTGCAGGCTTATGGGCACACAGTCTGACAGTTGACGACTATCAAGGTTGGTGAATTAACTACACATAGTGCTTTCTAAGCCAACAATTAACCAAATTTAGACTCCAGAATAAAATGACCATGCCTCTTTGGCAATGTCGAATCATCAATTAATCTGCCAGTTCGTTAGAACCACGTCAACACTTGGATGAAAAAGGCCTCTTAATCATAGGGCCATGGCATTTGCTTTAGCTGTGAGATTTGTCCAGTCAATCAGTAATATGTCATTATAATAAATATAACCTCTAACTGGTACTTGGAGTGGCATCCTAGTGGGATTGATCTCTCTCGCACTTTCTTTCTATTCTCTCAAAGGCACGTACCAAACGAAACATTAGCAGAACAATATTGAGCTTTGCTTTCTTTTTGGTTTCAATTGCAAAGCATGCTTTGTTGTTCTTCTGTTAAATTGATGCTTACAAGGGACTACGTGATGTTTGCCCCTTATCCTTGGACCCTGATAAGAGAATTGCTGGTCAGATGTGTTGTAGTGTTTCTGGTGATATGATCCATTACCTGTTCTCTTTTATAGCTCTTCTCGACAGAGGTTGGAGGAGATCCGGCTGTTTCCTCTACAAACATGAGATGGATAGGACATGCTGCCCTTCTTATACTATTCGTCTGAAGGCTAATGATTTTGTACCTTCCAAAGAGCAACAACGAGTATCTAAAAGAATGCAAAGGTATCTTGATATTGCACAGATACATGCACGCAAACATGCATGTGCATATGTATATAGACTCATATAGCATTGCACTTTAAAGTGTGTGTCCTTGGTGTTGAGTTCGCATTCATGAGGTTGTGATTGTTTATGAAATGATTTATCCAATTCTTTGTATGCCTGATAAATGGGCCATGGGGATGTTCTGTAGAATTGCAAAAAGGTGGCAAGGTGTATCCCTTGTCTGAAGTTACTTTTTTCCCTGTTATGGCATTCAACACGCTTGTAGAACTTTATCCAGTTGTGGTTCTCTTTTTCTCCTTTTTAGAAAGAAACATTTTGCAGATTGCTCTTTAGGTCCTCCATCGTTGACTTATCTAACAAAATTGTTTTCTACTAGAGCCTAATGCCAGAGCAAGCAATTTATAGACAGTTCTCTTTTGAATGTAAATCCTGAGCACTGACAACTGGTAGTTGCTAACATATAGGTTTCTAGATGGCACATTGAGTGTGAAGAAGTCAGATGGGTCCATAGATGCACCAAATTCCTCAAAGGGTTCATACATCCTTGCCCCAAAGGAGACAACGAGCATAGCAGCAAAGGACTTTTTGGCGGGTAACCTTGAAGGAAGCAACAAAGCTGAACAATTTACACATTATTTATCTGAACAGATTGGTAATGCAGTGCGTGCATGCATTGAATGTGGTGAGTTTCCTTCTGATGTCCAGTTACCGAAACCTTCGGTCCAACAAGTTATGCAAGGAAAAAGGAAGTTACTGGTTGAAGGATCAGAGGATCTTCTATATTCCAGCAACATTTCATTCCAGATTGCAGCTGCTTTAAGGCGAGCAAACAAGGACGTTCAATGTCTGAAGTTGCCCGAACATAGCAAACAAGAATTGAGTAAGTCCACAGAGTCTACTCCAAAATTGATTGCTGAAAAACTGGCAAGTTATTTAAGTCATCAATCAGAAACGCGTGGTTTGTTAGTCAGAGCGTGTAACGGACACATTAACCTCTACTCCACTACAAAAGAGGCTTATTCAGATGTTCTTAAAGAGTCTCCCACAGGTAGTGGAGGTAAAAAAAGCTGTTTGAAGAAGTGCTCTGGACGGCCTCAGGGGAAAAGGCAGAGGCTTGAGATTCGTTTGAACAGGTCCAGTTTTGATCCAGAAGAATATGCCTTGTATAGGAGATACCAGCTAAAAGTGCATAATGATACGCCAGACCATGTCTCGGAGAGCTCTTACAAGAGGTTTCTAGTTGATACTCCCTTAATATATGTTCCATATACAGGTGATAGCACAGTTCCTCCTTGCGGCTTTGGTTCTTTCCATCAGCAATACATAATTAATGGCCGTCTGGTTGCAGTAGGGGTGATAGACATCCTCCCTAAATGCTTGTCTAGTAAATATCTGTTCTGGGATCCAGACCTGGCCTTCTTATCCCTAGGCAAGTATTCAGCCCTGCAAGAAATAGGATGGGTGAGAGAGACTGAAGTCCATTGTCCCAGCCTCCAGTATTATTATCTCGGCTACTACATTCACTCTTGCAGAAAGATGAGATATAAAGCGGCATATCGCCCATCAGAGCTTCTCTGTCCTCTTCGTTACCAGTAAGTATATATTCGTGAGTTATGCAAATCACCAGTCAAGATTGTTGAAACTTTGTAAAATAACCTTCAGATTTCTTGTCAGTCTTGATAACTGGACTAATCAGCTATGGAAATCCTGTGGTTCTTCAAATCCCTTCTCTTGATATGTCAGACATATTTAGGTGTTTGCTTCTTTTAAAGTAGAACCTGAAACTGGAATGCTAATGATAGATACGATTCATGCTATAGATACTTACTGTTGAAAACCTATGCCAAGTGTTGCAATTTAAGTTATAGGACGTGGCCATCCTAAGGACCTAATCTGCTCCCATAACTATCTCAAGTGGGTCCATGGTTACCCACAGTTAGGGAGGCAAGTGTTAGAGCTCTGTACTTAATTTGTTAGATAGGGCCAAAGATAGAGTTGAGTGGCCAATAATGATATATGTAGCTAAAGCAACTACTCGAGATGGAAAACCTTGTCTTATTCTGTCATTAACATATGAGAGGCGTATTTGTACCCTGGGATGTAAACTTCATGATCAATGATTCACTCTGTAAAATGTTGAATATGCTAGAGGTATTAACAATTCGACCTCCTTTATCTTCCTTGATGAACTGGCTTTTGCACATGCTGCCTGCCTAATGCATGTCCTGACAGTAGAAGTATGGTTCAGTTTTTTTGTTAATAGTCACCATTCTACTGTATTTGGAACTCCTCTTTGCACATGGATATAGCGTTGTGACTCCACTTTCGTACATTATTTAATGAAAATGGTAGTTACTGACTAACCGCTGTATTTTCATCATGTCATCACATTCTAGTGATGTGTTGGTCAAGGACATCTTAGGCTTCATGCCTGTTAATTACTTCCTGACCAGATTGTCTTCTCTCCCAGGTGGGTTCCATTTAATATTGCAAAGCCGTTGCTTGACACAAAGCCATACGTTGTCTTGTCTGATTTTGACTCTGTGCAAAATGAGGAGTCCGCAGCGGCCATTTCTTTTGAAGATCATATGGAACTGCAACATGATGACGCTTTTCAAGAGCAAGATGAACTGAATGACATTTCTGTTGATGAAGATGAAGAAATGTCTGAACTTGATTCTGAAGATTCTGATGATGGTTCAGGCCCAGAGACCAGTGGTCCAACAGCAGCTGATATAGATGATGGAGGTGTCAGCAATATTGCTATTGGGTTGAAGGAAGCTCGGCAGAGATATAAGGTACGTAATACTTAAATGCTTTGGTACCTCCAAACATGAACATTCTTTTTCATGCATTAGTTCATAGCATAGACATCAAAGACCGAACTGGAAGTTGAGCCGACCAAGGCATAACGTTCAACGGTTCACTGGTTTAACTGCTCTACCTCAACTCAATTTAGCCTTGTCCGCAATTACTCGGGGGTTCGCTTACTTATACTTTGGGGTAACCTCATCTTTCTCTCTCCCCCCCCCCCCCCCCCCCGCCCTGTGCTCCCCCGGGGTCGCTTGGATTTTGTATTTTAGTTCTAGTGAAATGCTCCCTCAGCATTTGCATGATTTTCACTATTGATGGTATATATCCGTGTCATGGTCACTTCGCTGTTTGAAGGATCTGCAGCAAGCTTTCGGTCCAACTGAAAGGAGATACTTGGAAACCCAGTTGCATAGATACGTGAGAGCTGTGGGTCCAGAGCTCTCGCAGCGCATGGTTTATTCACTTGGCTGATTCCATGCCCATTGACAAGGAGTTGATATCTGCAGTTGAATTCGAAGATCTCATCCCAAATTGTAATGGGGTTGTCCAGGGGCGTTTGCCAGAGAAGTTATACATATCATGTTGACAGACAGGAAAAATGGCAGATAGGAAAAATGGTGACATTCATTTGGAGCACGAAGTGCAGATTCCACTTCTAGAGTTGATACCATGGATTGTATGAACGTTTGGCATCCTTTGACAATAATCCACCATTAGATAAGGATTTCTATATACTCCAATCTTGGGGTATTCCATAATTTTTGCGTTTTTCTGCTGAAGTTGGTCAACTTTTGGTATATTATTTCGTTTGTGTATGGGCACTTGTGATTGCTCTGACCACCACCAGTCCACTTTGGTAGGGCTGATGGTTTTGGATCATGAATACAATGAAAAGCAGTTCAAGTTAAACCAGTATTACTAATTCCACCGGGTCCATGGACCTAAGAAAGAGTGAGAGGATGGTTGATCTATCACTTATTTGATGGGCTAGTCAAGTGATTATTTATGGTTAAAGTAGGATTCAAAGTAGTTTATTAGCGTCACCAGAGTTTTCAAACCACTGATCTACTGTCAAATTTGAACAACAGCCAAACATACTTTTTGCAGCTGAAAGTAGCCAAGATGGATTTCAAATGCCAGTTCACTGGCAGGCTTGAGCTAACAAAATGAGAATCGATAAATTCACTCTAATTTTGATTTCACCACTCCAAATAGCTTTTAGTGGAACTTATTTACATTGTACTCGCTGCTGTCTTCTGTTTTTTTCTTTTGGACTAAGCATCTGCTTGCAATCAAGTTTACAAAGAAGCACACAAGTACACAATTCTGCAGAGAGCAATTTCATAAAAACTGGCATTTGGAATGTCATGAGATCAGTTCAGAACCCTTAAATTGCAGGAAATGTTTACCAGGTCAGCTAACTTCTAGACCTGTACATACAAATTGAGAGCTAGATACATGCTACTGGGCCAACCTGAACAAGGCGCAATAGTAGAAATTACCAATTCAAGAATCCACTGGTCAAATAAGAAGTTTTTTCGAAGTGGGTTAGAGGTTGTGGATGCGGTGGGGTGGGGTGGGGATGGGAATGGGCGGAGAAGAATGTACAATTCGAAATGAAGGGCGATCTTTGACGGTGGTGTTCAGACATCTTCAGCATCACTTCCACCAACATGAGCTTCGTGACTTGCCCAGTAATTGCTCCCATCAGGGCCCGAAATCTTGAAACTGCAAAATTTTGGATTGAACCCATCTCACATTACGTACCTTGGAACAAACAGAACTGTTCGAAATGGTAACCTAGTTATCTACTGACCGCTCAAGGACAGATTTTCCTTCTTTGTACTTTTGGTCCTTCTGGTGCGCAGTCTCCTGAAAATCACCACTCAAATGACCATACATGCAAATAATGGAAGCAACTCAACTAACTAATACATGCGGATATTGCAAGCAAATGAAATAACTAATACACGCGGATATAAGAAGCAAATAAAAACCACGATATTAAATCTGTCTTCCTGATCTTACATATGTCCATCCCACGATTGACCCACATCTGACACAAAAAATGTCAGCAACAGTGTGCAATCCTGTCATCATCATTCTCTCTTCTTTAGTTCCAACGGTGACATTAACTCTGAGAAAACGGGTGCCATATCAATGTCAAATAAAAGCCCCATCCAGATGTAAATATGTGAGGCAATCAAGGCTTAGGATGTCTACAAGAGTGTAAGGCTGATGCGTATTCAAATCCTACTTTAAAAAATAAAAAAAACAATGCAATTATAGGCTCAGAAAGTAATGCTTAAGATAGCTCAGAAAGTAAGAGACCATCATTTTGCAATTCAAAGTAGCACAGTGTTTGTGCCGTGTGGACGTGTCCTTCATGCCCATGATTCAGATAATAGCACACTCCGTGATTAGTGCATATGCTAATAAAGGATATCAAACATTTCCCACAACGCTGGATACATCCCAGATTACGAGTATATATCTACATGCATATAGAATCAAGTATCGGGTGATGTAACAACAGCGAGCCTAAAATATTTGATTGATTAAACGGCACCTTGGTTGTTTCCAAACAAAGAAAATAGTCGGTCAAGCCTTGCCAGCTGGTGACAGCTGAAGGTAAAAATGGAGGAGATAGGGAAGAGGAGAATAAGGGGAGTCACTCCACTCCATAGATAGTGCACACAGATTATTCTTTCGGGTCAGAAACGTGGGCAGCTGGCAGGGCTGAAAGAATGGCTTCTTCCTCTTTACCCTAATGAAAGACAGGATTTTAGACTTCAAAATGCCTCTCATTCTTTACTTTTCTATCTTTCCAATAGATTATTCTCTATAGCCCCCACCCCCACCACAAAGCCACATACAAAATGTAAAAATTTGGTCCCACTATGAAAAGTGGCAATAACGAAAGGAAGACAAAAGAAGAAAGGAAGTTTTCAACAAATTGTTGAGTTCCACTACAAGGTGATGCTCAGAAACTTCTAGTTCAAGATAAAGCAATAATGGGTGTCCAGAATCAAGAGAAACTTACACCTTACTGAAGAGATAAGCCTTCCCATGTTTGCAGTGGAAAGACTGAATGAGAAGAATATAGGAAAGCACGTCAGAAGATTTGTTTCCCCAACTAAATCGTAGTACAACCAAAAAGGCAAACACCAGTAAGATAATTGCAAATATACATCTGCGAACAAACAGATTAGCGACTTTGTACTTGACTAGGACGGCAACACAAACCATTTTTTTCCACTCTTTTGTATCCAAAGATTGTGATTGCTTGAAATATATCACACACAAGATTATTTAGAACTTCTATCCATGTTGGTCAACCTTCTTCTTTCCCTTTGCCATCAACTTGGCAGCAAAATCCTGGTAGGTGAAGAAATTTATTTCCTAACACCACAAATAGGTTAATTTTCATTCCGATTATTTATTTCAAGAAAGCATCATCTTCCCCGGATGCTATGTTAGAAAACTATAGAAGAGTATAGCAAAAGGTTTACTGGACAGAACTAAGACATACTGTGAGAATTTGGAGTTAGTTTGGGAAATCTAAGAGCACAAGCATCACAGCTGTAGTAGACCAATCTGTGCAGTACTACACTATAATTTTAAAAAAAGGTGTCAAAGTTTGACCACAGAACAATTCTAGACCGAGGGGCGAGGAGACGAAATCTTTGCAGAGGAGGTCCATTCCCTGCCGTTCATCATCATCGTGGTGGCTGTCGAATTGTCATCTCAGCCTCGACCTCAGTAGCCACCACCACCTTCACAATTTGTTGCTGCCACGGGCTGCAACCTTCACAACTCACAGCTGCTCGCCACCTTCGACCCGTTGTCACTCAGTACCAAGACCTACATCATTAGTCGCGTCGAGATGGCCTGGTACTGATCGCGAGAATGTGTCGTATCATTGACATAGAAATGCTCGAGTAGAAAGGAGGATTGTAGTTTTACACAGATGATGATGATGGAGAACACTCCACCAACGCTGCCATTTCTTGTTAGGTAGTAGGTAAGTGAACATGGAAGTTTGCACGTACAAATTTCTTCTATCAATGTTATAAACCCCGGGTTTCTCTATAAAGATAAGTCTATATCACAATGCATTTTTTCCAATGAAAGTCCTAGTGAACAATCTGAACTCAAAATCCATTGCGCTTAAACAAAACAATCAAGCCACTTCCTGCCTAGTCTGATATACAAAACTGCTTGAAATCATCCACCATCTAAGACCATGTACTTCCAGATTTGTGCAGATCTCCAAAATCATCTGAATTTGGAGGTATACCACAATAAAGTCCTTCAAACAAAAACCCTCTATTAACTCTAAACTTGGCGGAACATAAGGTTACTCCACTTTCACCGAGAGGTCTTAACATTGTGTGGAGGTAGGCCACCTCTTAGAAATGAGCAACAAAAGAAACAAAAATGGCATGCTTCAAGTGTTAATATCAGCAAGTCATTTCAAAAGACTGTGTCCTAGATAGCCCTTATTCATCCCTCATTTTTCAATCTGGAATCCTTCAACAAAGCACCAAAATATCTAGCCATTCTAAAGCCAAGAGCATCATAACAAGAACAGAAATTATCATATTTTACTGCTAACAACATGTCCAATGCAGTTATCGACATCACAACCCTCCTTTTAAGTCATCAGCTCAAACAATGAGTTCCCAAATTACTACCAAATCAGATAAATTCCTTAATCAGAAAAAGAGCACCATAACCAAAAAAATCAAAATACCATATCAATCAGATATTTTGACAAAGAGCCCAAATGGGAAAATTCAACAGAAAACTTAAAAAGTAGAAAACAGATGATAAAAACCTTGGAAACGATGTCGTCCATGAGAGCGATATGGGTCCGGCAGTGCTTGCAACTGTAGATCTTGCCCTCGAGATTCACCGAGAAAATCCTCCCCATTTTCTGCTATCTATCAAAAAAAGAACTGGGAAAAACACAAATTATCAAGAAGATCGGTCAGAAACGATGCGTATGATATAAAGGGTATGAAGAATCTAAGATGATGGATGCATTGAACATGAAGAAACGGATATAAAGTCAGGCAACATAAAGAAGTCATAAAGAGAATCGTTCAGTTTATGATATAAAGAACCCGGATTTTATTGTTTTTACCTTTGTTAGAATCTGAAAGAACTGAAAAGAAAACGGAATAGAGGAAGCTATAAGCAGAAATTTTGACAGAAACTAGCAACAACAACAACAATAAGCAGCAACATTATACATACTTGGCCAATGTCACAACACTTTTTTCTGCTTAGTGGACCATCACAAGACGTGTCGTCTGCGAACTACATGTAATAATAATACTAATACTAATACTAATAATCCTATTAATACATGTCCACATCTAGTTGAGAATGTCCATTTTTGTATCAGTTTGATTATATAGTTATAACTTGTGCTTAACAACCTCCTAGCGAGAAAACAAGTGTCGTATACGGTGGAGTCTTTACAATAATCGAGACTAAAATTTCTCTTCGAACAATTATAAGGACGCACCTACCGTATCGAACTCGTTCATGTTTGTTCAAATAGAAAACAAATCAAGTTTGATCTGAATGTTACACCTTGTTTGAATAAACGAGCCAAGCTTGAAAATTACCTGGTTGTCATGAACGTGCTCGTGAAAACACTTGTTTAACTTGTTTGCTGAACTATTTTATATTTTATGTGATGCAACATACAAAGTTTAAATTCTCTGGTAAGTATAGAGTCGGGGGCGAAAACATTGTCTCCCCATATTTGTCGCTCCAACTAACGAAGAGATCTTGCCGGAATTGCCACATATGAAATTGAGCACAATTTTGAATGTTACTTATAATATTTACGTGCCGTTAGTAAAAGCTTTTGCCTTAGATAACTTCATAGCCTTGGAGTAGAAGAAGTTAAAAGCTGAGGAATCCCTCTCTCATCTATTTTGTTTGTGATTATACATTGTAATATTTTGCTTTTGCCTTAAATAACTTTATAGCCTTGAAGTAAAAGAAATTAAAAGCTGAGGAATCTCTCTCTCTCTCTCTTGTTTGCGATTATACATTGTAATGTTTTTGCTCCAATTTACAAGAAATACTTCATTATTCCTTTTGTTCTGTACGTGAAGATATAATCAGGAAAGGTATATTAGCTCAGGATTTTTTTGATAAAGATCGAGAATAGCATTGATAAAGAGCTTTTGCAGCAAATACATTCGTCAAACGGTATAAAGGTCACGACAAAAAAATTACTAATCTCGTAAACTTATGCACATTACAATTGAACTAAAATAGAGCAAATCCTACACTTTAATTCAACTTAAAGTAACATGCCCAATCTATAGGATTAGCAAACCAAAATAAACGAAACATAAAAAGTAAAAGCACAAGTATGACGTGGTAACAATAGAGCAGACAATAGGAACCGCACGAACCAAAGGTGAGTAAACCGTTAAACAAGGCGCAGCACACCAGATCGTCAACACCGCATATTTTATCCTTCTGCTATCCTTTTCTCAAATCTGAACCAACTGTCACGAGGCATGGCAGAAAATATTTTGCTTTTCCACAACAATCACTTTATAGCCAGGAAGTAAAACAGTTGAAAGGAAACTCTCTCTCTCTCTCTCTCTCTCTCCCCATCCCCTCACTTCCTTATTCCTTTTGTTGTTTACGTGAAGATAATCAGGAAAATACAGGATTTGATCAATTCCCCCCCCCCCCACTCATACATGTTCCATATTTTAGAGACTAAAAATGCTTCAAGACAGAGACATACTAGGTCAATTTTATTACGTTACCAACCAAAAGTTTTTATACGTTAATTTGGCCTCCTCTAGTGTCATATCGAAAGAATTTTTAGTTAAGCACTATAGCTCAATCGCATGCGCGATCCAGCTTAAGCAACCTCTAGCAAGGTACATTGTGTGAAATGATTTTAAATGAGCCAATCATGAGCTCTCGTGATCTCGAAAACTTCCGAGCCGCCGGAACAAACGTTTTGACCTCTTGGTAAGCACTGGCCGAATTTAATCACGAACATAGCTAAACGAATGCAACCTCTAGCACAAGTAAAGAAGCCGAGAACTTGAGCCATGCTTCGTTCTGCCGAGTTGGTGGTCCAATAATACATTGCTTTTACCAAGTGGACTTGTAAACGAGTCACAACCTACACCCCATCTTCCCATCCGATAGAACTTTTAGGCCACTGCTTGGTTTAAATAAGACTATATAGAAGAATATAATAAGCCTTCAATCATGCACCATTCTTCATCAAGGCGAGTGCCCAATGGGACGGGGCCCTAGTTGTCTAAGTGATTGGAAATTTTTATACATTTCAACTTTCTAAGTCGTGCTAGTGCAGAGCATAGACCAATGTGATAGTTTAATAATACGAGTCATTTTCTTATCTAACACATCCAGTAAAAGATTTACAATAGGGCCAAAAGGACTACCGTCACTCACTCTCCATATTTATCACTTAAAAAAGTTTTTGTGTTACCAACATTATGTTTGGTTTAACACATTAAACTAAAAAGGTAGATGTTTCTAATATATATTCAGGGATTTGAACTCTTTCACTTCATTCACGTCTTTAAATGTTAAAATTGTGTTATTAACAAGTGTCACTAAATCCATTTGGGGTTTGGAAGAATATGAGTTTTAGTGAATTTATCAGTTTCTTATATTTTGTTGTTTTAGTTTCAATTCACAAGAAAATTCTAATTATTCTTTTTCGTCTTGTATAAACAAACTCAAAGGTTAACTAATACTTATTCTCACCATTCAACTTTAAGCACATTTTTTTCAGAAACGTACAACTCATATACCCACGGGTGGTATATGTGAATAATATTCAGTCGAATTATTTCTAAACCATCGTGAATGTCGACAAATAGAAAGTCAGTAAGACTATAGTGTATAAGTGCAAGCAAGTTATATAACTTCGGTACAGATGCGATACTTGTCCTGAGAATTTGCATATCTCATGAACTTGAAGACTAAAACTGCTTCAAAAGTATTTGATGTCGTCTTGGTGCACTAAATGTGGTCATATTCGATCAATTTCATCGCATTATCAACTAAAATATTTACATATAACTTTTAATCCCTTCGATATGACATCTTAAATCCATCCCCCTTCACACCTTCAAGTCTTATACATATAAGCAAGAAAAAGAAGTCATCTATTTGCCCTAACTCGCCCTTTAGCAACATCAACAGTTGTAAACAACCACCATTTCGTCTTGTTAGGTGTCCATTTTGAGGAAGGGACAAGGGGAGTAGGTTGTCCGCACGAGAAGCAAGCAAAATATCCTATCACGCTGTGACGGATTGTGCTAGCATCTACCTTAGAATTCCCCTGATCCAATTCCGAAAATAACTTAAGAAATGATCTTTCCTTTCATAGTTTTAGTACTATTTGTTCTTTGATATAGTTTCAAAATTTAGGTATTAGTCCTAAACCTAGACTGTAAACTTACATAATACATATGCTACATTATTATCCCTCGAGAAGATAAGAGTGAGGGCCGCTCTTATAAGTTATTTGCATATTATGAGGGTTGATATAGAAAGAAAATAGCACCTAAGAGATGGTGACACGTGTCACCATCTGGTACTCTCAAAATTGCTACTCCCTTAATGGAGAAGTAGGGAGTAAACCACCCACCTTCCCACTTCTTATCCATTATGGCAATAAACCCTACTTAATAGCGATAACTGCCCATTAAGAGGAGTAACCCCTCATTAGACTGGTAACTCCCGAATTAAAGGGAGAATAACTAACCACTAAGTAGGGGTGACTCTATAAAAGGGAAAGAAGAAGAACAATGAAAGGTAAGTGACTTAATCCGAGTTTACACTAAAATTCATCTTAAGCATTTTCTGACTTAAGCATCGGAGATTCCCGCCGAAAATCTCTCTGGCGAGTCACCGGTGTTGTTTCTTTGTTGCGCATGTTTATTCGCAAATCAGATTCCGGATTTCATCCACAACAAGGGTAAATAAAAGGAGAAATAAGATGTATTCCTATGGATAGAGAGTACTTATACGTGACTTCTAACTAAAACGATGTCGTTTGGAATAAGTATACAAACATTTTTTTTCCTCGTCTCATTATTTTCATTTCCTTCCCTGTCATCTCTACCGCCTCAATGACACCATTTGATCCTTCCTCATCCCCACCCCACCACCACTTGAATCGCACCACCTTCCCCACCCGCCTCCACCCTCCATGCTTCTCTTCATCTTCGATCTGGCCATCATCGCCACCACCACAAATTTCATCAATCGTAGGTGCTCATTGTAAGAACTATTCTCGCTAATGCTTTGCTAAGGAGAAGGAAACAAGGTGAAGGAGGTTGTTGGCGCTAGCGGGAGAAGAGAGGCAACGGTGGCGTAGGGTGACGAGCGGTGAGAGGGAAAAATGAGGGTTGAAAACTTGGAATCAATAGCAGAGATAGACGGTAGATGACGAAGATGGTGAGATTTTCTAGGTAATCAAAAGGAAAAATATGGTAAAATTGGGAGACAAAAATTTTGGACTTTACTCGTGATCATGAAACGATGTCATTGTTATTGGTGGCCGTAGAGAAGTACACTATGGTATAACAACACATTTTATGTCTCCAGATAAAATATAGTTGTTAATAAGTATTTGACTTTTAAAATAGCACCAAGTTAAAAAATGTATTTCATAAGCACGAGTTTCGTCTCCCCTAAGCTCTCTGCCCATAACGGTGATCTTCTCTCGTGTCCGGTTCTCGATCGGGTGCTCCTAAGTAAGGAGTGTAATGGTGGCAGAGAAACTTTCTTTCTACGTCACTTTTACATCTTTAGATAACTTATTCTACTGAAAAGCTGATAATATTTCTTTTTCGTCGACGGGTAAAACCGAAGCTCGGGGTATTTAGCTTGCGCCAACCTCTATTTGCAATGACGAATACTTGTTGCTAAAAGTATTTACCGATATTTATCACAACACCTTAATTTCAAGTACAAAAGGTATGATTGCATTTGTCGCTAATAGTACTGCAAAAAGTGTCCCAATTAGCTTAATGCCCTTTGTTGCTGAGAAAGGGAGTTGTATAAAGTTTGCGGGAAGCAAAAATGTCCGAGGAAAGAGGATTGCTGGTACTTGGGCCTTCCGCCACAAGCCCATGACTAAGCCCAAACACTACCACACAAACCAACCAAAATTTAGTTTTCGATTCCCTCAACCTCATTATTTTGGACGTATCCATATATTTTAGCCCACCACAACCCATGACATGTGCTGTGGTGGGCTAAAAATAAGTATGAGCTTAGGCACTAAAATTCGATGGCTGCCCATCCCAAGTTGTACCCCTTTAAAGAGTTTGTTTGGCGTGATGATGGAAAATATAGGCGATGGGCCGCTTTCTCAATAGAGGTACATAGCTTGATTCTCCCCTTTTGATTGTCATAGAAGGACTTTTTTTTTTTGAAATATCTTTGGGCCAACTTGTGTGCCAACCAAATTTAAATAGTTCTTTTTAGACGTTGGTCCTAATTTTTGAATGCCAAATACCAAGGGAGAGAACTAATCTTTTTGACCACCAAGCTATCCCTTTTGGTTGCTAAGAGACTACCAGAGGACCCAATTCTTGTTGCCCTTTTCATATTTGAAAAGTATCCCGTCCGATTACACCGAAGTAGCACGCGTGTCTTTTAGCTTAAGTAGTCCCCGGTCGCCATATGAATTTTTTTTTATTACAAAATATATCCCATTTAGCAACAGATATCCGATGTTAAATGTAGTTAGTAACATAAATATAGTGACATAAAAGGTCTACTTTAGTGACGATTATTCGTCTGCACGTGGATACCTGTAAAACGACTACTTTAGTGACAATTATTCGTCTGCACATGGATCCCTCCCTATAACCTCTTTGCTACAAGAGTGGGTTGTAGCAAAAGCATAATGCTTTGGCTGCACCAAGCTTGTAGAAAGATGTCTAAAACTCTTCATGTAGCGATAATTAATATTTACAAAATACGTTAAGTAACATTTTTGCTGACCGTTTGAACGACCGTTCTTAAAAGGGTAAATTACACTAAATACCCATGAGATTTTACGTAATTACACTCCACTACCGCTATCTTTAAAAATTACACTCAGCTCAAAGAGTAA
Organism: Escallonia rubra; assembly: GCA_033065855.1. Classification (NCBI taxonomy): domain Eukaryota; kingdom Viridiplantae; phylum Streptophyta; class Magnoliopsida; order Escalloniales; family Escalloniaceae; genus Escallonia; species Escallonia rubra. The sequence goes on along the minus strand of JAVXUO010001572.1, from coordinate 298,229 downwards.
CTTTTTCTCTTACGGTGTTAATGGTGCAATGCAAAAAGACATGAACGCCCCTCAGACTGTTTTCTTGAAATTTTGGAGGGAAAACTTGTTTTTGGGAATTATTGGAGGGACTTCCCCTATTTCTGCCTTCTTCTTCTCTCCCCCTGAGCCCCACGGCCGCAACAGCCCCTTGCCCTTCCTTTGGCATCTTACGCCGGCACCCTGCAGCGCCCATTCCCCCGTCAGTTACGCCGACCCCCCTTCCTTCTTTTTCTCTCCCCTCGTCCCCCGCGGTCGCAACAGCCCCTTGCCCCTTGCCCCGTCGCCCCTCCTGCAGCATCTTAAACCGACGCCTCACTCTCCGCTGACAGCGCCCCTCCCCCCGTCGGCGACGCCGACCCCCCTTCTTCCTTCTTCTCTCCCCTCGTCCCCCGCGGTCGCAACATCCCCATGCCCCATCGCCCCTCCTGCAGCATCTTAAACTGACGCCTCACTCTCCGCTTACAGCGCCCCTCCCCCTGTCGGCGACGTCGACCCCCCTTCTTCCTTCTTCTTCTCTCCCCTCGTCCCCCGCGGTCGCAACATCCCCTTGCCCTGTCGCCCCTCATGCAGCATCTTAAACCGACACCTCACTCTCCGTTGACAGCGCCCTTCCCCCGTCGGCGACGCCGACCCCCTTTTCTTTCCTCCATCTTCTCTCCCCCTGCAGCCGCAACAGCCCCTTGCCCCTCCTTCTGCATCCCACGCCGGGAGCGTCCCTCCCCCCGTCGGCGCCCCCCTCCCCCCTTTCCTTCCTCTTATCGCAGCTGCAACAGCGTCGCGCCGCCGCCCGCCAAACCCATTAGCTTTTAGATTCAACCCTAATCTTCCTTTTTTAATTGTTCTGACCAAAATGCCCTCCTTGTTTGAGTTAAGAAGACCACACATATGAGTAAAGGACAAATGGGGGGTATTTTTGGTATAAAAATTGCATAAAGTGATGTGTCAGGAATCTTTTCATGGAGTTGGGCCTGCCGTTAAATGTGTGTAGTTGTGTGTAATCCGGATACAAATCTCGGGGGGACGGAGTGTAACTTTTAAAGATAACGGTAGTGAAGTGTAATTACGTAAAACCTCAGGAGTGTTTAGTGTAATTTACCCTTCTTAAAATCACTTTTTTAACTTTAAGAAGAATCCATATTCCTTTTGCTGCATGACACCTGCAACGATAACAGGGATTTTCCCAAAGAAACAGCCAGTAAACAATGGGAAGGTTCCTTTTGGCCCACTATATATTATGTGAACACAAATCAAACTAACAAACTGGATATGCTGGCTTGTGAACTGTAATCTTCATCTTTACGAGAACAAAAATAGACAAAAGGGCTTTCACTTTCCCAAGCTATCATCACTCTGCTTTTTAACTATTAGTAGAGCATTCAATCTGATGCGTAGATGGATAACATCATCATATGATCAACAGATTTTACACGAGAAAAGTGTTGTGCCAATGGTGATCAAGGAAGGCCAATGAATCGATCATGGAACCACGAATCATGGTGTCGGAAAAATGTCGCCGGGAAGCAAGAAAGCGACCATCACATGGTCGCGGATGGACTTTGTGCAGCCGCCATGATTGATCAAAAGGAAAAGTGAGAATAAAAGCTATGTACGTACCACCACTCCTCCCTGCATATACCAACATCTCTCTTGTGTTTCAATCTTTGCTAATGATGATTTAACGTGTAAGTTCTGATTCTAATCATTTTTTATGCCGCGTTCCGCCCAATTATTTGCAGTTCGGTGATGAAAATTGTAAGTCATGCACGATAGACACAGTTATGCATGATTGTAGGACATGTACCGTTAAATACAAGTGACTTTACAACAATTGTGTAGTTACGCTGTAAGGACTCTTTCATTGAAAATATACTTTATATACGATTGTAAGACATGTACCTTTAAATGTTCGTGGTTATACAGCAATCGTGTAGTTATGATCGACTTTTTGCAAGGATTCACGCATTGAAAAAAGAGAGGTTATTATCTACTTTATAAGCGCTTCACTGAGCGGTGAACTATGTTAATTAAGATAATCTACCGAGTTATAGGAACTAATACCATATGAAATAATCTACCTTCTATAGGAAAGATGTGCTTAGGAAGATGAATATTGTGGACTTTGCATACGGAATCTACGAAACTTTTGTGCCTTTGTGGAGAAAAAGGTTGTTACGTATGAGAATGAAAACATACGACCTTTTAAGACACAATTGTTTCTTCTCCCATGTCCCTCAAGAGCTTCTCTTGTCTCATTTTTCACTCAGCATTCACTTTGGTGCACCCCTCCTGATGTCATGTCCTTTCCTCTGTGTTCACACTTCTGCACTTTGAGAACTGGCCTGGCATGTATTCACGAATTCAAAGAGATGAGTCAACAATTCCTTATTAGACACTGTCAAAATTTAAGACCATATCAAGTCTTAACTCTCAACACACACTACTCAAATCTAATAAATTATGAGCAGAAGACTACAAAAGTTTTCTCTGTTAAAGTGCTAGGCAATAAATTTTCAACATAAATTTTCTCTGTTAAGACACAATTGTTTCTTCTCCCATGTCCCTCTCTCTCTCTCTCTCTCTCTCTCTCTCCCCCCCCCCCCCCCCTAAATGTCTGCTTGATGAGCCACACCATCGGTTTATCGTTTAACTAAAGAGGGTTACAAGATTTATACGTTGAAGCAGTTGACTTATATACCGAAATGTTTAGCAAGAAGGTTGAAAGCTTGTTCCTTCTCTTATAAGTTCAGGTAATAATGGCTACGCTGGGGCGAGGCAGACCTAATCTCTCTCTCTCTCTCTCCCCGATGGTCTTTTGCATTTGAAATTGACATTGTAATATTTTTACTGAAAATGGTCATATGGTAATGTGATTAAATGGTGCTTGCATTTGTCTGTTACTATGGGTTAGTGTGACATGGATACAATCATATTGGGAAAAAATGGCCAACCAAGGTAAAAGTTAGCCATAGATGTATCCTAATAAACCTAGTCACTTGGTATAACTAGGTAGCTTTGTCCCCCATTTTGCAATCAATGACAAGATATAACTTACCTCTTAATCAAAAGTAGAAGAGTGAACTAACAGGATGATATATCAACTTGATCACTTGCAGAAGTTTCAGCTTAATGGATCACCAAAAGTTGATTAGAAAATGATTAGTGGAGGTGAAGAAAGTCTTCAAATGCTTTAGTAATTTGGTGCAGATGATGAAGCTTTAGAAGACAGCAAAAAGAGGGTTATGGCTAATTCTACTTGGTAATAGACAGAGCAACCAAACATTTGAGGATTGCAAGGGAATTTGGCCGACAAGGTCAATCAAACTCACTGCTTACCACCATTAAAAATGCATTATCACATAGGAAAAACTTCACACTTGCTTTCCTTTTCTTTTTCCTTTCCTTTTAACTTTTCACATTTGGTTTAGGCTAAGGTTTGATTTTAGTTTGGACTATTTGGATTGGGCTTATAAAGTAATTATGCTCACTAATTGGGTTTATCAAACAATTGGCTTATAATAAATGAGTTGTTCACGAACTTGCTCATAAAAGATTTTGTTTGCTCGTGAATAAACGAGCTCAATTTTTTGTTCAAGGTCGGTCACCTGTTTAATAAATGATATCGATCGAGTTTTTATTGAACGGATAACTACTTGTTCACGAAAAGATCGGTTTACTTGCAGCTCTAGTCGAGATCAATGTCCTAACCACAATGTTCCGTCTCAGTTAACCATTTCTCTTATCACATCAATTCTTGACCGAAAATCATAATTCAGGTGTCATGTATATATATTGAAGATCAGGGTGTCGAGATGAATGTTCTGATCGTATTTTCCGCCTCAGTTAATATTTGGATCCCCTACTATAATTCATATTTACATCAAGAGTGCTGTGATGGAGGCTGAGAACTCTCTTTCTCCTCCCTCTCTCTCTCTATCCTCTCTCTCTCTCTCTCTCAACCTTCATCACAGCACATCTGATGTAATCATGGGTTAGGAATCTAAATCCTCTCAATTAACCCTTTGGCATCAATTCTTGACCGAGGACAACAATTAAGGAGTTGCTATTTAGTGTGCAGCTTACCCGGTGGACACATGATAAAAGAGAGGGAAGCAAGGCACGTGATAACGCAGAGCCCTCGTACGATTTCATCTCACAGGCTCTGAATCTGTCAATCTAAGTCGCTGTCAGTATGTAGTAGACACTACTGCTCTGTTTTTCATAATGTCAGTTGTTACCGCACGTGCACAACCGACACCTCGGAACCCGTAATCAATTTTACTCCCAACGTTGCACGTCTCTCTAGAAAAAATAAAAGTATATATATATGCTAGTACACTATAAGAAGGCAGAGAGTTTGTATCACCGCCTGCTCTGTCCTCCCACACGTGTGGCTCCCAGTAGGTTGACCACTGCAACTGTACTTTGACCGCTAGCGTCATCGCACCACCATTCGATTCGATTGGAATGGCATCTACATACGTACCTGCAATTTCGTCCAGTTACTGAATTGGATCCTGATCTTCTCAAGGGTAGAGTTGTACTTTTCAAAAGGATGTCGCTCAAGCCATGAATTTGTCGCTAGAAAGTAACTCAATCGTTTTTTGGTTAAACGACCTATCTTCGTTTAGTGATAATACTAGGCTTTCGGTAACTGATTTTACTTCTTACTTAGAGAATTTCCTAGATTTTGTTCCGACTCTTGTCCTCTCTTCTTTTTCCTTTTTCCTGCTCGAAGATTACATTATGAAGACAGGTCGTCAATGCCTGCCAAAACGGCCGTAAACACAAAGCAAGAGCCTTAGCGAGGTAACAATTCGAGTTTACACATGTTTCGAATTACGTATAGTAAAAACGAAAGACATTCAGTAAATTGCAAAATGGTCCTTCTCCTTTTATCTTCATTCTTACTCGTCCTCTCCTTTGGTTAGATTTGCCGTCCACAATTTTTTTCATGTTCTAATTGGTCTTTTCTGTCGATTAGTTCATCAAGTCAAGCTTTAGTGGGTCAAAATTGTAGCTTTCCTAACCTCAAACCGTCTTTCTCTCCCTTCAATCATTCATTTCTTTGATCACCGCTTTGCAATATACGTGTAAAGTTATGGTCTTGCACTTTCAAATTTGACCTAGCAGACTAAATCAATTGAAAAGACCAACCAAACAATAGACACTTTTGTTCATGACGAATAGAACGAAATCCAGACGATAATGACAAATTAAAAATATAGATGTAAGAAAAACGAACGTTTTGTGATTTACCCTTCTAAGGAAGTATACAAATACAAATCTAATTATATATATATGAAAGTCGAAGCTGAGAGAATGTTGTCACGTCACGGCCTACGTGGACATTCTCTCATTTTGCCATGTGGACAACTAATTTTGTTCAATAATAACTCTTTTTCCCTTTATCACTTTTTTCATACAAATTTAAAATTTTGAATGCCTAAAATCTCACAATATAATAATTATCTCCATGTATCTAAACATTTTGAAATTTACTCATATTTCAAAATTATCTCCTTAAATTCGATGAATTTTAATGTGGTTTATTATAGTACTCCTCATTAAGTATTTTTTATTTTTGTAAAATTCTATCAGTTTGACTTTATTCTATTGTTTTTCCTTTTTTAAACTTATTTAATACGCAAACAAATTATTGATCTCATTAATCAATAGTTATTTTCTAGGCACTATATACTAATCTAATTTAGCCACTTTAACTGTAAAAGATTTCCTTAAATCTCTCCCTCATCGTTTAATATGCCTTTAATCTCTCCCTGCCTCACTGAAATTTTGGAAGAAGTTTCTTTAAAGCTTCTCCCTCATCCTTTAAATGACATTTCTTAACCAGAAAATTCCTCCCTCACTGGCTTCCCACTCATTTAATTTATGCCTTCTTTTGACTCTCATTTTCAATCTTTCCTAAAGTTAGCTCACATTTTCCTTTGCTAATCATTATTAATATATTTGATGAAAAAAAGAATATCAATTTGCTACTTATTTCTAAATTTCCTTTCGGCATGTGTTCTTCATAAATATCTTCTAGAAGTCTCACAGTTAAACCCTAGCTATTTCTACTTGGAAACGTGACCTCCTCTCTTCTCACACATAAAACCTAGCTTTTTATCTTTCACCCCTAAGCATTGCGACCTCTAATCTTTTCTTCATGAAACAGGTTTATTTTTTTCTTTTTCTTCAATAATAAATTGATGTATTGCTGAATGATTCGCTCATGCCTTCATCTAATTTTAATGATATTCATTGTATATGATCTGTAATTTTCTTTTTTCGTTTTAATTTTGCATGGTTGTGCATATTGTATCCCCATAATTTAGACTTAGTTATGTCTTCAAAGGATCACTAATCACTATTAAAATTTTCGAATTCACAAAAAACCTACATAAAAATAGGTAACAGCTCATCATGTATCAAAGTTTTTGTTCATCTTTTTCAGGATACATTCAAATTAACGCACATAAGAAGATCTAGCTTCGAGATCACTTTCGCTGTCTTGGCATCAAAGTAAGCAAATTTTCATTCGCTCTACTATTTTTGTCTTTATGTACATCTCATGTTTGGACATACCTTTACGTCAAACAAAAAGGTATTAGGTTTCTGCTCATGTGTTTGAGTGATTTTGATTTTGTTATCATAAGTTCGTAATAATTTGTTCTTTTATCAGTGATGATGCAACCATGTTTCATCTTTGATTTGCATTTCGAAATTGCTGAGGTTTTAGGATCTTAGTTTCATTAGGAAATAGATCTTCTCTTGCCAACCACGTGAAATTGCATATGCATATGTATTAATGATTGTCCTGTTGTTTAGTTTGATTTTAATTAATATATGTTTCTACTCCAGTAATATTTCCTTAACGATTTTGTAGATTTTTATCCTATTTCTTCTCTAACCTTGCTTCATAACTGGTTGCTAGCTTTTTTTTTTCCTATTTGCCTTGCTAATGCAGGTAAAAGTCTAACATCCTCGGTCTCCTCAAATGGCAAAATTATCTTATAACCCTTACAATGCGAGGACTACATCGATTTATAGCAACCATTGCTTAGTTTAGTTACAATTTTCTCTATTAAAAAATATGTTTTGTAGTTCCAATTTTCTGACAATTACCATAATAGTTTAGTGCTACCGTCAAAAGCACGAGTTTTATTCTTAGAGAACATTTATGTTTCCACCCTAATTTATTAACGTAAAAGTATAGCGTAACCTAAAAATTTTCCTGAAATTAATATTGCTACTCCAATAGATATGACCTAACTAACTTAGTAGCATGTCCCGTATGTAACGCACGGGGTCAAAACTAGTATATATGAAACTAAAAGCTAAATGCAAAACGAAATTATAGAAGCAAGTAACACTCTAGTGAATGAACGTCAACCATGAATGTCTCCCGGACCTAGTATATGGAAATTTCTAGTGATTGATGATAGCATGCATGTACGTCCATTACCGACGATGAATGCATGCATCTTTGGCCTCTTTGATTCCATCGACCCACACAATCTTTTTGCTGCATCATCACCATTACAACACTGTCTGAAGAAGACAACAATTATTTAAGCTGCTCTGCTTGTGATTCTCATCAGCTCCTCTGGTTGATAGAACCTTCAGGGGCCCTTGATGTATATGTTGGAATTGACTGATTACTTGAAGCCAAAATACCAAAGATAATACTTTGAATGTGTTATCATCTACCTGTCGGATATATGGTCAATGAGCTGTCAATTTAGTGGATGCTAAGCTTCGCCTAGGCCTGTGTGGCATGGGATTGATTCTGATCCTTTCTTTTTTGGCTTTTTTGCAAATTTTTTTATTCTATGTCGGTATTACTGACGAAACTCATAAATTCAAGTTATTTTTATTGGATGGCAATGGATTTATCGCGCCAGCTTAAATATCAACTGAAATTAAGTCCCCTTTACAGACGTCTCACATCGCCCTCTTCAGAAAAGTACTTTTCAAATGATTGCTGACTCCACGGTTTGAAACCAGGAAGTCAAGGAAATGGGTAAACCTTCTTGACCCCAACGAAGGGAGCAAACCTCCCAGGAAGTTAGTAAGTTGAAACCTAGCAGGCGTATAAGTAAGCTCACGCATGAACGTTAGTGCAAATATAATCACGCTGAGAAGACGCGTTTGAGTGCACATGTATGAATATACGGTAGTTGAGGGGAGATATGTGTTTACCCATAAGGAGTAAGTAGTGCATATTGTAGCCCTGATTCATAAAAGTAAATTCTTTGGTCCCTTCTTCAGAAGTATAAATAGCTCCAAGTTATCTACATTGATGTGTGGTCCTTTGCTGCTAACAAACTGGGACAAGGAAAACATTGCTAGAATCAAATCTCATCCATATCCTAGTCTTGCACTGGTGGTCCAGTGCAACTGTTCCCCTTTCTTTCCTTGTATTCTACCCAAGCGTGGATGATTGTAAAACTACTAATGAAGTACTAAACTTCCTTCAGTAAAATATATGAGCTTGATAGACTAACCAATAACTTTGAGGCTTGATGCTCTAACGTACTCCCACACCGACGATTCTCGAGACTAATGTACTTCCTTTCGTACGAGTTTTTTGCGTTTCTGCGTAATATATGACCAATACAATCAAATTCAGATGCTTTAACACGATATCACAGTTGATAACGTAATATATGATCAAAAAAGTGATATATGATCACTTCCTTGATTATACGATATCGTGTATAACTCCCTTGATCAAGGAAGTGATACACGATATCGTACGATTTTGTTGCGTTTTTGGGTAATATATGATTAAGGAAGTGGTAACCGGAGTTGATAACATAAACTTGACAATGGCCCCATAATCATGCATAACTAGGCATAGACAATATTGGGAAAACAACTAGTTAAGCACAGAGTTCTTAGGCCTGTCATAAAGTTGATTTATGTCGAAAAAATCCCATGAATCATGGGGTCTAAGTTGTCTCAAAACAACAAGCCTACCTATATTTTATGCTTGTACTTAAATATAATTAATTCTCCATGAAGATGTTGGGAATGGATCATGCCAAGGTTCTTCCACTGGAATAAATAAATGGCATGTTCTTCACAGGACAGTTGGATTTAACATCAATAACAAGGTTTAAGAATGTTTGTGATGATTTTGTACAGGTCTAAGTTAACTAAAGCTGTGTGTGTGTGTGTGAGAGAGAGAGAGAGAGAGAGAGAGGAGCATAAATGCATGGTGCGATACTCTGTGTATAAAAGGCTTGTCTAGTGGGCTAGAGAACTAATTGTCCCTCAAGGGGACCATGTCGTGGAGCAATGTTATCCCCTCACTGGGAACTAGTGTGTAAAAGGGAACATCTTATTGCATCCTAGTTCTGATTTCTTGGTGGTGAGCGTGTATTCTCTTCGTCTCATCGTTATTGATCAATTTTGACAGGAAGATTAAAAGGGTGGCGACGTTGTATTATATAGTGCAAACCACCCGGTTACTTGGACATAGTTTTCAATTTTACTTAAATATATATGCCCAGCTTTAGTCGTTCTCGGCGCATATGTTACTCGTTCTCGTTCTCAGCGCATTTCCGTTACTGGTATCGAGTCGCACCTCTAATTGTAATTCTCAAGCACATAAAATATTGTTAGTTTATTAATTAGTAGTATGAGTTAAAACTACTTTCTATATTTTTTATATGAACTAAAAACTAGGAAATTTAAATGATTTACAACAACATTGACATTGTGTGCGTGCCCACTTGTAGAAGGGATGACAATGAAAATTTGTGGTTGAAGGGCTGCCGATCTGAAGGTGGTGGAGTCCTTCCACTTATTAATTAGTAGAGAGAGATGAATGGGATTGAGAAGGGGGGATATGAGTAGATTTGTGATGAATGGCTGTGAGGTGGGAATGGGAGGCCCTCTCACTGCAAATCCTCTTCCTACATCTCCTTTCGCTCCCGTCCTCCACAGCTTTTGTTCCTCCTAACTGGGCACCTCATCTCTGCCTCCATCAGCCGCCACCCTCATCCACCCTCCGATCTACACCACCACCCTCATATTGGCAGCCTTTCAACCACAAATTTACTCCCTCCCACTTATTAATTAGTAGAGAGAGATGAGTGGGATTGAGAAGGGGGGATATGAGTAGATTAAACTGGATTTGATAAAAGGGGGAAAGAGTCCGGATTAGATTTTGGATTTGTGGGACTTTTGGCCCATTATGCTAAATAAATAAAGGCAAAGGGGGGAGGCAAGAAGGGAAGCCCTAACTTGATAGTAGTAATATTATAAGAAAAAAGAATATAAATTGACTTCACTTCAATTCACTTCACTTGAGGTGAGGTTCACTTGATTTCTTCAAGGTTGGGCCAGGCATCAAAAACTCAAATTTGATCTGGTTTGTATGTGGGCCCAGTTGTGTTGAATCAGATCTGGTGTTGCCTACTTGACTGCACCACATTTGTTGCCTCCAGCATCCAGTGCAGAAAACATTGGATCATACGACTCATGTTATAAGCCGATTAACAAGACAAGATTTAACGGATTAAAAGAGATATTTGACAACCCTGTGTTATCGAAAGAGGTTCTAACACACCTATCGTAACAAAACCTTGGGTAAATTTCACATGGTATTCTTGAGGTTTACTCAAAACTACATACGGCAGGGCACATACTAAGTATTTTTATTACATTCATCTACACATTTTTATTCTTCAGTTAACAGAGTTAACAAAATCAATAAAAAAGTTGGTAATACCACCTCACAAACAAATAAATTTACTCAATTTGTCATCCCCTCTCCAAACGAGTGATCTGAGGGTGGTGGAGCCTGGACTGATGACCTGTAAGATAGAAAACGAGTGACCGCTGGGTGGGGTTCCCGTCGGAGAACTCTCTGATGCTTAAGTCAGAGCGCAGCTACAGAATAATAACTCTGAAAAAGCATGAATTGTGTAATTGTCCTCATACCTGGGGTGGCTAGACCCTTTTATATAGCTGTAGGAGGAGAGTCCTAGTAGGACTGGGCCGTGGGCCAGATGTGAATAACTCTGAAAAAGCATGAATTGTGTAATTGTCCTCATACCTGGGGTGGCTAGACCCTTTTATATAGCTGTAGGAGGAGAGTCCTAGTAGGACTGGGCCATGGGCCAGATGTGATAGGATCGCGTTAGGATCCTCGAGGATCACGTCACAATCTCTGAGGACTCTTTTAGAATCCTGATAAGATAATCATAAATCTCCCAGTTTGACTGAGATTCGCTGGGTGTCCCCCGATTATTATGAGTTATATTTGAGTTATATCAGACACTAAAATCAAACAGACGAAAATTTCAAAATTAAATTTCACTTTTATTTTCAAAATTAAAATTTTCTTCTCCAAGCATATATGTACACACCAAAAGTAAGTTTATGTGGAGTCAAACTTCCACGAAACTTCGATCACACTTTGTTCAATTGAGTTAGAATCATAATCGAGATTGAGTGCAACTCATCAAAAAGGTTCTCAAATAACAGTAAATCTACATAGCCTTATCGCCGCCCCATTCACGCCTTTCAAGGCCTGTCGCTCCTCGAGCCTCATCAAACGCCTAAGTTGTGCCTCTCGAACGCCTCAGTAATACCATGTGGCGCCTCATCTTAATCCTCGTTCCTTATTGAACGCATAATTCAAGCCTTAGTCACGCCTAATCGAACGTTAGGTGCGAGGACGTCTTATTGCCGGTAAGGTACACCTATTTTAACTCCTTGGTTTCCAGCCACCACTGTGTATTCACGGGTTGTTAGGCCGATCTATCGAGTTATCGGTAGTCAGTGGTTGCCGCGTGACTTGGAAGTGGCCGAATATGACAAAGTGAGGTAGAATGTTTACAAGGTTATCAGCAACAAGGGTAGCAAATTGATGAGGCGATCGAATTGAGTGGCCAAGGTGGAGGCGACGAGGATAGCAAATTGTAGTTATTGATCGAAGATGAACATGTTGGTGGTAGAAAGAAATTCATGTTAGGAACAATATTGCGGCAATATTAAAAATGTCAAGGGACATTTTGCAAGTTTTGAAAATACAAGGAATAACTCGTAAGTTAGTATATAAGTGAAAGGACGAATTTGTTATTAACCAGTTACAACGATTCGATAGACGGCTCATTGGGATAATGTCGTGTGACACAAAGAATCTTGCCAGAAGAAACCAACTTCGCTCATCAAGTCATATTTACCAATCAGAATTGCCTCCCAGGAAAATAGACATAAAACGACTCCAAATAGAATTAGGGTAATGATGATTGATGGAGATGCAAGGAAATGTGCTCTTAGTTTCTACAAACAAAAAGGTCCTCCAAAGTTCGAATGAGCATGGCATGTGACACTTAGCTTGATCTCAATTTTGACATGGAAAAAACACTTATTTCAAGAATTGAACTGGCAAGTGATCTTAACTTGGTCGATTCTTCGGAATGACTTGCCTAGCGGAGCATCACAAGATCCGATCAAAACCACCTAGGGCGATGCTGATCAACTAGAGCAGCTCTCCATCACTCGAGGCACAACATCACAAGAAATGAGGCTCAACTTTTTTCGCGTGGACGGTTCTATATAGGTTTTTGGAAACACTAAATAACAATGCGTCAGATTATCCAGTGACAAATCTTAAAAAATATCATTATTGCGTGATCTAAACACGCGCATACTGCACCGACAAAATACAAAAATGGAAGGATGTTTTTCTTTGATCATGCATTGTGATTTTTAGACGAATTATATACTACTTATTTCGATGTGGGGTTAACAATGCGTGTCCTTGTGATGATAATTGAGTATTAAATATTGTGTGTGGAACTCACAACATTTATCTGGCAGTGAGGCTCAAGTTGTTTCAAATGCTATGTGGCCATGGGAATCTATAAATGTCTCAAAGAGAAGATGTCAAGTTGCCATGGCCCAAAGGGCATACTCTGGAATTTGAGAAAGCAAGAGCTACAAGAGCTTATATCCAATCAATGGTTCTTAAAAACAGTTATAGAATAAGACATGGTAAATAATGCTGTTTTTTCACATTTCCACCTCGCATGTGTTCAGATATAACACCTCAGGAAAATAATAATTAATATGTTTGACATATACATTTTGTGGGGCATCTCTCCTCATTATCAACTGATTTTTCGTTGAATACTTTCACATTATATTAGCAGGGTCGATCCAATGCCTGAAACAATATAGAATCAACTTCATCACTAATTGATGTTTATGTGAATGATTTCATAGGCTCAGCAGACAATTCAAAATTAAATCCAATGTTACCCAGCTTAATATATCCATGTATTTGGTCCAATAAAAAAGACGTCTTACTACATGTGAAGGACGTCTTGAAATGTAAATCTCACATCAAGAAAATAGTAACTAACATTTCAACTTGTAAGCCTTGTGAACCTGAACGAGAGTATGGGCTTTGAGAGTGCCACGACATATGGCGGATTAATCTAGTGCATTAAACTTTTTTTTCCTTTTTGTTTTGGTGTCAAAAGTGTAAAGCATAAAGGAAAAGAAAGAAAAGTCTGAGGAGAGTAAATACGTCGGAAATGACTTTAGGGATCATATATATATATATGGGGGCTGATCCACATCGACTAGTGGATGTTATCCACCCAACCGCAACACTTTGTTGCGGTTGGTTTTTTTCTTCCTACCCCCACCCCCCGCCAACCGCAACAAAGTGTTGCGGTTGGTTATCATTCCATTTTTTTTTCTTTTCTTCCTACTTTTCGTGGCCCCCATCCCCCAACCGCAACACTGTGTTGCGGTTGTCCCTTACCCCAAACCGCAACACCCGAAAAGTTATTTTAAATTTTTCGAATGGCCACGTGGCAGGCAGGGAAGGGAGGGGGGAACCGCAACACTCTGTTGCGGTTTGGGGTAAAGGACAACCGCAACAGAGTGTTGCGGTTAGGGGGGTGGGGGCCAGGAAAAGTAGGAAGAAAAGAAAAAAAAAGGGAATGATTCCCAACCGCAACAAAGTGTTGCGGTTGGGGGTGGGGGCCACAAAAAGTAGGAAGAAAAGAAAAAAAATGGAATGATAACCAACCGCAACACTTTGTTGCGGTTGGCGGGCGGTGGGGGTGGGGAGTGAGGGTAGGAAGAAAAAAACCAACCGCAACAAAGTGTTGCGGTTGAGTGGATAACATCCACTAGTCGATGTGGATCGGCCCCCATATATATATATATGATCCCTAAAGTCATTTCCGACGTATTTACTCTCCTCAGACTTTTCTTTTCATATATATATATATATATATATATATATATATATATATATATATATTTGTAAAAGGTCATTTTTATTTCAATAAGTGCATACATCTTTACATTTACATCTTTCTTTCTATCTCACCTCCTATTTACATTGTATTCACTCCTTTACATTCACACCTTTACATTCTATACTAAACAGTCAAACATAAACAAATTGCATTCTATATAGTTGCCTCCTTCACTTCTTAGTCAGCAACACAGCTTCCTCTAATCCCCAGGCTTGACATAATGCAATATTTAGAGTTGTTGGTAGAGCAGGGGACCAACTATATGTTATGTGCCTAATCCACTGTTGGATTACATGCATACATCTTTCCACATTGGCCCCTCTTCTTTCAAAAATCCTTGAGTTTCTTTCTTGCCATATCCCATAAAATGTAGTAGCCACTGCTAGTTTTCCCAATTTGGCTTGAAAATTTTTCCCTCTAAACAACTCAGCAGCATAGGCACTAAACTGTGTCCATGATATCAATTGTAGCTATACCTGCATTATCTCGAAAGTCATTTTCCAAATTTTCATGGTATAAGAACATTGAGCAAACAGATGATCTTCAGTTTCAGCATGCCTTTGACAAAATACACATTGATCTTCTGGAATAACATTCCATTTTTTAAGCTTTGCCTTAGTCTTGAGTCCTCCATTACATAATAATCACAGCATCACTGAACATCTAGGAATGTTCCCTGTAAACCAAATCAGTTTCCATAAAGGATCATAATTCCCATGAGATCTTATTTCTTCCCATGCAGATTTTATGGTGAATTTACCACTAGTGTTCAGCTTCCATTTAATTTGATCAGATGACTCAACATCAGGGGAATGCAAAGTAGACATCAATGAGTTTATTATTCTCAATTCCCTTGACATGTTTAACATGTATGTCCAGCTTTTATCTTGAATAATTTCACATACATTTGCATTACTCTGTATTCCAGAGTCATATATTGTTCTTTGCCCAAAATTTTCCACTAAAGGTTGGTAAGTGAGCCATATATCCTTCCACACCCAAGTATTATGCCCATCCTTCACTTGATATTGAATGAATTTCTAGCATTGCTCTCTAATTTTTATCAATTTTCTCCATGTCTATGATAGAATGACAGGTGGTTTGAAGGTCCATATATGTTTATTCTTTATTATGTATATATGACACCACTTCACCCATAATGAATCCTTTTTATGAGCTAAATCCCACAAATTTTTACACATTGCAGCCTTATTCCATTCATCCAGCTTCTTAATACATAACCCTCTTTCTTTCTTGGGAAGACAAACATCCTTCCAAGCAAATTTTGCTCATGTACATTTTGCATCATGTCCATGCCATATAAAAGCTCTTACTTTTTGCTTAATTTGCCTTATGATTCTTTTAGGCAATTTGAAGAGTGAACACCAATAGACATGCATACTACACAAGACATAAATTGCTAGCTGTATTTTGCCTGCATATGATACTGACTTAGTTGTCCAGCTTGAAATTCTTTTAGTAATTCTCTCCACCAGTACTGAACAATCTCTATATTGCAGTTTTGTTGAGATTAATGGTACTCCTAGGTAGGTAACTGGAAGCTGCCCTTTAGGAATATGTGTTATCTCTGCTAGATGAGTAGATAATGCATTATCCACTTCAACTATGAAAATAGAACTCTTATTCAAATTTGGTGATAGCCCTGATAAACTGTTGAACTCATCAAAAACTTGTTTTATCAGTCTAAGAGTCCCTTGTTCAGCTTTAGCCAACAAAAACAAGTCATCTGCAAAGCATAAGTGATGTATTTGCATGTCTTCACACTTTGGATGGAAATGGTAGTTTGGTTGCTGAGAATAGTCTGCCATTAGTCTAGAGAAGACTTACATCACCAATACAAAAAGATAAGGAGAAATTGGATCTCTTTGTCTTAACCCTTTAGCACTGGCAAAATACCTATCTATTCCTGTTAAGACTGATAGAGAACCTGGTTATAGTTATGCACTGCATCGATCTACTCCACAAAGATAGCTGGGAAGTTCATAGTCTCCATTAAATCCTTTAAAAAGTACCATCCCATATAATCATATGCCTTTTGAAAATCTACCTTCAAAACACATCTAGGTGATCCCCCTTCTTTATGATAATTTTTCACCAATTCTTGCATAAGCAAGCTATTATCTGCTATGTGTCTATTTGCCACAAAAGCATCTTGATTCAAACTTACTAGATCAGACAGAACCTTTTTTTATTCAAGCACATAGCATTTTGGATACACATTTATAGATCACATTGCAGCATGCAATTGGTCTAAATTCCTTCATGGTGCTAGGACTGCTAGTCTTAGGTATCAAGCTTCGTACTGTACTATTAAAAAACTTGATACTTTTCTTCTTGTTCATCATCTCCAGTACAGCTTATGTCACTCATTTGCCCACAATAGCTCAGTTCTTCTAGAAAAACTCTGTTGTGTATCCTTCAGGTCCAGTGGCCTTATTTGGTTTAAATGCAAGCATTGTCTCCTTGATCTCCTTTTCACTCACAGGGGCCTCCAACATAGCCTTATCCTCCAAAGATATCTTCTTATTAATGAGCTGATCTAATCTTGATCTGGTATTAGGATGCACAGGTACAGGATTCCCAAGAAACTCAGAGAAGTGCTTTACTGCAACCTGATGTACTGCCTTAGTTCCAGTCACTTGAACCCCTTCCTCATTTAAGATTGATGTTATTCTATTATGAGCTCTTTGCACTATCATCTTCTTATGGAAGAATGCAGTATTATTGTCCCCAAGACTTAAATGTTTTATCCTTGCCTTTTGATAGTAAAAAGCCTCATCTTCTTGGCATAGTTGATAATATTCTTTATGAACTGATATTTTCTTTTGAATAACTGTGGGGTCTTGGCCTTGTATCATTTGGAGTTGTAGTCCTTGTAGCTCAGCAAATTTTCCCATAACTCTGGCAGAAATGGCACTATAAGCTGCCTTATTTAATTTCTTCAGTTCAGGTTTCAATCTTTTCAGATTAGTCCTTAACTTCGTACATGCATCCTTCTTCCATCCACTTATTCTTCAAAATTTTCCAAAATAGCAATGCCAAGGCAGCCACGGCCAAGCATGTCCGAGCAAGGCAAGGCCGAGCAAGTTCAAGGCAGCCTAGGCCAAGTGAGACCGAGCAAGGCAAGGCCAAGCAAGGTTGAGCAAGGCCAAGAGAGGCCGAGCAAAGCTAGGTAAGGCCAAGGCAGCCTAGACCAAGCTTGCCTCCCTGTGATTCATCCAAAAATTAAAGAATTTAAATGACCTCTTGCTTTTTTGTTGCTCTTCAGATATTTTGATCATAAGTACTGCATGATCTAGATGAGTATCATAGAGACATGTATTGAATTTATCTGTATCCCTCTGATTTATTCTAGTCCCTCCATACTTTTCTCCCTCATGCCTTATAACATTGAAATCCCCTATCACTAGCCATGGTCTTTGTCGAATTCCATTTGCATATTGTATTAACCGCTGCCATAGTGCTTTCCTTTTTTCCCCTTTGTTAATGGCATATACACAGGTAACATAGAAGCTCACATTATTTGCCTCTACCTTCCCAGTAATATGCTGACTAGACTTATTTGTCACATATATGGTTAGTTTCCTACTATCCCATCCTAACCATAGTCTTGAAACCCCCTTGTGGTTAACACTATATTCAAACTCCCATCATTTATTCCATTTGTTTTTTATCTTTTAAATATTCTCATCTTTTACTCTAATTTCCAACATACCAACTATTTCTACTTTATTGTTTTTTAGTAGTTTCTTTACCTCCCTTTGCTTCACAGAGCCATTAAGGCCCCTTATATTCCAGCTGGCAATTGTAGTCATGATCTATTGCTACTACTCATCTGCCTCCCTTTTTTTCTTTACCAACTGCATTGTTGAAGATGTTAGGCCATGCTTTTCAACTATTTGCAAACCAGGTGTCTGTATTAGATTCCCCATATCAGGTTCTTTTTCCAGAGTTTCACCTTCTTCCATATGATCCATCTCTTCTAGGACAGCAAAAGTATTTTCCAATAGTACCACTGCAGCTTCTAACTCTTGTCTAAGACTACTTTCTTTTAAGACAGTTGCATCATCCTTTCTTTGTATTGGCTTAGCTTTTAGCCTTCATTCTTGTTGTGGTTGCATTTTCTTGTAACACTTTTGAAAATTAAGATTAAAAAAAAGTTTTGGAGGTACTGTAGTGTGTTTTGGATGAGATAATTGAATTGAGAAATTTACTTTAATAGAGGATTTGAAAATACATTGCAAAAAATTCCCTACTTGGATCGTGATACGTTGGAATTACCAAATTGTAAGAGAGATTTGAAAAGGGAATTTTCGTTTTACCTTCTAGTATTTCGAATTCCAGAAGGAGAAAGGGAAGTGATAACTGGAAAAAAAACTAAGTTTTGGGACAAAAAGAATAATTCAAGTTCACATGGCAGAAACAAAAGTGCCCAACTAAGAAATGAGTCGAAAACATTCCCTAAACTTTGTTTGTACTCTACAAACACATTGCAGCTAAAAAATAAATCTAGAACCACGGTTGAAAATAAAAGATGGTGATTCCGGTGGGGTTCTGGCAAGAGAACCTTCAATGTATAAGTCATGATAAAACTTTAAATAAACTAGAATCATGGTTATGTTTCCATGTAAATAGTTGTATTGAGGTCTCGTTATATAGATCGGGCATTGGAACCATAATATGATTATAACTGAATATGGTCATGTTGCTCGAAAGGTAAGAGTAGAACTTGCTAGTAATCTAATTTGGAATCAAATTATCTTTAAGCATATATAATATAGTGTAGATATATGCAATCGGAACTCTTTGTTTGCCAAAAAGTCAACACTTCAATACTAATGCACCTTTTATTATTGTCAAGGGTCATAGAACAGTGAACATATTTGGGATTTTGCATAAATAAGACTTATTTGGTTATATTCCTTTGGGTTAATTACAGTGGTATGTTCATGGGGTTTCTATTACCTTCAATCACACAAAGTTTAGAAAATGACAAGCTAAAAATAAAACCACTGCCTCCAAGAGAGGCGATAAATGCGATTAAGGCGACTACTCTGCCAACTCTTTCTCTATCTCAAATTTTGTTTCCATCACCATCGCCGGTTTTTTCGGTGGGTGGTGACGTGGTAGATTAACCTAGATTTGTTTAGGTTCGGGCTTTTCGTTTGGGTGATTGATGGGTTCAGTGAGCTGGTCACCTGTGGCTGTCTCGATGATTGCTATCACTTCGGTGTGGTTTTGCGTTTCCAGCGTCGATGATAGGTTGGTAATTTGTTGCGGGATATGTTGTTGGAGTCCTCGCGGCATTAGAGCAGAGTTGAGGAGCTACTTGTTCGAGTTATGATGGTTGTCGGAAGGGGGATAGGTTGGGGGGGTTAATTTTCACCGCTGAAGTTGTTGGGTGAAATGCGGCCATGGGTTTGAGAGGGTTTGGAGAGCTTAGATCAGGTTTTTTTTTCCTCCCCTTTTCCCCTAGTTGTTCCCCCTCCCCCTTGATCTTGAAAGGTTTTATGATGGTGATTGAAGCTTTAGGTTTTTGCCCTAATGTTTTGTCTGTTGTTTTAAGTTGATTTGTCAGAAGATCGGGCAGATGTAGTTTCGATCAGTGGTTGTTAGTGGTCCGTAGGGGTCTTCGATAGGTTTTCCTGATTATTTTTGGCTTGTTAGCAATTGGGTCTTGTCCGACGAAGTTATGGATGTGAGGGTCACGGCTGATGCTCGAAGCTGATGATTCTGATGCTTTTTTGTGGGTGATATGTCCTCTAGGGCTCTGCAGTGGTGGAATGGCCAGTGACAGTGGTGTTTTCGACGTCGCGCGTAAAGCACGGGATTCGAGGCAATGTGTCAATGATAGTGCCAGGTGGCTGAAAGTTGGTGACTCATCAATGGTTTTGTGTTGTTGTTCTTATCTTAGTTTTACTTCTTACCTTTACTATTTAGTTGGTTTGATTTTGTTTCTAGCTTGTTAGTTTCTAGTTATCTGTTTTAGTTAGGATTTATGTTTTTTCCCATTTCCGGTTTATTTTAGCTAGTTAGTCACCCCATAAATGGAAAACCAAAAAATTAAAATTAAAATTAAAAAAGAAAAAAAAAGAAAATAGTTATTATTTATTTAATTTTGTGGTCTCTCTCTCTCTCTCTCTATTTGGTGTGTGCTACCTATTAGATGAGGTTGCCATCTGTTATAAGCATTGTCTGACTATGTAATCCCAGGGCTGGGAATGTTAGCCTCGTTTATTTTCCGATGGTATATATTTCTGATCATTCTCCACAAAAAAAAAAAAGGAATGGCACTTTTCCCATTAAAGTTTGATGTGCTCTTGCACTTACCCCAAAGATATGATGATGCAATCTTACTTGATTATGATTTCTCAAAAATGCCTTAAAAAGAATGCTAAAATAAAAATATATTTATTGCAAATCCACCCAAAGTTAATTTGACCTTCACACCTCAAATCCCTAACACTAAAATC
The DNA here is from genome assembly GCA_033065855.1 of Escallonia rubra. Classification (NCBI taxonomy): domain Eukaryota; kingdom Viridiplantae; phylum Streptophyta; class Magnoliopsida; order Escalloniales; family Escalloniaceae; genus Escallonia; species Escallonia rubra. The sequence goes on along the minus strand of JAVXUO010001572.1, from coordinate 277,417 downwards.
GTCTAACACTTTTGATTTTTGAGATTCCTAATTTTTGTCTGACACTATGACCGTTGTGACAGCATCGCACCACCATTACCGCATAGTAGTTGCCACTGCCGCCACTGCTATATCTAGCCACTAATGTCCCTCTTACTCCCCAACCCCCTTCCACTTGATCGTTCCAAAAAAGATCCACCGCAACAGAAGTCAAGAACTCAAATCCTAACAAACAATTTCAAGACCACGTGAAAACCTAAAATCATAAAAAATATATCATGAACACTAATTAGGGTTAAATAGATATTACTGATAACAGTTGGTCAGTTTTCAACTTGTCATTGTGTCACCGTACTTTGAGAGAGAGAATTGTTGTGGGAGAGAGATATTAGAAGGTGACGACGGGAGTGGCACATATGGTCTGTGAAATGTGTGGAGGTGCTGATGGTTGATAGTTATTGCGAGAGGACTTTTTGCTCTATCATTCATGCAAAGCATACATTTATCATGATCTTCGACTTCAAATTTCTCATCTGGCATAATCTTATTCTCAATCAACTTTCTTGAGTATCAATGAAGCTAGAGAGATGAGAAAACTAATGATTTGAAAAATACTCACTTTCAACAGTAGTTTGCTCACAAAGATACTTTCTTAATGAAATAAAATCATGAGATTAAAGAAAGAAAAATTTATAACGCTTGAGCTTTAATGTTCTTGTAATGTATGGAGGCTTAGAAATATGTTTCCCTGCCTTATGATGAAGCCTTCTGTCATTTTTATAGGGTGGATATGAAAGCCACATAATAGTGTGACTCGTAGATGTAATACAATGCAGTTGATTATAGTCCACTTCTGAAGGCCTACTGTCTCAATATAGTCGACTATATTGCCAATGTTGTCGACTACATTGGTTTTTTCAAAAAAATTGTCTCTCGTACTTTGAGCATAACTTTCTCTAGAAAATTTAGGTTAACGCACTGTTCGTTTCGTGGGAAAGCTAATGAAAGATATTATCAAAATATGAAAGACTAACTCCAAAAATATTTTTGAAAGAAATCTGAGTAGCTTCATAATTTGCCCAGTTTCAAAAAATACAAATGTTTGAAATATTATGAACTCATATGTCATGCACAAAGTGTCCCAATGATATCTTATGCTAGAGTCATAATCCAAGTATCAAATCAAGACTAGTCATACAGTAATAACGGGGCGTTATTTTCATCAAGCAAGATGTAACTGTAGGTTATCTGACCATAAGGCTAACAAACTCTTTAACCAATTGTACGGTCATCGAAAAGATTAATTTACTTGACATTATTACGTATGAAATTTTATGAAGGTCGATTATAATTTTAGAGTTGTTTCCAAACAAACATTGCTATAATTTCATGGTTGCAACAATTGTTTTACCAATTACTCCTTCATCTGTACGTTTAAAAAAAGAAAATCAATATTTTCATAATTAGACTAAACTAATCCCCTCTATACTCACGAATTTTGTCAATTTTGACTTTTCGCAAAACTAATAAGGTCATTAAATGGAAAATGAGAAAGAAAAAGGAAGGCGCAGTAAATGTAAGATGCAGAAAATCCGACATTAATTTCAATGCCACCCCCCTCTTTTAAGATTTCCTTTCAGATTACCCACCCGTGTGCTCCATTAATGCACCCACCCCCCTTCACTTTTTCCCTTCCTTATAACTCCCCCCCCACATCCCTTCACACCCACACACACGCACACAGAGTAGGAAATATCACACAGTTGAGTTGTGCTTACATGTGAAGTGAGGTATACTGAGATATGGATAACACCATGACCCTCTTCCCTTCTCTTCTCCTCGTCGCTGCCCTCTCTCTCATCCTCCTCCTCCTCCTCCACCGCACGGCCGCCCGCCGGAAACTCCGCCTGCCGCCGGGGAGCCTCGGCCTGCCCTTCCTAGGAGAAACCCTCCACCTCATCTCGGCCTACAAGACCGAAAACCCGGAGCCCTTCATAGACGAAAGGGTGGCCAGGTACGGCAGCGTTTTCACCACCCACGTCTTTGGCGAGCCGACGGTGTTCTCGGCCGACCCAGACACGAACCGGTTCATCCTGCAGAACGAGGGCCGGCTCTTCGAGTCCAGCTACCCCGGCTCGATCTGCAACTTGCTTGGGAAGCACTCTTTGCTCCTCATGAGAGGGAATTTGCACAAGAGGATGCATTCGCTCACCATGAGCTTTGCCAACTCTTCCATTATCAAGGACCATTTGCTGGTTCACATAGACCGGCTGGTCCGGGTCAATTTGGAGTCCTGGACCGGCCGGGTCTTGCTCATGGAAGAGGCTAAAAAGGTATGTGCGTGCACGTAGTTTGCTGGGTCTGAGTTGACTCGGTTGAACTAGGCGAGTCAGTATCCACGACGGCGCATGTTAGAAATCCCTCCAAAGTTTGATTAGTGGCCGCATGTTGATTGTGTCCTCTTAATTAATACACGTCTGATATGATAATCAGACTACTAGGTTGGGTAATAATTATGGTCCAAGTATTATTTAAATAGTTTAAAATTAATATCTTATCATATTCGTATTTGATAAAGAGTTAAAAAATACAACTTAGATGAACTATAAATATATTTAACGATATTTTTTCCGTATTATTTTCAAATCAAATCTTAGTCCGAATAGCTTATGGATGCACCGTAGAGGTGTTTTTCTTCAAAAAGCAACTATGGAGATTCGTTGTTGTACTGTCACATTGTTGCCTAAACTAATTAAGATGCAACGTGACTACAAATGTGTTTTTTAACGGCTTTTTGTCGACAGATTGGATGACAAAAGCCATTTTAGTATCGAAATAATGATTTTTATTGCAAATTGTCATTAAAAACTATGCTTCCGGCCGAGACCAACCCAAATCCAAATAGAAAATTAAGGAATGAGTCAGATTTCCATGGTTAGTGGGTGTCATACTCATACATGCCGGCCGGCGCATTTTAGCACAAAAAGTATGCGGCTGTATCTATTACACTACTACGGAGTATAATAATTTGTTTGCAGCTAAGTAACATGTTATCCTATGCTTTAATTAGAGGCAACCGAGCATGTGCATGTGTATGATCGATCTGTTATTCTCTTTATTCTCTCATTATTATGCTTTAATTTGGTTTCTTATGTTTGTCAGCTTATAAATATTCTTGGAAGGTTCTACACGGATCATATCATATCATATCATATATTTATAAAGCAAAGTGAATATATACCATGATTGTTGTGTGGGTGCAGATAACGTTCGAGTTAACGGTGAAGCAGCTGATGAGCTTTGATCCGTGCGAGTGGACGGAAAACCTCATGAAAGAGTACATGCTTGTCATTGATGGCTTCTTCGCCATCCCTTTACCCCTCTTCTCCAACACCTATCGCAGAGCCATTCAAGTAATTGATTCTCGATCTCTTCAATATTTTTTGACCTTCATTCGCAGCATCAGTTAAGTCACCATTTACTCTGAAGCAGGATTGCGTGATGTGTGTGACGGGCTAACTTGGATATATAATGATTCATAATAACCTTTCCCCCTTCAAATTTCTAGGCTAGAGGAAAGGTGGCTGAGGCGTTGGATTTGGTGGTGAAGGAGCGGAGAAAGAGCGAGGGAGGAGAGAGAAAGAACGACATGCTGGCAGCCCTGCTGGAGGGAGACGGTGGCGGAGGGGGCTTCTCCGACGAGGAGATAGTGGATTTCCTGGTGGCACTTCTCGTAGCCGGCTACGAGACCACCTCCACCATCATGACTCTTGCCGTCAAGTTCCTCACTGAGACACCCCTTGCTTTGGCTCAGCTTAAGGTTCGTTTTTTTGTTTTTTGCTAGACTTTAAATTATCTCCTTGACACTATCCTTCATCGTGGACCCTTCATCCCTACGGACACCTCACCCTCCTTGATTGGTTCCTTCTTCTCCTTATCTGAACTCTCAACCAAACAAAATGTAGACGAAACTAAGAAAATCAAGCATGAGAAATATAATATTTTGGATTTTGTCAATGCCAAAAAACCTAGACAATAAAATAAGCAGGTTCCTTTCTGGTAAGGCGAACTATGTTTTACGATCGATCAGACAAGTGCGCTCGCGCGTGTATAATTTGAGAAGCCATCCTTTCCTTTTGCATCATTAGATCGCCTAGTCCATTCGTCAATTACCGATCAACACTCTAATATTTTATCATGTACTACATGCTTATTAATGTTATGTCCGGTAAGATTTTTACACAAGGCTAGAAAAAAGTTATCATTCTAATGCAAGCTTTCCTTTAAAGTAGGTCTAACAACATGGTGATTATCTGGTTTTATGACAAGTGCTAATGTAGAGATTGACTAAAAAAAAAATTCTCAAAAAAAAAAAAAGATTAACTAAAAAGAAAAAAGTACTAATGTAGAGAGAGAAAGTTTGCCCGTGCGAACGCTAGTAGAGAAAACGACTCTGTCGCCTCTTTGATGTCCTACACTCCTACCTGTGGTTCTTTCCCACACGTGGGTGTGTCCCATTTCACTACTTGACAAAAAGAGGGCACCAATGTTTGTCGGATAAATAACATCATGCACCGAAGCTGTAGCGGGAAAAAATTATCACTATATATATTTTTTTGCTGTTGTTAAAAATTATAATGATAATTTTTTATTTCTAAAACATATTTAACTATACTCTCTTTGTTTTACATAATTCAATCAACTTTGACTTGCACATAGATTAAGGATTAATTCATATATTGTGTCTTCTATTCTACCATTTAAAGAGTTGAGCGGAAGAAAGTGAGACAAAGAAAATGAGTTGGTGAAGAGTTGAAGGTAAAGAAAAAAATAAAATAAAAATAATTTAAGAAGGATAATAATAAAAAAATATTTATATAATTTTTTTTAATTTGAACAGTGAGCAACTTTTACGACACGATACGGTCACGTCAGAAAAAGAAAGATAATCAATCAATCTATGTGAGAGGTCGTAGGACGATATTACCCTTTTGAACAAGAAATATGAAGCAGCGTATGGTGTTGGGAAAGTGCATGTAGGGGGGGGGGTTCAAAAGTAGGGGCAAAAGTAGAGGAAGGTAAAGTCAAAGTAAGAAAGGAAAAGAGGGGATTCAGAAACATCCGGCCAAGAACCGGACAAAATGATGTAAAAGTGACTGCACGCCCTCTCTTGTGTCGCGTCAGAACTGGGTTTTCTCCAAGTGTCGGATAAATCTTGTAGGTGTGGGTTTTCTGTATTATTAGACGACCCCTAGGTGGTGGGTTCTTTGGGGATCGTGTGGTGCTGATTTCGAGAGCATCATCTGATGGTCTTAAATGTTGTTGAGGGCTACGTTGACTTTTTTGGCACACCCCCCTCCTAGTAGACTCCCTAGACTTGTAGCATGAGTCAGGCTTAGAAGTAAATTGTTGAACTTTATTTAAGAAAGTAGTCCATTAATATGAAGTTGTCAAACTAAAAAAACAAAAAAAAGTCTTGTCAAGTTGTATTGCAAGTTTTTTAGTTCAAGTATCGTAACTTCGTAATATAATCTTGAAAAGTTATGTTCTATGCGGTGATCACATGAAAGATTAGTCTACCTTCAAGCGTAATTAGTGATTAAAAGTTTGCCTCCAAGAGAATTTATAAAAGAAACATGGTCAACAAGAAATATAAGTGTGCCAGTAATATTCTCTAGTGCGCGTGAAAAGATGACATTCCCGTGACTTTAAATTGATTCTTGGAATATTTATTTATGAGTTCTGGTGTTCAATGATTATGTGGCAGGAAGAGCATGATGAGATTAGGGCTAGAAAAGGTGATTCGGAAGCCCTAGAGTGGGAGGACTACAAGTCCATGCCTTTCACTCAATGTGTAAGTATTGTACTGATGACACAAATTAGTACCCATTTAGGCATCTATTTCATTAAAAAATAACATTTCTACTATATGCTCTCTTTTTTCAGGTTGTTAATGAAACCCTACGCGTTGCCAACATAATTAGCGGCATATTTAGGCGAACCATGACGGATGTCAACATTAAAGGTGAGACTAAAAAGTTAACTCATATATACGAAGCAAATATGCCACTCGTTAGGGATAATCATCTTTGCTTCATATGAAATTTGCACTTTTAGGAGTCTATACCTCTCGTAACGGAGGAAGTACGTTGAGTTTTGCATGAATTATCTTTTTGAAGTGCAAGTATGAAGTTATTTAATTCCATACGGAGAAGCGAGTAAGAAAAATAAGTTGGACATATATTTCGATAGACCAAGTCATATTGGCTTAAGCTTTTAAGTCGAATTGAACTCGTATGTTTAGCCCATCTTGATTGTGGGTACTTGAGCTCCCCGTTATCTCCCTGACATGGTATCAGAGCCCATGATGACGACGTGAGGCTTGCGACCGTGATTTCACCCACAAGTGTTAGAAATGTGAGTATATCAGAAGCCTGGGAATCACAAAGATAAATTCATTCAATGGCTATGTTTCTCTCTACCTAAACAGGCTACACAATTCCAAAAGGATGGAAAGTCTTTGCCTCCTTCAGGGCTGTCCATCTGGATCAAGAACACTTCAAAGACGCCCGGTCTTTTAATCCGTGGAGATGGCAGGTATTTTTCTCGCGCCTCATACTTCTTCGTTTTCCTTGTATAAAGTGATTCTAATGTGAATTCGAATCTCCAAAATTATAGGATAGTTCAGCAACAGCGAACTCAACGAGCATGTTCGCTCCATTCGGAGGGGGGCCAAGGCGTTGTCCAGGGTCTGAGCTCGCTCGAGTAGAACTATCCGTCTTCCTTCATCACGTAGTCACTCGCTTCAGGTACGTAGAAGCACCTTCTACCTCGAGCAACTTCCAAGTTTATCCTGGATATATTCCTAGCTCAAGCGATGATTAATGTTTTTCAAAATGCACTTGGTCGACAGTTGGATTCCTGCGGAAGAGGACAGGTTGGTTTTTTTCCCAACCACGAGAACACAGAAGAGGTTCCCGATTATCGTGCAACCTCGAGTTCAAGCCGTGTAAACAATCAACGGAAAGGCCGAGGAGAATAATGCGATATCAAGAGAAAGTAGGAAGAAGTTGTAACCTCGTCATCAATCCCAAAATCCAATAAAAACGAGTATATAGGTAGCATAGACATATGAGTTGAGCTGATGTAGTGATTTACTAGGAAGGAAAGGGAGCATCTTAATCGTCTAGATGAAATGGGCACTACTAGGGCATGTGGGCGAATCATTTATTTGCACATAAGAGGTTATTTTTACTTAGGAAGCCACTATATGTAAATTTTGTTTGTTGAGGAAGGATGATATTCATGGTCTGCACATGAAACTGTCATCAAATGTTTTCCGACATGCTTTTCTTAGTGCATGGTCCATTTTAGAATCCTCCTCGAGCCCCTCGAGTGAAACTTTTGAGTTTTATATATGTTTGGGACCTGGGCACTGAAACTAAAATATTCTCAATAGATTAACCAATCCTGAGGAGAAATTTGCCTGAGATTTTCAGACCAGAAAATAAGTTACAAGAAATCCAGCTTGACTTGGTACGCCATAAAATTGTTTTGATACTATGCTAAAGAAGAGTGAAACAAAAACCAAATACTTTACCATGAAATAACCGGTGTCCTTTGTCATAATCAGTAGACCATCTTGGTATCTTCTGCAGATTTGCCTGATCTTTTCAGACAAAAAGTAAGAAGTTAACAAGAAATTCAGCTTGATTTAATACGCAGTAAACTAGTTTTGATATTCAGGAAAAAACTATGGTAAAGAAAGTGAGACAAAAACAAAAGCCAATAAAACCTTACCATGATTTATTGCTTATCCTTCGTCTTAAGCACTAGACCACCATCTTGGTATCTTCTGCTTCAACTGTTGCAGAAATATATTTCAGTTTCATTCATAAAGAGATTTACAACACAATGTAGTATGTCCCATAACTGGAGGCAGCAAAAGCAAAGACTCCTGAATCATCAAACATTTCGTACAACCTCGATGGGCACAAAGCTATTCCTCCACCCGGATAGGTTTTCTTAGCTGGTTTTGTCACATTTACTTAATGCAGATTCCACAACTTTAACTTTTTTCGTATTCTCGGTATTGAGGAGCGATAGTTTTGCAACCGAGGACCTAAGTTGAGAGATCTCATCATCTTGGACATAATTCTTCCTCCTCCCTGATATTTGCCTCTGTTGCTTTGGTATATTGCTCTGCAGAGAGCTGGTGTATCTTTTCAACCTTGCATTCAAAGCTCCAATTGAAGAGCGCAAAGCATCCAACTCGAATTGATTGAATCTGTCTGCATAAAATTCATATAGCTTGTAAGTGATGCTTTAGAGGAAACAGTTCGATGAACCTAGAGATGTGAGTTACATTTTAAGTTCAGAGGGGAATAAATTGTAAGACTTGTATAAAATCCAAGCAGTGGTATTGACATAGAAAGTGGGTTTTTTCACTCCATTATATGCTATTCCACCTCTTGTTTGTAGCTAAAAGATTAATAAGTTTTCCCTAAAATATACTTTTAGCGATAAAAGGACGGGAGAAAGCATATGAGGGGGTGGATATAGCATTTCCATTGACATAGTATTAACACGTTTTATTTTATTTTTATTGTCATCTGAACAATATGTAGCATTCAAAGATACTAGAACAGCTGGGTTGGGGAATAAAGGATGCTTGATGAACAGCTGGGTTGGGGAATAAAGGATGCTCGATGAGGTGACAGAGAGCAATTCTCCTTTCTACTTGTCACCTATAGTTTAAGCTTCAGGGGTGATACACTTTTTAAGCAATTCAGGAGAGTCGCCGTCCTTTGGAAAGTCCATAAGTAAACAGATTGAAAGGATCAATACCTACGAGACTGAAGAGTGGCGACATGAAGTTGGTCAGTCTTGTGCTTGCCGTTTAGGGAAAATATAAAAGTTATTGGGAAAGTGGGTTTTTTCGTTACTTCGTAGAAAACTGCCTAGTTTAACTACTAGCATAGGCAATTGCCTAGTGCTAGCCACTTAACAGAGCTGTTATGAAAGACAAACTACGTATAAATTTGTATGTATAAAGTTCTGTTAACGCACACTTTGAGGAGTAATTACTAAGGTGAGGGAGGCAAAAGTGCAGAACATAGCACCCGAAAGGGCTGACACGAACTTAATAGCTGGTTGGAGCAAACTGCAATGATCCGCAAAACTTAGACGGGCTATGCGATGTAAAAACAAATAACAAATGAAAAACTTATTTCTACGGTAAAATGCAATATACTGACCAAGAATCTGAAATTCAGAACAACTGTAAAATTAAAGAAACAGAAATTACCAAGTTGCGACTTGAACTCTTGCTCTGCTTTGGACAATGGTTTCTTGTGGACACCTAGCAGATTTCTAAAGCTTTGCAAGCGCTCTTCCAGGACACTGTGAAACTGAATTGCACGATCGATGCGATCCTCTAATATTTCTTGCTTCTGCTCAACTTTTGAGAGCTTCTGTTGTGCCTCGCGTAATCGAGAATGCTGGTCATCAATTATTTTCTTCAAGTGAGGCCCATGGTGCTCAAGCTCAAAGTACACCTAGACAACCACAAAGAAGAAAATCTTCACAGAACTCATGAACATAAATTATTTAGTTAGCGCGTCTAATCAGGCAATATACTTGTAGCCTTTGCATTCCACTAGATATTAACAACCCATGTTCGCACGTCTTTGGTGGTGGTTGCGGGGGATGGAAGGGCTGTTATTGCTCAAGCAATTGATTGGTAGCAGAGTGCAGCAGCACTCTCGTTTTGATACTAAAATTTCTTGTGAGGAGGCTTCAACCCCACCCCCCTCTTCATCTTTCTTGTTCCGCTAAAAGATGTGGGCACTAGTAAACTTCAGAGGTTCAAACTTCAAACACTTCATAAAAGTGATCTATTTTTGGCAATAAGAACATTTACTGGAGATTGGAGGACAACTTTCTTACTTGCTAACCCTTGACATTTCAACAATAAGAATAAAGTGTGATAGCGTAGTAGATGCTCATTTTTAAAGAAGACTATCCCTGAAATCCCACTCAGCTTCCATAAAATTAGCAATCTATAAACAAGAATCAAGAAATCATTAGTTCGGAATTCACGTTTACTATCAAGAGAATATATACTAAAAGGGTAGGAAGAAGGCCAACCACAGACAGTTTTCCAGTTAAAACTCAGCACTTACCTTGTGAGCATACTCCACATAATTTTCATGAAAAAGCTTAAAGTACTGATGAAGAGTTTGCCGGCCATCAATTGAATCAGCGGCAACAGAGCGCAGATTTGGTGAGGAAGGAGGCACAAGAACTATTTTAGGGCCACCAAGAAGTTCTTTACTTATAATAGTTGGAGTACCAACTGCTTTTGGCCCTTCCAAGCTAGTAGAGTTCTTCTCCTTAAGAACATGAATGGGAAGCAATGAGTTCCATGTTTCCAACTCTAGCACAATACATTCGCCAGAAGATGTCAGTCCCACAATCCATGACCATCCAAATGAATCTGCCAATGGCACAAAACCACAGAGAGGAGGTGGTGATGAGGACTCTCCCTGGCATGTACTGAGAACAGAATACACTGAGGGAGTTCTCATGGTCTCATCATTGCCACTTATCTGTCTCGTGAAAGGCAAAAAATGCAACACAACTGAATCTATCCCTCCATTATGAACGGCATATATTCGCTCTGGAATAAGGGGATCAACAAACATTGAAAGATGATAATTACTTTCTCTGATTCCTGGCAGAGCTAAATCGACAATAGCCAACCTCAACAAAGGGGGTGGATGGCCCAACCAAACAGTTTGATCAGGCGGCTGATCCAGCTTCACAATGGAGAGATCATTGGGCCTTGGTTCACATATCATGGCAACACCAAGTATACTGTCAAAAGGATCCACACGAAAATGAGGTCGATTGCCAAGAGACCAGACTGGTTGTATTTCATCAGCTAAGGCATCTATTTGTAATTGCCCGCCACTCCAGGCAGTAACAAGAACTGAATCTTTGCTTACATTACTGTAAAGAAAACTGACTGCACGCCCTTCACACTCTGCAGCCTGAAGTTCTGCTTCTTCTTCCTTACCTTGAACTTGACATACTCTTCGAAGAGGCCCCTGATATCACAATGAAGCACCATTTATTTCTTGGAAAAGTTGCCTTAAACTCTTAAGAAGTTTCAACAGTAGGTTTAGCCAGCGCAAACAACCAGGCTTGGTTTTCAACCCTCATTTATCTAGTACAGTTCAATTTCCAAACAGATTTGATTACACAGTCCACGGGGATTGAATTCAACAATCCCGCCATTGACAAAATTCAATACATGGAATCATGATATTACAGGATTTGGGGAAAACAAATGTTGTCATTTACAACATTGAAAGATGATCAGATCTGGCTAGACTGCATCACATTGAGTCTGACCATCAAGCACGAACACCTCAACGAAGGAATAAAACTAGAGAAAGCTTGCTGAAATTAAACAATACAGATGACAAGCCTGAAAGAAATTACAGCAGAAACACTTGAGAGCGATACCTGCAATGAAATAGATGCGTCAAGTAATGGATGAGCTTGAGCTTTAAGTGCAGCAATGTTTCCCCCTTCTGCTGGTTGATGAGTTAGTTCCGGAAATGTCGCTTCCAACCACGAGATTGCCAGATTTGAATTACTAACAGCTTTTGAATTAGCAGATTTCAACCCAAATGTGTGAGCATCAATATATATCTCCGATATCGACTCCCATTTGTACACACTGTCATAAATTACAGCACTCAATCGCCAGTAACATTCCACTTTTTTTCAAAAAAGTAAAAACACCACATATTTACAAGAAGCATAAGAATGGACCATAAACACCACAACCAATAGAGCAAACACTTTAGGAAGAAGGAAAACTCGTCAAATACTTCCTGACCGTGCATAACGATAGTAATCTGTGGCCATCATGCCATTGAGTCACTTTATCAAAGGACCGGTAGGTTGAGTATAAGAAGGCATCTCCACCCACAAACCACTGAAGGTTTTCCAATCATCAATATGGGCTGTATGAAAACCAAACTTGCATAAAAAGGTGCTATCCAGGGGTAATTATCAAGTGAAGCATCTGTTTCCATTATCCTTTTGCATGTGTAAGACATACAAATAGTAGAGGAAAACTACACATAAATCTGTTCTCAAATAATGCTTCTTTGTCGGGTAATGTGAATCATAGCTTTGGCTGGATATCTATGAGAGGCTTTGAGAAACTAAAGTAAAGGCTATTCCCCCCGATTCAAGCAAGATTGAAAGTACTAGAAATAACTTACTATGACAAAATAGTATTGAGAGCAGTTCATAACATTGTTTATTAAGTACCTTCCAAAAGGAACAACTGGGCATAGGACGTACACTGAACCATCACTATATAAAACAAACACCTGCAGAAAGGAGAGACTAGGATTACTCGGTCGTAAAAATGGTGACAAGATTGTAAAAGCTCTTTATTACTACTCGAAACTGCTTGATGGCAAAACTCCTGGTAAGATTTCAAGCGGAGAACTGTTAATATCAAATACACATCACTGATTACCAATGCAAAAGTTGGTAAAGGAGAATTAAAAAAGGCGGATAATTGGATATTCATGACCACAGTTACTAGTCCCATCACTAATCATAAAATGACAGATGCAGAGCAACGAATAAACCATAGTTGCTGAAGGACGAAGGCAAATACACTTGAATAAAAGACATGGATTACAAGCAACGAGAAGAAACAATCCAAATCCCCACACCCAGATAACATGATTCACTAAGCTTACACAGGAGAGACAAATTCCCGTCATAGGCTTTTTATAGCTTTACTGTAATAACAATTTGTAGCCAGATTATCATCTTGCTTGGACCATACCGACCCCATCACAATCCAAACTCAGAACATGATTGAGCAAGAAAACATGTGCGACGATGATACATGAAATGATCAAGGAACATCAACTTACACTAAATCTGTCCCACAAGTGGTCACCGCCAAAAGAAAAGTCAACAGGGCAAATTGATGCAGCATTTTTTGATCTACCTCGTGTCATGGGCTCCAAAAAATATTCCTGCTCCAGTTGCTTGATAGCCGCAGACAAATCAAAGAGCCTACAGAAAAAATGAGATGATTTCGTTTTACATTTAAAAATATTTCATCCTATATATGCTATAAGACACGGCTTTTTTGCCCAGCATTAGATAGAAGATGCAATATTTTGATGTCTCCAAAAGAACAACACAATGGCGGGATGTATTATATCTTTACTCCTTCATAAGTGAAGATGGGATACATTATAAGGACAGCGTCAAACATGCTAAAGTGACAATCATGTGCTTGATGTCTACTCAAATCGGATATGTAATTATTGGAATAATTGTTGGAGACTCAAATGATGGATATGTTAATTAATCAAAGGTCCAATTGATCACCACCCCTGTATTGTAATGATAAAATCTAATCTACAGAAATATATATTATGTCATTCAGGAAGTCGGACGAAAATTGAGCCATTCGATGAGAAAAATATAAGTAGAAACTACAGCAATCAGCAACGTTGAAGAGGAGCCACAACGAACTGTAATTAGATGAATTGCGCAATTAATGAGTTGCGCTGATACATAAGCGAGATTAAGTAGCGTGAGACTGGTCAAATCCACCAGCACAAAGAACGGCTCAAGGACCACAAATATAGCAGCCGACAAAATAAATAACCCAAAAGCCTATTTGTTACCAATGGCTAAGATTCCTGCTTGTTCATAGATTATTGCGCCAATGCTACTGGAAGTTTGGAACCCTTAAACCTTCTTTTTATAATAAACCCTGCAACTTCTAACAACATAAGAAAGAAAGGAACAATAAAATCTAATAAAGAGAAAGCAGCATCAACGCACAATTAGGTAAGCTATTTTGAAATGTAACAAGGACATATATATAACATTGCTGATAAGAAGTTTGACTTTCACTAAGAGGTGAATACATTGATTAGTTCAACAAAGAAGTGGTCGATTGTCAAGAATAAGAGGGATATCCGAATCTGAGAAGTGGAGTGCACAATATCATGACCTCCCACCAGAACTAATAGTTTCATTTATAGGTGAAGAACATGCAAATTCAGTTATAAAAATGTAGAACATGCATGAAATATTACACTACTAAGTCCAAGACATTCTTCTCATACAAAACCCTTCTGCATCGAGGATGATAGGCCAACACTACCAAAGCCATTGCCAAGGAAAAATGTAATACCTGAAAACTGAATCAGAAGAAAGGATTCCTAGATGGGAGTCACTGTAAGGATGCCATAAAATTTGCAATGTCCGTATAATGTTGTTTGTGTTGAAATAGATTTCTGAGCCAATTGAGGCGATCCTGCAGACAATAGCACCATGCAAATATTAAGGTGAACTGACTAATTATTATATGTTAAGATAAATTTGAGGCAACAATGAGACCTTTGTGCAAAAATCATATATAAAATACACGTTGGCAACTTAGAGAAGTTGCCAACGCATATGTGGCTGTCTATATCAGTAAAGGACGGGCCATATCATGTTGGTTGCGTATTTTAATGGTTCACCTCTATATGGTGCATACCAAATTCACCACAATAGAACTAGATGGGACCCGAGACGAGGCCTGTGCAAATAGGGGACCATTTGGTCATTCAGACCACAAAACACACGGTTATGTAGAACGACGAGATGGATGGCCAGATATTGCTGGGTCACGTATAGGAACATCAAAAGCTGGTTTTCTTGCCTAAATCAATGACCAGTTGGGAAAAGTGTCCTCAAAGCAGACATCCATTACAGCTGAAAGAGAAGCTTTGCAACTGGTAAAGAAGATCATCACGGGTTATTCTCCCAATGTATATTAAAAAAGCATCACCTTGTATCTTGTATTCGCCTACATATCCTATAATTGTAAGTATTAAAGCATTGAATTCAAACCAATTGCCAATGGGTGGAGAGCCCCAAAAGATATATATTACAGATTGCAATGCTTTTCTTTCAAATGTCCATTTTTTTTGGAGTGGACTAAACACATCAATGAGTTGAACTGGTGGGTATGATTTTACTTGTATATGTGTCTCTTAAGTTGCCTGGGCCGCATCGGCCTGCTCTAATACCATGTAGAAGCATCTTCCCCAAGATCAGTTGTCACATGACACTTTATAGGGCAATAAAGCTTAAGGATTATATTGCAAGGCACTTTCTTCTCAATATGGGATTATATTTTCTTACATTTATAGGACAATAAGGCTTAAGGATTATATTGCAAGGCACTTTCTTTCTCAATATGGGATTATATTTTCTCACACCAAATGGCTTAAGCCGGTGTTCCCATTTCCTCGCTGATGTGAATGCGATAGGACCGCAGAAAAGCGTATCCTTCGCAGATAAGAACGCAATCAAAAATAGCTATTCACGTAAGTAAATGAAAACAAAGGTTGAAGAGGTCAATCAGAGTAATCTGATCCAGTTGTCAATCAATCATCATATGAAGCTATGTGGTTTCCTGCGATTGTCTGGATAAACAACGAGGCCTTGAATTGTGGAAGCTCCCATTGGGAGAACTTACACAAGCTTAAGTACCACCAAAACCAAGCGGAAGTGACCCTTTATCATGAATTTATCATATCAAAGCCAAGATGTAAAGGTTGATCCAGGAAAAAGACGTGACCGAGGAGGTCAGGCATCAAGGTATGAAACCCACACCGGCGGCAATGTGAAGCAGAAACATGTGTACTTGATGATCGGAACGTTAGTAAACAAAGTCCTAAGGGAATCAAAGCAGGCACCATTTCTGGTAGCAAAGCTGCATAGGCAGCAGTGTTAACAAGTTAGATTGCTGCATTCAGGACATATATTCCTTCTGCATTACCCCCTAAGAGAGTGGGGGAGAGGTAATAGCAGGAGAATTGCATAACTAATAGAATTTCGAAGTCAATCTTTCATCAAGACTTCGTGAAAAAACCATAACCTAAGATGTGATTACAAGATACAGAGCTCATTGCCGGTGCCTGATAATCATTCTTAATATTGACATTTTCTTCAGATCCAAGTTGCTCATACCTGCATATAAGGGTATTATCTTTTGTAGAAGTACGTCCGTAGAGGTACATCACGCAGAGACCATCCGTACCAGCTAGGAGTAGTGCTGATCCATTTCTGTTGATGGAAATTTTATTGACCACAAAACCGAGCTGTTCATCTGGTTGCAAGACCTATAACATAAGTCACGTCATTAACTATACTATACAAGCAGTTCTAAAATGTAACAGTCACTGAGAAGTTAGTCGTTCAACTAATCGAAAAGGCCAACAAACTTCACAGACGTGAATTTAGTATTGCAGCTTTTCAACTTTAAACACTTTAGGACCTTTTGATACAACTCGTACTTGTCCTAAAAAAATAAATCGAGAAGCATATTAGTACGCACAGGCTTTAGGTAAAATGGGACTGACAGTCTGACACTGAATATTCCGAGTTGAATTTAGTGAAACTAGGAGGATATGGAAGACTGAGAGAGATAAATGGGCAAGAGGTGCTTGGTGGGATGTTTTTAAGTATCTTGGGTCAGTATTTCTTAAATGGGGAGAAACTAATAAAGATATTGCTCATAGGATAAGAGGATGTTGGATGAAGCCGAGAAGTGCTTCTGAAACGCGGTAGGAAAAATGAAATTCAATATTCTATAGCACAACAATGAGTCCGGCAATGCTGTACGGTTTGGAATGTTGGCACCAAAGAAACAGCACATGCATAAGATCATACAGAGGTCTATCTTCACTTTGGCCGTATAATAAAGCCCCTTAAACATTGACCTCTTTCGCTTAATTATACTCCTTGTCTAACTCACTTAATCCATATGCCCACAAATCTCTATAGTGACTCTTTCCTACATAATGCTCCATTGTATGACTCATATGTCATGAGTCACCACTCTAAGCTTGTTGAATTCTCGTAAGACACATGAAATAGCAGTAAATATTATCAAACCACGCAGTGAAGTGAGCGAGTAAATTCATGACTCGTCTAAACTGCGCTGATTACAAAGCATTAAGATACCCTGTAAGCAGTTAAATGCCTCGAGTGCATACATGTAATCACAAGTTGATGATTGGCTTTTAATGCCACGTCATCCAAAATAAAGCCACATGCAAAATGTGATGTAATTATAACATTGCCATTAAACCCTAGGGCTTCAATTTTGAAACTGACGTGCATATACATAGAAACAGAGTTGATGGTAGGAGAGTGGGGACCTTAGAAGGGGAAGCGGCCAGAATGGAGGCCGGGTCGGGTTCTCCCAGCCGGACAGAGATCCGGTGGAGGCACTGTTTGTGAGAGTCCCAGAAGTAGAGGCGGGAGGCTCCGTCCCATGCCATGAGGTTCCTCGGCATTTGGTCGTTGGTGGCGGCGGCGGAGAAGGCCGGGTGGTGACGAAGTGGGAGCCATTGGAGTTCTTCTTTTGGTGCGGAGGAGGATGAAGACGGCGGCGTTAGGGCCGAACGGTCGGGGATGTTGGGCTCCGGCGAAGATGAATTGAAACCGAATCTCATGGTGTCTCCGTTTATCGTCTTCTTCCCGGCTTTGAGTAGGTCTGCTAGACTAGACCGTTGGCTTTAACCCGCAGGGGCACACTTTAAATCCCTGGGAACCGACAAACGGCGGCAGAAGCAACCTTTGTCTGTGACCGGGTAAATTACATGATTGATCCCTGCAGGGTTTTGCACTAACCTGCACAGGGCTACTGTAGATGAACCGCAGAGCTGCTATTAGTTCATTGTTCATATTTTAGGAGTTCATTTATCATCGGTGTTTATAATAAACGAACTTAACATGAATAATTTTTTTGAGATCGTTTATCAAATGAGGTGAGCGGAAACATTTCAGCGCTTTTAATGACAAATAGTTTCAGTATGTGTTTATGTGTAATTAATGATTAATAACATGTTTATAATTTTACGTAAATAATGATATTACATTCTTCGTATTACGGTTTGAAGCCCATAATCTAAAGTCTCATCCAAATTTCAAAATCCCAAGCCCAGACGAAAACCTTGATATCATTCGCTGTCCTTTTTTTTTTCTCTCTCCTCCCCCTTTCTCAATTTCTGCTCTCATGGCATTTTTTTGCTCAATATCAAGATGAAGTGCTTTCTTCCACATAAAAAACTGGTTAAGATATTTGAATTTCATTTTAGTAATCCCTCTCCCAACTCTCATCAATCGATGCCACTGTTTACAAACTTCCACGATAGTTTACTTGATCTTTGGATACTGCTAGTGCTTCTTCTACTAGCCAAGTTTAATAACGATTAAAGAGCGGAAGTGATAAAGCTTCGACATCGACCAAATAAAGTGAAAAAGAAATGATTGATGTATCGTAAATGTTGTCTTCCATCTCTTCGAGAATGTTGTGTTAAAAGTGCGGATTGGAAGCTTGAACGAAGGGCGAGGGAGCTAGTCATGGACAACGAGGGATTATAAAGAAAGATTTATTAGTCATGGTTGGTAGCGATAATTGTCAATGATTTTGGGGCTATGTCTCCCGGACTTCTAACATTTATAATTCTATTGCCATCATTTTGTCGCTACGGGTGGTATAGCTCAATATGGAAATAAGAAAGCAAAAAAAAAAGGGTGGCTTGAAGAGAGCAACATGGGCATTTTTCAACCAAGATCAATGAAAAGCTGTGGCAACATCATATTTGATTGTAGCAATATGATCAACCTAATAGAAAAACGTAAAAAGTGAAAAGGAGGTGAAAGAGTAGTAAGAGAATCCGAGTCCAATAACAATGGAATTTTTTAGCAACAAAAATTATGTATGGCAACGTCAATAATAAGGTTCTAGCAACAATTATAGACACTTAAAGTTGTAATCCAAATTTTAGCACTAGTGACAAAATGCTTTTAGTTATAGTAAAATATCGCTAAAACTGTTATAACACCTATGCAGTGTAACAAATGATCATCATCCATCAATTACACTATTCATTGAAACGCTCAAATATTAGTCTATGACTTCAAAACTCCAATAATCACTGTTAGCGACATTTAGTCGCCAACCACTAACATATATTCCCTCCGTCCCAAATATATTTGATCGCATTTGGCTTGCGTGTTTATTTAGAATATGAGTTATATTTTATGAGTTTTCATTCTACCCCAATATAAAGAGGAGAGGAAAAAGCGGTCAGGAGAGAGAATGTGGGTAGAGAAAGTAGAATAAAAAAATAAAAAGGGTAAACGTGAAAAAACAAGTACATAATATTTAGTGATCAATATTTTTTAGACACTAAAAATAAATAAATAAATAAATAAATATATATATATATATGATCAATTTTTTTGGAACGGAGGGAGTAATTTTTTTTGTCCCAGAACAAGACATTCTTCCGAAAATGAAAAAACCAATTCAATCCATTCCTCTAATCTTCTCACATGAGAATATAGTTATTCTAGAGCAGAGCGGCCATATTTGGAATGAATTCGTCATATTCATTTGCAATCGCTAACTAAGTTAGGGGATGAAACCTATGAGGTTTGGACCCGGAACTTAAAAAATTAAGTTGATTATATTTGTCGATGGGAGAAAGACTAGAATTCTGACAACCAATCAATCTATAATAATTTTGATCGATAATAAATGCACAATATTTATTTTATTGTAAAGATAATTAATAGGGACAAGAGCTCCAAATGTGCATTCCAAACATGACGATGCGCAATCTACAAGCGGTCAAGCAAACTAAGGTTAAGGTTGGGGCATCTTTCCCAAACCTCATGGGTGCTATGTGCTAATGAACTACTCTTACTTTCACAAGGCGGCCTCTTGAAAGTTCGCGAGGCTCGCGCTTTATCAGCTTAAGCACTTCGCTGACGAGTCAAAAACGAATTAACCGGAAGATTACGCAACACGCGCGAGAAAAGCAATCGGAGAAACAGCGACAGCGACCGGAATTGAAAAAGCCCTAGAAGGATAATGTCGGACAAATTAGCACCTGAAAAGCGTCACGACTTCTTTCATGGCGGTAAGCAAAATGCGCAACTTGTAATCAATTTTGTTATTTCCGGGGGTTTGAGTGTAGCGATCATCCGTTTGTGTGTTTCGTTTGAACGGTGCAGGCCAGAAGGTGTTCGAATGGGACCAAACGCTCGACGAGGTGAACATTTACATAACGCTCCCCCCAAACGTACCCACGAAGCTCTTCTACTGCAAAGTCCAGTCCAAGCATGTCGAAGTTGGCATCAAAGGCAACCCTCCTTATCTTAACGTTGGTACCCGCAATATTACTTCTCGTTTTTACCTACATGTACGGGCATGCGTAGTGTAATTGGACTTTGTAACTCATTCACTCTGGCTTTGCGTTTTGCAGCATGATCTATATTCCCCTGTTAAAACTGATTCTTCGTTTTGGACCCTAGGTATGCATTTTCTTCTTTTTTCTTTACTTCAATTTTCGCAAATGTTAATTGGCAGCTATTACATTAAGTGTTGTTATTGTATTGTTCGTCCTGCTCCAAAACTAGGGTTTCTTGACTTTTTAGCAAATCCATAGGTTTGAATTAGAACATGTAGACATTCATCTTACTCATTGTTCTTCCCCTCATTTGACTTGTCAAATAATGCCTACTCAAATTTCAGTGGCTACCTCATTTCATAATTTGTATTACCTTTGACGTTTTGCGAATTCTGAGATATAAGCTGAACTTCTAGACTCTGACTTAACTCATTATTTTCATCTAGTTTGATTTGTCCAAAAGTGCTCAATTGATGTGAAATTCCTATTAGATTTTAGCTTAATGTTAAGACGTTCAAATTATGACCTAAAATTCTGTAAGAAGTCAACGAAACCAAAAAAATGCAAAAGGAGGGAGTATTGTATCTTAATACAGTGTTTAGGTGCTCAGATCCGGCCTAGCAAAATTCGCTTGGAAGTTAGAGGGACTTTAGTACTGGAAGAAAGGAAGAATTTGGCGTCAGCTAAAGCTGACGTGAATTCAAATTGCTCTCAGTGGGCCATGACTTTTGACTATGATTGCTTTCTGTGTTTTTGGGCAGAGGATGATACCATGCACCTAACCCTGCACAAGAGGGACAAAGGCCAGACATGGTCTTCGCCTATTCATGGTCAGGGTGACCTCGATCCTTACTTGGCAGATATTGAACAGAAGCGCCTCATGCTTCAGAGATTTCAGGAGGAGGTGAGCCTGTGATCATTTGGTTGATGTGCAAGTTCTTTGATTTGCTCATAAAACTGCTGCTATTAGATTTTAAATATTAATCAGCACTCAAAGTGTTGCTTTATTCACTTGCACAAGCTTCTTAACGGCAGAGAGAATATATCATCCTTGTGTAACATTTGGTTTAAAGTGCCTATCTTTCGCTCAATTTTGATGTGGTTCTAGAATAAGGGACTGTTTGGTAAAACTGAGATTTAAGTGTTGAAAAATTAAGCCTTTAATTTGTCACATTGAAAATTTTAAGCGGCTGAATTTTTATGACTGAATATTAATTTAACCTATTTGGTAAACCAGAAGCAGATGTATGAAATTTTGTCCAGTTTACAAATGTTTATATTTTGCAAGAATCATACCTTTATGTATGATTATATTTTTAGATCTTTAATTGCCAAAACCGTGTTGGTTGTGTTGGTGGAAGTGGTGATGGAGTGATGATGGTGGTGGTGGCGGAAAGGTGCTGATGATGGTGGTGGTAGTTGTGCGTAAAGATTTGGTGTTGGAAATTGTGGTGGTGGTGAAATGGTAATCATGGTTGCAGTTTTAGTGGTGGTGGATGTGGAGATGGTTTTGGTGGACGTGGAAGTGGTGGTGGCGACAATGGTCTGGTGGAGGTGGCGGTGACGATGTCCTTGTGTTGTTATTGGTGGTGACATGGTGGTGTGGTGGTGATAATCGCAACATCTATTTCATGGTAATACTGTTGGTAGCGGGTGAAAAGGACGTAGCGGTTGTGGTGGGGCTCTTGTGTGGTGGAGGTGGTGTTGCTATCAAAATGATTGTGGTGGCATCATGGTGGTAATTATTTTTTTGTCCAATAATTTGGGCAATAACTTTTGACTACCTCGCTTAAAAATTAAGTGAGTCCACCATGACTAAGTTTTGGTCTATTTTTGGCAAAAATTAATTTGTAAATTGATAGAAGGTTACACTAAAAAAAATTTGTTGAAGATTTTAAAGTGCTTAATTGCATTACCAACCACACTCAAATTTATATATGCATGTAAATAGGCACAGTTTATGTGTGTTTGGGTGGTGGGGGGTGGGGGGAGGGAGTCGTGCATGCGCGGTAAATTGCATTGGTGTTAGGAATTGTTAATATCTCTGGATTGCTAGTCAGTAAATGTAATACGCGTATCCTAACGTTGATCTGAAGTCGTGATGGAATATGTGCTCACCTTTCCAACTACGGAGTCGTGATTCAACATTTTCTGGTCTAATATGTGAATTCTCCAAACTGATTTGGCACTAGTTTTATCGTGATTGTGCTAAAATGTACTTATGAACTACAGGCAAAAATACTTTTGACAAGCTTCGAAAAAAGGATGCTATCCATTACTTAGTTATGCATTTATGTCACATTTGTAGTCTTTCGCCCATGGCCAAAGATAACAGTGACACTTTTGGGTTGATTTAAAAATGATGCATATCAGTTATACTAAATAGAATAAGCACTTGGAGACTCGCATTTTCCACATAGTTCGTTGGTCAAGCCTATGGTTATGCACCCTCTGTGCCCCAGGGGCCAAGAAGCACAGCAGGTACTTTCTCAGTGAGTGACCCAAGGGAACTCTTCATACTTAAACTATAAAGCATGGATTTGGACCAATGTCATTATAGTTAGTCTTTTCTAAGCTTGTCAAAAAATTTGGAAAGCCTTTCCTCATATATTTGGTGTTTGCTTACTTTTATTTTATTTTAAACCATATTGACTTTTGGCAGTTACAGATTTTTGGCATCATTCTTTCTGTATTCCAAATAACATGAACCATGAAGCATAGCTGCGAATAAACTAAAATAGTTCGAAAACATTATGGCATATGGTTGGTATGGCATGCCAGAAGAGTATGGTTGATGTAGGTCTTTGGTCTTAGGCAGATGAATACAGTTGACAAAAAGTATCTCTCTTTTTTTAAACTGAGGTTAGCTAGTTGGTCGAACCTTTTCCTTTTTCTATAAGCACAAATTTCATGTTATTTGCATATGTGGTGGAGAAGCCAGAGTATGAATACCTCCATGAACCTCCACAAAGGAGTCTATAAGCCGTAATACCATGAAAGTATTTTACTAGGGGGATTCAATTTCCTTTTACTTCTGTACGTAACTGGTGTTGTGGCTCAAGATGTCGTTGGCTATTGTTTATTGTCTTTCTCTAACAAACTCTGCTCAAAACTTGTTCGTATACTAGACATCAGCTTGGGTTCCTTTAATTATCTCTTTTCTTTTTTTTCCCCCTTTAACGTCTGATCCTATAACCACAATTTGGGGCAAACTTTCTACTTAAGGGTAGTTCCTGTGGATAAGGGGCATGACTCCTCGAAAAGTTAGGAAGTCTTATATTAGCCACATAATTCACAAAATGATGGAACACAAAGTTAATGGTTTTATGCTTGAAATGTCAGAGATCTCCTCGCGTTTTTACCCATGCAAAGATGTGCATTAATCATTGCATATGTTTGCACTTTAGTTTACATTCACGAGCAAACCCTTAGTAATATTATCGGATGCATAACAATTACTCCCTCCGTCCCTGAAAATTTGATATGATTTCCTTTTTTGGCCGTCACACAAAAATTGATCACTTCCAAATTAAGAAAGATTTTGTAGGTATTTTTACATATTTACTCTTTTTATACTTTTTTTTATTCTATTTCTCTCTCCACATTTAACTCTCTACTAACTCATTTTCTCTCTCCTGGCCCACCACTTTACACTTTTTAATTCTATTTCTCTCTCCTTGCCCACTCTCTTCCCCCCTCTCTAAAGGGTAAAATAGGAAAACACACCCAATATATAATCTAAATCCTTAATATGCGTGCAAAGTCAACAAGATCAAATTTTCAGGGATGGAGGGAGTATTAGACAAATTATTTGATAAGGTCAGATATTAGTTTCAATAGAGATTGATAGTTTTACAAATTTATAACGACTGTTTACGGGTTTGATTTTATGTGTATTGCACAAGAAGGGAGGGATCGATTAAATTTTAGATATTTATGATAGAATAAGACAGGTTCAATAAAGGGGATAAGTGCTTCTAGAAGTTGTGGGATCCCAAATTACTTATCAAGTTGAAGCAGGAATTTATTAAGACGTGTTGGTGACTTGGTGCTATTTATATTCCATTCGACCATTAAGAAGCAAACACACGCACATAAGGTGGGTCTAACGTGAATTCTTGGGTGGATGATCGTCATCCAGGGAAGGATATCTCCACAAAGTGTGGGTGGCAGAAATTGAGGAGAAGATGAGAGATCATCCTTTGAGATGGTTTGGGCATATTCATCACGCCTTTGAATGCCCTTCTATTAAAGATTGACTTTTGCCAAATTGACGGGACAAGAAGAGGCAGGGGTAGACCATGAATTTTGGATAATTGAGCGTGGAAGGAGAGGATTCATGTAGCCACCCTCAATTAGTTCGGGAAAAATGCGTAGTGAGCTGAGTTACAATAGGTGGCTGGTAACTTTGTTTGCAGGTAGCTCCTGTTACCCATGAGCAATGACGTGGTAACTTGTAGGACCATGCTTGCCATTTTTGAATAGTCTAGCACAATTTTTAATTTTCTTTCTTCCGTTTTTCTTGGCTTTCCTAGATAAGCAAACGCGACAAAAGAAAGTACTGGACAGCAACCAAGTTGCAACCAACTTTGCGCTTTTGTCCTCGTGAATGTAGTTATTGTTGAGGTACATATAACTTCCCGTTTTTGTATGATCCACCCCTAAGTTGCTTCTGCACTTCTGAGGCGAAGATTGGGTCTGAGAATCGAATGGATATGATTTGGACTCGCAACTAAATTGGTAAGTTCACCGTAAAGGGAATGCTTTGTTCACTTTAAGATCATCTGTTTTCAAATAGTTTTTCTATTGTTTTTCTTTTTTCGTCTGTTTTTGCAACTAATTTTGCTTAAGAAACAGATAAATGCCTGAAAAGGTGTTACTAATTTGTACCACAGTAAATGTTCTTAGACGACATTGAGGCAAACTCTGTACTTAGTTCTGGTCAAGTGGCTATATGTCATTACTGTTTCGTTACAATTCTATTGATGTGTGCTATTTGTGCCTTTGTGATGCCTTTGGTGCACTTACCTAAAAGAATATAGAAGTAGCTGTTGAAGTCATCCTGTTACTGTTTGCAGAATCCAGGATTTGATTTCTCGCAGGCCCAGTTCTCAGGAAATTGCCCCGATCCAAGGACATTCATGGGTGGGATCAAGTCTGATTGACAAATCTTGTATGCTTCAACAACCATGTACATCAACTCTGTCTCACTGTAATACAATATTAAATGAAAATGGTGGAGTTAGTCTTCTTTTAACTGCTTCGTGGTTTGTTCACTATCTTATCCACCATTTGTAACACAAGCTTTCTATAATTTATGTTGTCTACCACATGGGCCGTCCTCGTGCCTTGGTGAATGTGTGTGTAAAACTATAATCCCATTTAGAGAGACATTTTGCACCTGTTCATGATCATATGCTGCTGCTTATACTCAACTTTAAGTTCATGACTACTATTTCATGACATTGTTGAGGTCGATGCCAGTTTCTCAACTTTCCAGCAAATGTATATCTTCAACTTAATAACTAGTAACGTGTTCATGGCCATCCGTGTCCAAGGCTATATGCTTATTGTCCTAACTACTAGTTTGTGCAGATAACTTCATGACAAATGATTACAGTTTGACTTTGATGCCTTATCTCTTGACTTTTGATTTTATAAATTTAGAGCTTATTTTCCGGAAATGTATATTCTAAGAGAACTATGCGCATCAGGAGTTAGAATTGTAGTCTGAAGGAGGTCTCTGCACCTATAGAAAACTAATAAGATAGTTTGTGTTACAAAGGGGGCGGACATTTGGACCCTAGCGATTGGAAGGGAATATTTGGTTAAAGGGCCACCCATATTGGAGGTCCTGGCTCATTTTATGATAGGATGACACCTAGATCAAGCTTTGTGGCTGAAATTTATTGGTGTCATAAACACGTCCTTCCATGAGCAAGGAAAAGCTACAGTTGCGTGTCTATTACTGTTTTTGGTGATAGAGGTACCATTTGACAAAGTTGGAAAGAGGAATCATAAGATTATTTATTGTAAGGATGGGGCTGGAGATTCAAATCCTTCGAAGATATATATGAGGTCGGTTTAAGAAGCCGTATAATCCAACTGAATATCAATCCATGTCTCTCGCCAACGACTTTGGGTGTCATCTACCGAAGTGTTTTTTTGGCCCTTTTAAGTTGGTAACAGAAACTTTCAACACAAAATGCTTGTGTTACTATGTTGGTTATGGTAGTAAAACGACAAAAATATCCTACTACGCGTATAGACGACTTTGTAGTAACTTCAAGGATATTCATCTAAGTTGTCAACTGGAGATACGTATGGTGTAGCGTAATATTAGTTTTGGTTATTGTGTCTAGTAAGATAGGATTTAGTCTCTCAAACTTTTATAGCTAAACCAAACGATATCAAATCTTCTTTTGGTAGGTAAATATTACACTTATGATTGGTGACACTTTGATCATAGATGGTTACCCAAAAATGA
Organism: Escallonia rubra; assembly: GCA_033065855.1. Classification (NCBI taxonomy): domain Eukaryota; kingdom Viridiplantae; phylum Streptophyta; class Magnoliopsida; order Escalloniales; family Escalloniaceae; genus Escallonia; species Escallonia rubra. The sequence continues at coordinate 250,627 of JAVXUO010001572.1, read as the reverse complement.
AGCTTGAGAAAGTGAAGAAAGAAATGATAGTGTTGGCTTGCAACCGATGGTTGAATCATTTCGGGTGTCCCATGTCATACATAAAGGCGTACCACAATCTATGGTGTCATTCTAGATAATAGATATGCATACTCGTCCATATCTTTTTACGTATGTATCGAATTGTATCACAAGATGCGTATTGTGTATCGTAAGATACTGACAACTATGGCCTTGTTTCTTCGATACTCTTTGTATGGTTTATTTGACACGGCAATGGCCTTCTCTACCATGGAGTTGCTTAGTACTGAGATCTTGGATGTCCTTCCTGACATTACTAATGGATATATTTTGGTAGTTCTCAACATTCTATATGGAGCTCAGCCAGGTCATCAATTCTCCTCCCCCCCCCCGCGCGGCCCCACCCCGCCCCTGCAGTGCGTGACTAGACAAAGGTGGCTGCTGGTAATGTCCATAATGTAGTCTGTTAGATGTGTTTGTCTGGTTCATGTGTGTGTTGATCCATTTCTGGTAGGATACCTCTAATTTTCCATCAACCACTTTGGTGGGTGCTTTTATTTATTGTTCCTCACCTAAAGCTTTCGGATTTGAATTATGAAATAACCAAAGTACTTCTCAACTTCTTAGGTCCCAGTATCCTTCACGGGGCAGGCAAGCATGACCTGTAAATATGGTGCTTTGTTTGATTGTCTAAACTTTGTGCATGTAGTGTTTCAATGTGACAACTGTATGTTGCCACTTTCCTGCTGCCACCAGCGCACCTCATACATTGTAATGCCATTTATTTCTATGTTGTGAATGACTGAATCGTTTTAAGTTTCTCGCATCATAGTGAGTTTCAGTAACTCAAGCCTTTGCTGGCTGAAAGTTCCTGTAACATCATATTTTGGTCATTGAGCCAAGTCTGTCCTAAGTTGCCAAATGTTTGTTGTTAGCTATCAGTTTTAACATTTTCATTCTTTGTAGTCCCTCTTCTGGTATGAACCCTTTTTCGTGCTAATGGCTTTGCATCGTTGCATGAGAAACCTCTGTACATGAGCGACAATGGCCCTCGTTATCTACAGTTGATTTTGCGGGGCAATTCATAGGTATATCAGTGTACATTGTCATATAACTCCTGTTATACTGTTGAATAGCAAGCCTTTTGCTTTACATGAACTTCTAAGGACACAGTCTGTTTTTCGTCGGAAGAAATGACTCGGCTGAGCGATCACGTCCTCTTACTCTTTAGCCATAACTCGTTGTACAAGTATCTTCTCTCTATTATCGTTATCACGTCTCTCTTCGTCTTTGAATCTAACGTCTATATGAATAGGCACGCAAGAAATGTCGTCGTTTCATTTCCAAATGCATCAGATGTCCATAGGCATGACGTAGCAACTTCGTTGTACGCATCGAATGACATGAATCGAATCTATGATTCTATACATTTGGGATGATGAGTGGTATACACGTATGATACACGTCTAATCTCCTAAGGTGTATGGATTTACAGGAAGCTTTTGTCTATAACAATAGTTTATAGCGGCGCATGCGTTGTTCCACTCCTTTGACCCCACCAGGCTACAGATCTCCTTTGGATTTACAACCTGCCAAAAAGCAGAGCCGTTACAGAGTTAGTTGATGAGATTCGTGAATAAACAAACCTTAGGAACTGATATTAAAGTACGAGCAGGAGCCCTATGTGTATCGTGCTGTGCTAGTTAGGAATTTGTCATTATACCCTAATTGCACCTCATTCAACTCGCAAGCACATGGGGTTGATGAAATTTGGTTCATGAACTTAGGGTTCATGAACTTAGTCACGGCCATGCTTTTAGGTTTACTTAATACCAAAACAAATAGTTTCATTTTGTTTTTGCCTGCTAGAATTCGTTTGACGAGGATAAGGATCCACTGTTGTACAACGTTCTTTGCTGGAACGTAGTTTCTCTCACGTCACCTTAGCGACATTATTCTATTATAGAATAGGTGCTGTACAACAGAGGATCCTGGTCCGAACGATGATATTATATGAGCTATTATGTACCCCCAACCCACCCATTTAATTTTGGGAAAATCCGATGTGAGCCACCAAAACTGAATTGTATCACACACGAGAAGATATATTGAAAGTTTACCTGTAGCCCGGATCTGGAAAAATGCACAGGCCAGAAGAACAGAACCACCCAGGTCTTCTTCATGGCTGTGCTGCTTTCACTTCACTCTCTCTTCTTGGAGCTTTTTCTGATACCTAGGAAACACATGCTTGCACGCGGAGACCTGTGCACATGACACACCACAGTTAGTTAATCACTGTTTAATTACTGTGGTTTCGACTAATCCATGGGCAAAGTTAAAGCTGAAATGTTTTATTGTGTATCTGTAAGGAACTTATTCTGTACGTGTGAAAGGCCTGAAAGCCACTTTGTTCACTAGAAAAAAATCCCGTTATTTGTGGGCTTCCCTTTCTTGTACTTCAAGCTGAAACAACAAAAGGAAATGTGTCCGTAAAATGGTTTTGTTGTCTTTCATTTGTTGAAGTTTCTTCGAAATTGCTTGGTTTTGCGTCTTATTTTTGGAAACAAAAGCCAAACATGGCGATCTCTCTAGGAGAGTACATCAAGAAACAAGGAAAGAGTCAAATATCGAGTGGCTCATACTTCATAGCAGGGCATCAAAATTCTTGTTCATATCCTCCAATAATTGAAAACAAGGTGTCAAGATATTAAAAGATGCTTTCAAGTATCAAATGGCAGACAAGGGACAGCACTTGCACAGGAAGCCGTTTACCTCATGATAGGCCATTTTACTCTTAACATTTCACTTTTATGTCCACCAGTATTTAGATTATTTTCAAAAAAGGAAAAATTAAAAATAGCTTGAAGGTTAGGGTAAGACTAAATTCACATTTCTTAATTTTATCGTTCACCGTACCCGTAGATGATACAAGTCACCACATAACACACCACATAATTCTTTTTGTTTTTCAGAACTTCATTAATAAAAGCTAGATTTTACGGGCCTCAATGGTGAATGCGCAACGTATAATCTTACGCATCTTAATTGAAGTTATAAACGAGCCGAAAGACAAAAATTCTGGAGTTAAAAATAAAGATAACGGTCATAACGCCTAAATAACTCTGACCTAACTCAACACCTGCCTAAAAAAAATGAGTGTATTAACAAAATCAGCCTTCTAGAAGAAGAACTGGCTGCAATTCTACTCAAACCAAAAAGTCAACAAATGCAAAGATTAACATGTATTTGGTCTTTCCAATACAGCCTAAATAACTCTACCCTACCCAACTTGCAGATTCATAGTTCCCTTTCAAAATGATGAAAAAATTGGACTCTCCCTCCGAATTTTCCCTTCTCACAAAAAATAAAAAATAAAAAATAAAAAATAAAAGAAAAACACATTTAATATCTCGGATATTTTCAAATCTCACTGAATTGCCATTGTGCGCCTAAGTCATCAATGAATTTTCCAACTAACCTTTTTTTTTTAATTTAAATTTTGATTGGGTAGGTCAGATTATGAAAAAGATAGAGAAAAAATGACTCACAGCTTCAATGTCAATCTTGTAAACAAGAAGCTTTCTTCTTTCCCTGCAGCTGGTCCTGTACGCTACAACTACGTGACCGATTGCCAACGCGAGCGAGCACGCGAATAGCGCCACCTCCATTGCCCGATCATACACTCCTCGCTCCGTGCTCGAGCCAGAAAATACGTACGCAGCCTTTAGCGATACGAACACCAATGAACTCACGGAACAAATCGTCGCAATCGTCATGTACGGCCCTCTTGATAGCCTCGGCCCGTCACATAAGCTATAAACACCTGCACCAATATCAATATCAATATGAATCCGCCATTAATAGAGTTATTACAAAATGCATCATGTTATGCTCTTAATTAAGTTAAAAGTTAAAAACTCCATATATATGCAGCTCTGTCATACGAATCATCTCTAGAGCCAATAAATGCTTGCAAATAGCAGTGTACTATCAACCGGAAAAACTATCTTTTGCGGTCGCTAATAGTCCAAATTAAAACATTGGCCACAATTGTTTTGTTTTGTAGGCTCTGGACAGTGTTAACAGTGCCGGAATTTGTTAAAGAAGAAGAAGGGATGAATTTGGATCATTACTTACATAGAATGACAGCTGATCGGATGATGGATATGAGAGGAATATCGATGAGCGAATACCGAAAATCGTAGTTGCTCAAATGAGAATAAAGGGTCTGCAGAGACAGAGAAGGAGGAGGAGATACAGAAGCCGATAACAGAGCCGAAGGGAGTAGGGTATCGGCAATAACCAGAAGAATCGGTGCAGAGAACAGCAGAAGCGAAACCAACATGGTGACCAGGAAGAAGAGAGTCTTCACTCCTCGCAACACTCTCTTTCGTCTCTCTTCTTTAGAAAGACCCATCTCTATTCTTGTGTCGTTCTCGTGTATGCGTATGCGTGCAGAGAAATTGGAGGGGATGACCAGGGCAAAAGGCTTAAAAGGCAAAAGAGGGGGAGAAATGGAGGAGAGAGGGGTCAGAGGAAGAAGAAGGTGCGATGCATTGCAGGCCGAGGTGCGATGTTTTGACTGGACTTGATCTTTATACGCAGACAGCAAAGACTGGGAACTTTACACGCGGAAGGTATCGGTCAAATAGAGGAAACTCCCTTTCCTTCTCACTTACTTTGTCTCTCTTTCTCTCTAGAACTCTCTCTCTAAAAGTCTGTCTCTATGTATACACATGATGCATTGGTAACGGAAATACCCGATTAACTTCCTAGAGGACAAGTACCTAAATCTTTTGATTTTCCAAATGTATGTATGTGTGTATGGAAAACGTAAGTTTAGGTGGGATTTGTGTAATTGCGTTCACATGGGTTTATTTGTGGCCAATATTGGTTGGTGTTGAAAAGTAGAATCAATGTATCATCATAAACTTGTTTACGGAGATAAGGTCTAGAACAAATGGTAGTCTTTGGTTTGACATCGGTTGCTGGTCGGGGTGAAAGAGCTTCTAACTAACATGAGATATAAACAGTACGACTGTATTGTCGCCTGCACTAGGAGTGAATGTAATTCGAAAGTTCAAACCGACCGTTCAAATCCAATTCCTTTAAACGGCATATGCCCACTATTGTCGGAAGACAATTGCTCAATCGGTTGAGCCAATGATGATTGCCTAACGCGGCTACCTAATAAACAAGGTGGGAACATGCGACATAAGAGAAATTATCGTGTAAAATTGTTCGCTATATAATATGTGGTCAAGGCCGGTCAATGTGGTACATTTGACTTGTAATCAACGATTTCATGCGTTTATAAAATGTATTATCGTCTGAAAATGGTTTGATGCTCTTCTTGATTGCTAGCATGAGCATGAACCTGTTGATTTTCTACACAAGGATAGTTTAGGGGAATATGTCTTTAAATTAGTGAATAAGGTTGCAATTATGTGAATGTAACCAAGCAAATATGGTGGAACCGACCCAATAGGATCATGTGACCACATGCAAAGTTTTTGTCTTTGTGAATCTTTTGGATTTCCCTAACTTAGTTTAATAGTTTTAACTTGTAATTTGTGCAATCATATGTTAGTTTTAGCGGTTGCAACCAGAGCCTTTGGAGGTTAGCTGCTCTAGTACAATGGACTATCCCTTGTAACATGTGATGGTGAAATATAAATGTATACAATATTATACGCAAGCGATCTTTAAGTTTATACGGATTCTTTCGTTATTTTTTGTTATTCGTAACTTTTTATAACAATCAGAACAATAAATTTAGCTTCACTTGTTAGAAAAGTTCATTTCAAACTTTGCATCGCTTGAGTCTTGTGGTAACATTTAAAACGTTGTATAACATTCAACTAATACAACAACCTTTGACCAAAAACAGTTTGTAAATGATTGTTTGAGCTTAATGAATACAAGGACAATTGATAAAAAACAAAAAAACATTCAACTAATATGCTTGGTTCGTTTTTCTTTCGTAGTAAGAAAAGTTAAGGAACTACCTCTTTTCCGTGCTTCAAAATCTAGCCCAAGACTGATTCTTCGTCTTCGTCTACGCGGAACAAATGTACTAGAACTTCAAATTGTTCTTTTCGACACAGTTATTGCACCAGCCTCCAAACATCTAAAGATGACTAATCATTGATGGTCAGATAGTTGCTAAAGATTATTAGCGACATTTAATTTGTAATGTTAATTTTTTTTCATAAAATTCACCGTTAAAGATATCTGCAGAAAAGCAACCAACCATATTTACCAACCATTAATTTCCCTCCGTTGGGATTGTGGCTTCTTGCAACAATCCAAGTTGTAATTTACCCTAATTTTTTTTTGATAAAATCGAGAATTGCATAGATAAAAAGCTCAAAAGAGCATATTACAGTAAATACGAGAATCATGACATGCCATGATTTAGCAAAGTATTGGACGTCCAAAAGAAGACAACATAGCAAACAGAAAAACACTCCACCGTACAGATAATACAAAAAACATTACATAAGGTGGTGGGTGAGCGGGCAAGCATCACTAGGTAGCAAAATCGTGTCAATCCAGTCTTGATGGACATTAATTCTGACTTGGCACGCAAAAGAAGCGAGGATCTTTGCCTCCTTTAGATGTGATTTATTAGCCCTGTACATACTAAAGTAATGAAAGTTAGTGATCATATAGTAAAAGTCATAAAACATGGCTGCCACCGAATCCATAACGTCTTCAGAATCCGATATCTGAGAGAGTAAAAATGAGGAGTCAGTGTATACGTTGATGTAAAGAAATTCCTTTGAAATGGCCCATTTTGATGTAAGTAACATGCCTTTCAAAATAGCTGAATAATAATCTGATGCTAAAGTAGAAAACGCAGCAGAACCACATTGCTTATGCATTGCTGTCATACATGTAACACCCACACTGGATCTAAGGTTAGACTTGTTGAAAGAAATGGTAAGGAAAATATTTACAAAGTAAGAACAAAGAGGATTTTGGGGTTGAATGGCTAGAGGGAACTAAGAGTTATTTTCCAAAGTCTTGGGTTTAGAATAGGTATTACGGAGAGAGGTTTTGAAGGTAATGATCATTTGTCCCATATAAATAATCTGACTGATAGAGTTTTCGGGCTGCATTTTAGAGTTTCGGAAGATTTGTTGGTTTCGGTTTATCCAAATGAACCACATAGTAGATGAAGTGAAGGCATTGTAGTACAGGTGTTCGTTGGCGGAAGAAGTTTTGGTGAGCCAAGTGATTATCCAGATTTTAAATGAGGACCAATATTGGTCAGATTTAACGCCTAGAGGACTGCCAAACCAAACAGGCCGAACACAAGGGCAACGAAAGAATAAGTGGTCAACAAATTCCTCTTGATTGTTACACATAAGGCAAAGCGGTGAATCGATAATTTTAAGTTTATGAAGTTTTTCTCGGGTTGGGAGACGGTTCCATAGAATTTGCCAGAGAATGAAAATTATTTTGAAAGGGATAGGAAGGGACCATAGGGTTTTCCAAATTGGTGATTCGAGACTATTCAGAGATGAGCTTTGGCCTCGAGCCACTCTTTCATCGAGTATAAGAGATTATAGGCTAAGTTAACAGTAAAAGTGCCTGACTGAGAGTATTGTCCAACCTTGTTCTATAAATAAGTGTAAATGCTACCAAGTATGAAGAATATCAGGGATGTTTATTCTTTGTTTTCCATATGAAACACTACTATGATTCCAAAGTTGACTAAGTTGACATTTTTTGCACACAACTTGTTCTTTAGATTCAATTTCACTTGTTCAACTGCACTCCATTTTTTGCCTCCATCTAATAGCCATTTGTGCAGATATTTATAGGAAGAACAAATGGAAGAAGAAAAAAAGATGGATACGACTGTTTGCTAAATGTGTCACAAGCCATAAATGGAAGAAGAAAAAAGGATGAATATGACTGTTTGCTAAATGTTTGTCACAAGCCATAAATGGAAGAAGAAAAAAGGATGAGTATGACTGTTTGCTAAATGTTTGTCACAAGCCATAAATCGCCAATATCCTTTTTAGTTTTTCCAAGGATAAAAATCAAATATCCAAAGGAAAAACAAACAGAGCGAGACGATACAAACAATTCGTGGTTAAAGTTTGTATGTATAAGGATTTTTATCAAAGAATATTCTATTGCAAATTGTTTTCTAGACTATTGCCAACGGAATGCATTTCATCGGTAAAGTTCATCTTTAAGGCAATTTTATCAACGGAATCTCTTTGCTTAAAAAAAAGTCAATCGATAAAGACCTGCTTCATTGCAGTGACCCTCAAACCTTTTTATAATCACAACTTGTATCATGCCGTTCAATGTAACTGCAAGCATAGAGAAAGAAAAATAGTAACTATGTGACGCTCGAATCATTGAATAAATATTTCCAATTCCGAATGTCAGTTTCTATTATTAGTAAATAGTATAGTATAAATACAGGCCTCACTACGTCATTGCGTTTGTCATTTAGATAATACACACGGGCAATCAAAGGGATGGCACGCAACAGCAAGATTTATTTATTTAGTATAAGGGCGAAGACACCAAGTTGGTGTGTGACATAAGACACCACGTACTGTGCTATGTGGAGTTTGATCAGCAGCCTTTCTTCTTATATTCCTAGTATTAATATTAATAATTGTTCTTAAACTTCACAGTCATCGTTCATTAAGGCATGTTTTTTGCTGGGTTAATGAAGGAGATTAGATGCATGTACGTAGCCGACATATGGCCGCAGAACATCTGGAGCCGCCATTGGCCGGGAGGACTAACGAGTCAATCTAAGGAGCAGTCAAGACAGACTTTGAAGGGAGTTTGTGCTCAAATTTGAAGCACGCAAAGACACCAAATGGTGCCTCGTAAAGCCCTTCTCCGCAATGTATTTGGTTAGCTCACTCTCTCTTGATAGCCATCTTTTTGGCTTATAGAATCAAGTTGCCCGAGGTTAGACGTGTCAACTAAATTAAAAGTTCGATAGAATTTGGTAATAATATATCAATTTTGGTATCAGAGCATTTTTGGTCTACTCTTAATTATTTGTGGATTTTTGGAAGCAGTAGGTGAATTAGTTTCAATTCACAAATCATGCAACGGTAAAAGAAATAAAAGTAGATAATAACCCTTATGTGCATATATTTCAGATAATTGCATAAAAATGAGTCTCGAGGCTATTCTTGTGTAAATAAAGTTAGTACCAACATCTGAAATGTTACAGCCAATAATATAAAGAGCGGTAAAGTGAAGTCAACATCACAGTTGTACCTTTCTTTTTTGGTTGAACACGAGAATTTTCATAACTTAAGAGAAGATTGTTTTCCACACTCACATGAGTAATAGAGCTACTTTTTATGGAAAAACAAATGTTTTTTTAGAGGTATTACAGATAAAGTTAAGAATACAATCATACTGAACTAAGATTTGAAGCAAAAGGAATGGAAACTACAAAATACAATAGAAAATGAAATATGGTAGCCAATTAAAGTTAAGGAGTTGCACACAACATTTGCAAAATCATATCGAGCTTTTTTGCTCTGTTCCATTCATCTTTCATTTGTTCATGTGTAGAGTAACTAATCTGGATGTGGTGGAAATCTTTAAGTGCAAAACGAATACTCGCCATGAGTCCAAAGTTGATGATATTACAAACTGTACAGTTATACTCGTGTGTTCCCGACAGTATTAAAAAAGAAGAATTAATATTTTAGTCCTACTATTTACCAGTTGATTTCCACATTTATTACTAATTTTTTTTAAGAGTTGTCATATACAACTTTTAATGAAACTTGTTGAATTCAAATGCCAAAAAAAAAATAAAAAAATTTAGTATCAGTTTCTAAAAGATATAGTTACAGGTCGGCAAGGGAATATTAAAAGGCACCCCTATCACATACATTCCATTTAACAAGTAGTCGATACAAATTGGAAAGTGAGATATGTCCGATGTGTAAGGTGATCCTTTTCTTGTCAGTGAAGGGATGATATAGATAGAGCCATAAAAAGGCTTACATAACTTGTACACGTACACGCCTTATACACGGACAACTCTTGGGAATTTGGACAGGGAGACATGGTAGGCCAGAAAGATTTGCAACGTTAGGCTTCTAGAAAAGATAAGATCTTCTTTGGCACTTGCCCCACCTTCAGCCGAAAGCCTAGCATGATGGTTAACCATTTGTCCCTATAAAGTTTGTTCGGCTCACCTCACCTGGATTAAGAATTGATGGAGATTATATGTTTTCTTAATCGGAATTGCTAGCACTTTAACAATTTACTGATAAGACATAGAGACGTGCGTGTTGTGAAATGATTTTGGACAGGCGGGAGTACTAGGGATGAGTATCAAACCGTTCAACCGATCCGAATCGCTCAAATCGAACCAATCAAATCTGATCCATCCAAAGATCTTAGCGGTTTAGGTTCACATTTTTCAAACCGACTTTGGTTCGGTTTGGTTCACAGTTCATATTTTTAAATCGATTCCAAACCGAACCGAATCGACATATGATATATTAACATATTTTTAGTAACATTCTATTGATACTTACACATATAAGGTCCTAAGCAACTCAAAATAAACAAATCTTGAAAGTTAAAAGAAACGAAAATATTAACAACGCATTTTTCCTCATTCATCAATAAGAATTTATGTATCGAATGAAACAAGATTATTATGCAATTTAGAAAAAATATAACTTCGATTAATATTGTACAAAGAAACATCTTTAAGTGGACAAATCGATCCAAAATCGACTAAGTCGAACCATTTAAACCGACCAAATCGAACCGTCAAAACCGATAGTGTTTGGTTTGCTTTGGTTCAATTAACAAAATTTCAAAACGAAGTGTAATAATTTGGTTTACGATTTGACCTCCAAACCGAACTGTGCTTACCCTTAGGCGGGACAATAGTCGGCCAGATTATGTACCGACAACGGGAGAGGGGGAACCAAAGGTATTATAAATGTGAAAGAGTACGAGCGCATGCACGTGCGAGAACGTGATTGCGTATCAGGTATGCCATGGTATATGCTGTATGCATGTGGCGTGAAGGGCCGACGCAGGTGGGCTTTGGTGATGAGGTGCGCTGTGGCATTCCTCTCCAAGCACTGCCTCGACACGTAGTGTGGGCCACTATGGGGTCCCGTCCTTGATAGCCTCCTCCGGGATCACGAGATCTATCAGCTGGGCCTGAGCCTAATCAGGGCCAAGGTCCAAAGCCAGTTTCTGAGGTTCCAACGTAATGAGAATTTTCATCTATCCATGTCGGCTCTAGGTGACACGTCACACATAGTGATTCGACACTGACTTCTAAGTTTTTTTTGTTATCCTTAAGGAGAAAATACAAATGTACGATGCACAGTCTCACGTTAGCGTATTATGAAAAACATCTAGATACAATCTTTGTAATGACATTAAAATTCAATAAACTAAAAACTAGACTAAGGTATGTAAAAGCTCACCAACCTTTGAATGAGATCTATGTACTCCATAGTGGGTGTTGAAGAACAACATCTCTCCATTAAATTGGCTACATGAAAGTTCACCGTTAGAAGTTAACCATTCCGACATAAATGATTATCGTTACGTGCCATAAATTCTACGTGATTCATTTTCTTTTTGACTAATGATCTTAGGCGACGTCTAGCTTCTTTGACTATGGGATGTATAATTCAATAGACTTTTTGGTAAAATGGAACATAAACTTCTTGCAAGCAGGAAGAAACGCCGCTACAGATGCTTGTTCTAGCATTCAAGAGTGGTCTCGATCAAGTAAGAATGACATTTAAACCGATACCTTTGGTCATGTTCTATTTAGACCTCCACCCCTTCAAACTCTATTTTTCTATATGATCAATAAGACAACCGACTAAACTTGTCTTGAAAAAAGAAGAAAAACATCATTCTTGTAATTTCTGCTTCTAAGACAAAACGGGGTGTGAGAGTAACATTTGCTCTACAAAGGGGACCTCTGAGCATTAGCGACTCTTTCTCGGCCAAGTATGAGCGTAAGATAGAGCACTTAATTTCACCTCTAAAGCGTCGCAGAATCTGGATTAAGGACTTTGAAGGCTTGAACCATGACTTATGCAAGTGGAGTTGCCTCTACTGACCTTCTTATTCTAATAAATCCTCATAAATAAGTGTGAGCCCTCATGTCTTTATTATCGTTGGCCGCACCACCATTAGTCAAGTATGGCACAGTAAGCAAATGTTGAAACTGAAAGCATCAACGAGGTCTTCCTTGATGGGCTGGGCTTGGATCGTCAATGAATCTGTCACCGAGTCTTATCATTCGGGCCCCCTTCGTAGGGTCCGTACTTTCAAATAAATAAAAGAAGAAGAAGAAGGAAAAAAACATTAGTTAAGGCGATCCATCGGGACTCTATGCAAACCGTTTCACACTCCTGCACAACATGTTTCTTGATAGAAGGTCTTTTCAGCCACGAAGATATTATTACGAGAATGCCTATTTTCACGCTGTTTGAATGTTATCACAATATTTATTGGAGTTTAACATAATTTTGGAAAGTATAATCTTGCCATTGTCGATGACAAAGATTTTTCTTAAAAAATGTAATAGCATTGATTCATTGTTGGAAGAGGAAGTATAAGATTACTTAATTCTGTTATAGAAGCGAATGTACAATTTTTTTGTCAAAGTAACAGCGTTATATTTGTCTAAGGTAATTATATCAACCTCTTTTTTCATGCTTCTGCCTTTTGATTTTAAAAGTTGGGACTAATTACACTTATATGCTTAAGGTTATGGTATAATTACAGACGAGGACAATAGTTTGGATAAATAACACTTATGTCCGTTATTCTAACGAAAAATCGTTATACATAACGGTTTGAAACGAAAAGATTAAATTGCCCTGACTTTGAAATCTAATTTACAAATGTCATTCAAAGATTCCACCAACCCGAAAAGACCAAATTGCCCGCGTGGAACACAAGGTCTGCCGGCAGCGCGGGGCAGCATTATTAATTTCCACACCATCCTCTTGTTGAAAGCTAATCTCCTTGACACTTCAGATTCAGATGAATGAAAATGTTGTCTCTTTCCCTTAAAAAGCTGCCTCAACCTGTTTACATGATAGCCCATAGATCTGTCATGTTGGCTAAAACCATTCATCAGAATCTTATTCTCACTCGGTGATGCAACATTATTAATTTCCACTACAGACTTCATTCTTCCATTCAGGACTAACCCTTGGCGGATGCCTCGTCCTCCATCACCATCTCTCACCACTCAATGCCAGATACGGGAATAACACGAAGGGGGCTGATGGCGGCGTGGTCTACGGAGGTGGAGGCTGGAGTGCCTACTGAAAGATGGGTTGCGGCGACGTCGCCGGCGATGGGAGCGAGGGATGATTTTACGGCTGATTTAGGGTTAGTTTGCTGCTGATTTCAAAATTTTCAAATTAGGGTTTCAAAACCCTAATTTGTCAATTTAGGGTTTTGAAACCGTAATTTTGAAATCAGCCGCAATTTGAACAAATGAAACCCTTTTGGAAAATTTGAACTCTACCCTAATTGGAAAGTGTAACAATCTGGATATGCATATGAACTCTAAGTATCTTTTATCTCGATTGGGAGAAAGATTGATGTGGAGTTGGAAGAGATGGAGAATTAGGGTTTCAAACCCCAATTTGAACAAAAATTGGGTCTAACACAGTATATAACATATATACCAAATAAGGGTAGTATTGGTATTTTAAAAATACGTACCGCTGACATCAGCAAAAATGAACGATTTTTTAACAGATTAACGACGGAAGGACACGGCTGATACCTTTTGAAACTTAGTGTCCTTGACTGTAATTATACCCTAACTTCAGGGATATATGTGTCATTAGCCCTAAAAATTATGACATAAGGTAAGCTTTGACTCGTGCGTGAAAAACATAAATTTTTACACAAGTTATGGGCCAACCAATATTAACATATCAACTAAAATAATTTTAAAATTTCCAAAAATGCGAATGAAATTCCCATTCATTAGGTAACTAGCTACCTTACAAGAACGCTACTAGCTATCAGTACAAAAAACCTCAAGGATGAGGTCAACAATTGTCATTGAGGTGACTAAATATGGTCTCATCAAGCCACTCCCAAAACACCATCCCAGTAATACAATAGCGAGTAAGATGCCCAGTTTGCAGAATATGTACAATATGTAAAAAGGTGAACCAGCAATCTAACTCATAAAAGCTTTGAGGTAACATGTTTCTACTACTCACTGCCACATGTGATATGCATAGACACGTGAGAGAACAGCATAGTATCCGTTAGTGAAAATATCAAACATAATGCCCAAATACTTGCCAAACTTATCCTGAGATCAAAACCTAAATGACACTTCCACATCAGCTCGCACTTTAGAGTTAGCATTTAAACTTAGAGTAAGAGCCGACTTGTCCTAATTCATCTGATGTCCCAACAACCCCCAGTATCGCTTTAAGATATTCACTGCTCTCAAAATGTGTGATCTGTATTCCTTGTGTAGACAAAAAAAACATGTAGGTATCATCCGCATACATCGTGTGTGAGATCGGTGGTGAGTTATTACGACCCACTATGACACCTACCAGCTCACCTTATAGCTCAGCTTGAGTCAGTGCAATAGTTAGCACTTCAAAACACACGATAAATAAACACGGGTTAGTCTATCTTAACCCACAGGAGGGCTGAAAATGCCCTGTTGGCGTCTATTAACCAGTTTAGAATGAGTAACAGTCGCGACACACTGCAATGTTAAAAGAACCCAACAATCTGAAAAACCTTAATCGGGACAAAGATGCCTGAATATGCGATCACATGTTTTTACTCATATTTAATTTGAGTGCAACAAACACCGTTTTCCTTTCTTCCGCCTACAAACATAGTCCATCAATTCTTGAGCCATAATGACGTCATAAGATAGCAAATGCCTTGGCACAGACGCATTTTGGAATGGTGAAATGACATTTAAGACTGCATCCGATTCAACAACATCTTTCAAAATTATGTTGTACGCGACATTGTATAAGCTAATATGTCGAAAACCCTCTAGCAATCCTCGGAATTTCTTTTTGGGACAAGATAGAGGAACATTCATTCTCCTCTTAAAATATATAGCCCGAGTTGAGGAAGGATGAGTTCCCAGCAATAGTAAAAAACTGCGATATCACCTCATTCTAGCTAAAACAAAAAAGAAATTATTTTTCGAAAACACTAACCTAAAAAGTTTTGGACACGAGTATAGACTTTGGACCCGAGCTGTACGGCCTATCAACAGGCCACCTTTTCCACGAAGGTACCCCGGACCCGAACCCAGTAAATAGCGGGCCACTGTCCAAAAGTATTCATTCCCTTCGTTTTGCCTCCTGGAATTTCTCGAAAGACAAAATGGCCGCCCGGCTTCTGCGGCGCGCGGCAACCACGCTAGCGCTCGCAGGCACCGCTGTGGTCGGCGGAGCTGGGGCGGCGACCATCACGACGTCAGACGACCCCGCTGCTGCCCTCAAGCTCTGCACCACCGTCCCCCTCCGCCTCCTCCGCCTCTCCGCCACCGCAGCCTCCGTCGCGTTCGGTACACCTCTCCACCTAAATCGCTATTTCTCGGTTCTAACAGCTCAATGCCTTCAATACGTCGTTGCTAGGGTTAAGTTTTCATGTTCTGTCCATTCTGTTACTAAGCATGTTTTATGTATATAAGACGCAACCGTCTCGAAAATGATTGAGTGGAAGTGTGGAACGCTACCTTTGTTTGATTAGATTTCAGTACCATGTAAACTTGAATTAAACTCAAATGGCAACAATAGATTAAATAAGTATGGTTTGACAAGCGAAGCTGCGATACAAACAATGAATACAGCGTTTACATGTACTAGTCCATCCTAGGAACTTGCAAAAAGTCAAATGCCGAAAAAATTCCGTGAATTGGAGGGAGTATATACCATGTGAAATATTACTTGCAAGCGAAGCATATTATTGTTTGATCTAATTTAATGATGCGATCAACATGTCTTGTTAGAGGACTCAATATGTTGCAATACTCAAAAATGAAAAGTACGATGACAGTATGTGATTGGCTATATACGTATTGATAACTTGACATTATCCATATAAGATAACAAAAAACGAAGAACCATCAGCGTTAAGAAAAAGGGGTCACAAAGCTGCCTTATTTTACTACATAGTATATGATGCATACATCATGAGATTTGTGTCATACACCTGATAGTCTGTATTGGTTTATATTTGTATAGTAGGAGATGTGCATTGTGTATGGGACGCCATTGGCAGCAGCGGTGGCTAACACATTACCTCGGCCAGGCTAGCCTTTTTGGGATATGAACTTAGATTACGGTGGTGAAGTCGTGGTTCGTTATAAAAGTTAAGGGTCAAATCATGTTCATAGCTTGCTTGGCTAGACTGCATCCTGGATATAGAAATCTGTTCTGCTTTGGGGATTGCTGTCCTGCTTGGTCCATTTACCAGGTGGCAGCACCTGTCTTTGTGGATAAGTTGGCAGCGGAAATGGGTTTCAGGGATTAGTTCTTGTAGCAGAGTTGGTCACCTGCTGTTAACTACTTTGATGATGATGATTTTCCTCGACGATGGTATGATATATGGCGTCTGAAGGTAGTGGGTGAACAATTGTTGGCATTTGGTAATGCCACTATGGTTGAGCATCCAAACAAAAGTTCGCAGCCTATTATTGGTATATCTTTAGGTCTGATACAGGACCATTAGACAATGAAGTTGATGATAAACAAAGATATCAGCGTCACCCTCAAATGAGATTCAATAAGCCATGTGCCAAGTGCCAAGAGCTTATCTGCAACAAATTCTACCCTCCACCTTGTATAGGAAAACGTTACCTGATGATACCTTTCCTTTTCATAAACCTAATGGTACTAGACTACAGCTAGGAGACAAAGACACAACCTTTACCCATGTACAGGCTAAGCTTGAAGTACCTGCACCCCACTATAGATACTGAGAGTCGTTGGTTCTGGATGTGCATCTGGGTAATGGAAATCGAGTCCGGATTCTTGTAAACAGATTGACATTTAATGTTTTCTCATTCTTTTTGGTGGTACTTAGTTGGGACTTTAGACAAAACATATCTTGTTGCCTCCTTTCCTGCCCACTTTATGCTTCCTTGCATTTTTAGTAAACAGTGATAAGATCCATATGACTTTAGTGTACATATAACTGACTTTGATGGAGGTTGAAATTGCAATGTTGTCAGATTATGAATATTCGCTGTGGGGACTCCCAGAAGGTAGCATTGAGAGGTCAAGAGTTAAGCATGAAGTTCACTTGAGGAGTGCGCTAAGGATTGAAGATCTATGCTTTAAAAATGGTGGAATATATATCAAGCTTGGTCAGCATATAGGACAGCTGGTATGATTTATCACTTTTGTCACTGGTTGTGAAGGAGAGTGGAATGCATACGTTCTTATGTTTTTCAGATTCATGGGTTAATGGGAATAGTAACATCTAGCTCATTCACACCATTTAAGTGCCGTATTTATCTTGTGCAGGAATACGTAGTACCAATGGAGTATGTCCAGACATTGAGGGAGTCCATGTTAAATCAATGTCCAGTTTCCTCATATGATCAAGTATGCAAAGTTGTCAAGAAAGAGCTTGGAGGGGCGCCTGATGAAGTACGTATTATTTGTCGAATTGTTCCTAAATGTCAAAGTCAAATTTGATGTTTGCTGTCAAAGGGTAGATATGTTTTGCCTCCATTTGGTCTTTGCAACTTTATCTGTCAAGCAACTCTCAAGCCTTCTCATGCACAGATATTTACCGAGTTTGATCCTGTTCCAATAGCAAGTGCTTCCCTTGCACAAGTTCATGTTGCTCGTACTCGTGATGGAGAAAAAGTTGCTGTGAAGGTTCAAATGTTTTTAAAATTTTAGTAATATCTATTACCATGCATTCATAAATATAATATGGAGGATCAGTAGTACAATATAATGCATTGGACAGAGAACTAAAATATTGATGTGCTTTATTAATTTTTTTTGGCTTTTGTCTGATAATTTCCACAAATTCCAGGTTCAACACACTCACATGACAGATACTGCTGCTGCAGATTATGCCACTGTGGAGATAATTGTGAACACCTTGCACCGTCTTTTTCCGTCTTTTGATTATAGGTATTATGGTTTCTTCTTTGCTGCTCATTTTTCTTTCTTGGATCTTGAACATTGATATGTACACCGTAGTCAGCATTTAGTGTAAGGATTAATTTATGTACTTGCTTTATGGGCAAGGAGACTTATGTAGAGAACGCGCGCCCTTTTTTACATGAGTACAATACTGACACTGAAGGCACTTTTTACATTGCATTGGAAACACTTCTTGTCTTCCTAAAATACAATTATCTGTTGCGGCCTCAGCCACAGCGAGACAATATCCAGTTACTCATATACTTTAGAAATTATGGACAAGTCAAGCATGCAATGAAACTTTTTAATATTGAGGAAAATTCTGCACAGAATAAAGTATGATACAAGCTTAATATTTGTTGAACATGTAAGATAGGATGCCTTTTTTCCTGGCTTTCCTTCCTAGGAATTGGCTCTGATCAAGTAGACAAGGTTTAGAAAGTAGCTAATCCAACTGAACTTGAAGCTTGGAGCCCCTTGACCCGCCGGGAATGTCCCTGGCTAGAGATGTATAATCAAAAGCAACCAGGTGATAAGCCAAGTAGACTTGGCTTCTTCGCCGTTACATAAGCACATCTCACTTCCAATAAAAAGTATATATAATTTGGAGGGATCTTGAGTAGTTGTTAAATGATATGTGCAAGAGGTATGGTGTATTAGTTGATCATCTGCTCTTGCATTATAAGGTTGCTACGACTCTGGAACCATTTTTGTTTTTCCTTCTTTTTTTTTTCTTTTTTTCTTTTTGCATATCGTTGCAGGAATTTTTTTTTTTTATATTTACTTTTCAAAAATATCAAATATATATATGTAGTTATTTGTTGGGTTATTACCATTCCGTGTCCTTTTGTTTCAGTTTTTCATGTCAACTAATTTGCCATTTGTCTCCTTGTCTTTGTTACACAACACAGGACGTGTACCCACCTGTAGCACACACACAGACAAACACATGCACATATGTATGCAATGTCACGGTTCTTTGCTGATTTTTGGCGTGTTGCAATTATGGTGCTTCCATCTTATCTAACGTAAAGTTTCTTGAATTTAAATGTAGGTGGCTGGTTGATGAAGTACGGGAAAGCTTACCTAAGGCTAGTTGCTGAAACACTGTCAAATTAGTACTGGTCTTTTTCTCCAATCCTATTACTGCATGCATGATACATATTGTGTTAACAGTATCTGGCATAATATGGTTAGAGTTATAGACGGATTTGTGCCACTTGCGCCTTCAGCTTTCTGCGTACAAAATAGATAGCCCAAATGATGTGGCTCATTGTACTCCAAGCATTTCAAAGTATTGAGGGCGCATTTATTCCCAAAATTAAGCTGCATAGCATTTTTTATGCAAACTCTTTCATGCTTGTAGTGTGGAACTTACAAGTAGTCTGGACTCTATTGATCTTTTATGTGGTCCCAAAATTGTCATCTTTCATGGGTTGTAAGCTTTTTGCTTACCCCGAGGCTTTGGGAAACTGATACAGACATATACTTCAAATGCACAAGATATATACTGCCCATGTTTTAGTCATGCACAATCTTGCAACCGTGTGCTCATGTTTCATGGAATTTCCTTATTTTCTTGACTTTGCAACCTTGGGGCCATGGTTAGTGCTTTTCTTTCTAAGTTTTCACCTCAGCTTGTTTCAAGGATTCATGAGATATGGCTTGTTAATTTCACTTAGAGTGTGTTTGGATGAAGAATTTCAAAGTACCTTACATTTCAAAATCCATTCATTTCAAAATTCACTGATTTACAAATTTATGGAATTGCAAATCTAGTGTTTGGATGATTTTGTAGAAGCAAGTATTTTATGTGGATTTACATTTAAAAATTTGAACCTAGATAATCTGATGGTGTATGGGTACAAACTAATGAGAGACAGTTTCCTTTTTTAGTGGAAGAAGGTAGCTAAAATTATGGAGACAAAAAATAGTCACTTTCTCCCTATATATGGAGAGGATTTGCCAAATAACTAGTCTTAACTAGTTATTTCTACAGGAGGTTTTAGCACACCAAATCCCTTTTTCAAATCCCTCCTAGAATTCGGTAAATCCATCTCATCATAATCCAAACAAGGAATTTGGTGTATGTATTTTCAAATCCTCCATAAAAGCCAAATCCCCATTACAATTATCTCATCCAAACACACTCTAAAGAATTATTTTCTCCCCCTTAAGACCTATACATAGGGAAGTAGAGGAATATGTGAGAGCATCTTAAAAGGACGTATCAATAAATTCTTCTGAAATGGTGGTCTTTATATGATTTCAATGTAGTGAGTCTCGAAGATTATAATTATGAAAAAACTGCCGGACTTGAAGACCTTTCTTTTAATGCATATACGTATAGGGAATGCTAGCAAGTTGCAACCTTGGCAAAACCCCGTCCGCGAGATATGAAATGTTGCTTGCTGCTCAGAAGCATTCTGGGCAACATGAGTTTTCTTCCCATATTCGTAAACATTGAAACCTTTTAAGCAGCATGATTTAATTCTAGTGTTCGAAAATCTTTGTACCTGTTGTGCCACAGATTAGCCAATCAATTGCACATCTTTGACTCATGAAATAATTACTTATATACTCAACTGCCCTCTCATTTACTTGACGGGAAATTTCTTGCCTTAATCAAATCCCTCTCAGATAACATTATATGAGCATTATTACTTGTCAGAAAGCAAATGTAGCCCTCATTTCTTGGTGAAGAGCTTACTTCCTGCGCAATGTTCCTTTACTTTATACAGGATGTGGAAATGTGGTCATTCGTCTTATTTTGACTTTGGTTATGCCTTAGCGTCCCATAACTATAAGATGCTTTCATTATTTACCCATTTTATCAATTGCAATCCATGTTGTTTGAAACATAATCTTATCCTACTTTATGTACCTGTTTTATCAACTGCAATCCATGTCGTTTGAATTATAATCTTGATCAGTAATTATGGTGGCTATCAGGAATTAGATTTTTTGGTTGAGGCCAAGAACAGCGTAAAATGTATGGATAACTTTCGGAAGTTATCTCCTCATATTGCAGACCATGTATATGCCCCAAGAGTATATTGGAATATGAGTACCTCGAAACTGTTAACTATGGAATTTATGGATGGTGCCCAAGTAACTGATCCAAAGATGATACAAAGACTTGGTATTCAGCCGAATGACGTTGCAAAACTAGTAAGTGTATTTGCTTCTTTTTACATATTCGGATGCAGACATCACATATTAAGGCATAAATATGTCTTTGTAGAACTGGCATGTTAAGCAACCATAGTGGCTTACCTCTTGCCAAGTGTAGATATATGTTTGAAATTTAAGTAGATCTGGTCATTTATAAAAATGGCAAGCCATGTTTACTACATTACAGAATCAATACTAATCTGACAGAGCTTTTGGATTGTTGATTGCCTAGAATCCTTTAGAAGCTTGTTTGTAGGTGCCTCTGTCATAAATTGAGGACTGTTCAATGCAAAAGACGACGTGTATAGGACACCCACATAAAATTTAATGTTCTTTGATGCTAATGGTAATGAAAGGAAGTTGCTTTATTCTTTGCAGCTTAGTCAAACTTTTGCTGAAATGATGTTCAAACACGGGTTTGTGCATTGCGATCCACATGCTGCCAACTTGCTAGTTCGCCCTTTGCCTTCTGGAAACCGAAGCATATTTGGTGAGGCATTTGTATATGTTGACAGTGTCACTAAGTTATACGTACGACGAATTTGTATATGTTTTTGGATGTGTAGCTCATTATGTCGTCAATCTCATTGACTGGTGAAAAGATGACGTTACTTACTCTCGTGATATTTTTTTTGGTATGTAGGCTGTAGGAAAATATAACTCTTGAAGTGCTTCTAATGATTGTTCAATGTGATACTTATCGTTTTTACATATACAGAAGAAAAGAATGACAGTACTCTAACCTTAGCATGGCACTGATGTAGACCCCTTCCCTTTGCTAAATGCAATGGGGAAATTTCGAAGTGTCGTGAAATCAGAAATGGCACTGCTAATGATTGTTGCAATGTGATACTCATCTTTCTTACAGAAGAAAAGAACGGCACTACCCTAACCTTAGAATGGCACTGATGTAGTACCCTTCGCTTTGCTAAATGCAACTGGGAAATTTCGAAGTGTTGTAAAATCAGAAATGGCTATAGTTCTAGGGAAAATGTTACTGAATATAGGGAAACTTTTCCACGTACTGCTAATGATTGTTGCAATGTGATACTTATCGTTTGTAAGGAAAAAAGAATGGCAGTACTCTAACCTTAGCATGGCACTGATGTAGGGCCCTTCGCTTTGCTAAATGCAACTGGGAAATTTCGAAGTGTCTTGAAATCAGAAATTTCTATAGTTCGAGGACCAAAGTTGCTGAATACAGGGCCAAAATTTCACGCACGGTTAAGGATTGTTGCATTATGATACTCATAGTTTTTACGGAAGAAAAGAATGGCAGTACTCCAACCTTAGCATGGCATTGATGTAGGCCCCTTCGCTTTGTTAAATGCAATTCGGAAATTTCAAAGTGTTGTGGAATCAGAAATGGGTATAGTTCTAGGACAAAAGTCATGAATATAGGGCAATTTTTTGACGTACTCCTAAAGATTGTTGCGATGTGGTACTTATCGTTGTTACAGAAGAAAAAAATGGCAGTACTCTAACCTTAGCATGGCAATGATGTAGGCCCTTTCGCTTTGCTAAATGCAATTGGAAAATTTCGAAGTGTCGTGAAACCAGAAATGGCTATAGCTCTAGGAAAAAAGTTACTGAATATAGGGCAATAATCCTTACGGTGAAGAATCTCTCCGTAACCAAATTTCACTATAGCCAAAAGAAAGTGGATATGCCTTTAGGTTGCCTCGTCTAGATCTATAGGTTAATGCAGGAAACAAGTTTAGTTGGGATGAACTGACCTCTCTATTTCTTACTCCCCAGTTCTTCTGTATGCTTCACGTCCTGCGTGCATATTGTATTCCACGTTGACAAGCACACCATGGATATATTTTCTGCCTATTCTTACGGTCAACTTTTATGTAATAAGGTAGGAGAAAACCACAGTTGATACTGCTAGACCATGGTCTGTACAAGGATCTTGACGTTTCCACCAGAACCAACTATGCTGCACTCTGGAAGGTGTGTCACTCTCTCTTGTAAATTAATCCATGTACACTGTTATTCTGTCTTGTTTCTAACAACTTAATGTTGAGACTCTTCTTACAGGCGTTAATATTTGCTGATGCAAAAGCAATTAAGGAAAATTGTGTGAAATTGGGTGCTGGAGAAGACCTGTATGCATTATTTGCGGGGATCCTTACCATGAGACCTTGGAATAGGGTCGTTGATCCAGCCATTGATCATCTGGTCATCAAAGGCAATGACAGTGATCGTTCAGAACTGCAGGTGATCACCCATCAGAAGACGCTTCTTTCTGAAAACATGCAACATACTGTCTCGTCTCTTGGAGTTTCACTTCATCTACACGCTTTTTGGCATTTGAAGTGTATAACGACTAGTATTATATTAGGGAATTTTCACCATATTTTAGTACATTTGCGTCCACTCCTATAAAGGGTCCAAAAGAGTTCAAAAGTTTGAACACCAATAGGGATATGGCAACATCTCATGGATCGTCCAAAATTGATCTAGCATCAAATTGCTTGCAATTGTTAGGTAACAGCACAAATTGAGGAGGATATGCAAATAGGCCGTAAGATTCTATAATATATGGAGTTATGCTGTTATAAGAATGTCACCAATGCCCACCACCCTTTTTTCTCTGCTAAGTGGTGCAATTATCTCTGTTGATTGTTGTGAGTAGTTGTCACCGTGTAATTACTGTAGGTTGCTTTGTGCTGACAGCCTAACACACACTTTACCTTCAGCCATGTGATAAGGTGGACTGTATTGTGCTGTTTAATGATGTCTATTCTTAATGGCAGATGTACGCGGCTCAGTATTTCCCTCAAATCACAGAGCTCCTAAGGAGGCTGCCTCGTGTAATTATTTTGATGCTTAAGACAAATGACTGCTTGCGGGCAGTTAATAATTCACTGGTATGACATGTTCATGTTATTTCATTTGATAGAGGTATTTGCATGATGTGGCTGTTACGCATCCAAAGGCATGGCTCTGGTGTTAGTTTGCATTTTAAATATCACTTCAAGCTAATCTACGTATTTTTGTTTCAATAGTAGTGTTAGAGGGGGACGAACTCAAGTGCATGAACAGAGTATCCCCTACAGAAAATTGTCAACTCTAATTGTATACTCCCTCTGTCCAAAAATATTTGATCATATTTCTATTTTGGGTTGCGCCAAATTTTTGCTCACTTTCTAAATTGGACTGAATTCTTTTGGCACTTTCCTTTTTGCCCCTTATGCTCCTTTACAACCCAAATTTTCTCATCCCCTCTCCTATCCCAACGCAATGGCCTCTCTCAGTCCCTCTTCTCTCTTTCTCTTTCCATTCAAGCGTCACCATTCACCAAAATCACCACCTCCTTCAATCACCACTGACTGTTGCCTCCTTCGACACCAGTGCCTTCGTCGATCACCACTGACTACTGTCTCCTTCAATACCACCATCGTTGCCACCTCTTTCGACCACCACCATCGCCACTGTCTCAGTGTCTCTTTCAACCATCACGCCATCCCACCACTGACATAGCCGTCACCTTGGAGATTTGTTTTGTCTTAAGCATGATTATATTTTAGTTGTAGATCTATGTTGAGATCTAGTTTCATTAAGTTCTGATTCTGAACTCAGTTGTCTTTTAATCAAATTTGAAGTTCACTTTAGGTGGTGGTTGTCCAAGTGGTGTCTGTGGTAGTTGTGGGCAGTGATTCGTGGCGGTGGGGATGAATCTGGTTGTTTAAACGACCCAATGCCTTGGCAGCGACTTTGTTAGCACACGTAAAGCTGTTCTATACCTGGATCTTTGCCTAGGCATGCAACAAGTTCGAATGGGTGTTCGCCTAGGCAGGAAAGACGAGTGAGACGTCTGACTGGGAGTTTCCTAGGTGGGTGAGGCAAGTGAGGTGTTTGACTAGGCAAGTGATGCGTTTGCTTGGGTAGGCGAGGAGTTGCAACCTGGCATTCGGTGCAACCACTGTCGCCGCCTAATTTGACCACCACCGCGGGCGCTGCCTAAGCTTGACCACCGTAGCCGCGCCGCCGTTCAACCACCAACATTAACACCATGAATATGTCAAGAATCTGAATTGGAGATTCAGCTTTAAGTCTTTAATTCGATTTCAAATATCTTTAAGATACAGAGTTGTTTTGTGAACTTGAAAGGATTTCAGATTTGCTTTTTGAAAATGTTTGAGATCTGGTGGTTGATTTCCCTGCTGCCTGGTAGGGAGAGTTTTTCAGTGAGACAGAATTCACCATTTTTTTTCATTGATCTTCTGCTTTTAACAACCAATTTTGAGGTTAGTTGTAGGTTAGAAGACGGGGGAAAGGGAGAGGAAGGAAGAAAAGGAAGGAGGGGAAGGGAGCACGTGCTCAGAGGAAGTAAATAAACTTATAGGAAACTTAACACTTCTTGACGAACTTTCGCAATATGCGCGCTAAGTCAAAGTGAGCAATAAATCTGGGACGGAGGGAGTATATAGTAAAGCCGAAGCTGAGAGAATGTTAATCTTTTCTATCCTACTTGGCATGTCTATTAATTTGCCATCTGGATTTCAACCAATCAAATGATATACAGAATTATCTTTCTTCCGTGTCAAGATTTTCACTTAAGAACTTTGTTACCATTTCTCTCTCTTCTTGGTAGTCTTTATTTATACAGACACACGAGTTAGTGTTATTGTTATCATTATTATTAGCATTGTTACTATTATTATTACTACTTTGGAGAGACTATTCTACCATTTTATATTTCACTTCTTCATTTGTTGCTAAAGACCAGCAATTGTTACTGAAGTTTATTTTTAACCAAAAAAAAAAAAAAGTGATAGAAAACTCAAAAAAGGTGAAAGTAACATCTCTATCAATATTATTTTTACTACTAATTTTGTTATTATTGTTAGGCGTTCAAGTATAGGCATTCTCGATGAGTATTTTGACAGCTGTTGCTCCCGTGTGCAACGCATGGGAATCAAAACTAGTTTAGATTAGATTCCCGGCTGTTTGCATGACTCATCTATCTCCTGCCATTCGCTATATCTTTCAGTTATATGCAACATGTTTATCGTATGACATAAGGATATATATATATTACTCCAAAAAAGATGTTGATGTTCTTCTCCCGTATCATTAGGTTCCAATTTGAACAACCTATGCTGTCTTTTCATGAGTGTCAGATTACCAGACCGTACAAAGTGTTTGCCCTGGCATGTTTGGAGCCTAGGATTACCGAAAAATAAACTTGGAATCTTAGAGAGCCTACAAATCCAACTTGCTTTGATGTTCACACAGAAACCAATACTAGTCAAGTACCAAGTCATTTCTTAGTCCTTGAACGGCTCTTGTTTTGGAGTTCATACTGTTTTTCTGGCAATATAATTTTTTGTTCCAAAGTTATTGCCCTGGGCTCTTTCTAGTTTTCTCTATACTTAACGGGATGCAATACTCCTGTTCTTTTAATTTTTCTTACTGCCACTGATCTGTTCCATGCCGAGAGAATATATATAAGCAAAAACACTATTCTTTTGATTCCATATTTTCTCTTCTTAAAGTTACCCAAATTTTCTGAGTCTTCATATGGGCTTCTTTTATCTCTTAATATGGTTCTTTTCATGATGTTTTATCACGGACTTCGAGCCATTTCCTTATATTGTATACATAGCTCCATGTGGAGAGTTGATACCAGACAATAAGCTGAGCCAAAGTTCCCCTTAAGAAACAAAGGAAGGAAGAAAAAAGAGATGAAAATGAAGGGTTTGATGTGTTTGGAGAAGATATGTTTGATTCAAGAGATTAATTTTTCAAGGGCCCTAGCAAGTCCATTATTCTTTTGAGACCTTGCCAAGTACTGTCATAATGTTCCCTATTCTTAGTTGATGGAGAGAGATTAAATTCGTATTTATGACCTTGGACCAGTCTGCTCTTCTGAGATCTCTATGTTTCTCAAACAGTTGCAGGAATCTTCTCTCGAAAACTTTTTTATCATTGGAAAAGTATCTTCTGAGGCACTTATCGAGGCAAAGTTTCAACAGAAGAAGTCCTTTTTGTGGTGGATAACTGTCTGGTTGGAGGGAGTTCTTTTAGAAGCTCGACTTTTCGGGATGCAATTAGCTTTGTGGCTGTTTCAGTTCCGGAGAGCTCTAACCTGCTGACTCCACCAACCACACGGTATAGATTCTTTCGTGGGAACCCCAGTTGTTTGAGAGAAATAAATCATTGTATTCTTTGACGCAGCAGCTCATTTGGGATATCGATCGCGGTTAGATTGAGAAAGTAACTTTGTTTTTTATATTTATCGTAAGTTGTCTTATATAGACGAGCGATGATTGTATCATAATCGTACTCCAATGTGTTGTAAAGCTCCAGTTATGGGTCATTCTTAGTTGATGCGGAACATTTTTTGAACTGGGACACAATAGAGCAGTAAAATGTGGATTTTTTGGGTGCTGCAGCCCAACTACGTGGTGATGTGTTAAGAAGTTGAAGCAGTACGACACCACCATAATATGATAGGCTGACGTTTCTGTTTGTGTTGTAATTCATTGTAGTGAAGAAGGATCTTGAGGAATTGTTTACTGCATTGCTCATAATTTTCGAAAGTTAGTGCGTTGGATCAAATTCTTGTTGGGTGGTCACGGGAGAAACAATATTGAATGTTCAGGTTTTAAGTAAAATCACTGTATCTCACATTTTGACACGCCCCAACCGCCAACCCCCCCCCCCCCCCCCCCCACCCCACAAACACACACACACACACTCTTAACGTTATGAAGTTCGGCCATTTGAATATAACATTAAATTTAGCTAAACATGATTCAATTCAACCAACTTCAAAAAGTCATGAAGGGTTTAGTTGGTGGTGGGGGGTTAGGCATGGTGGGGTGTAGAGACAGAGGGTGTGAGGTAGCGCAATGACATGACATGGTGTGACACGTTAAGCAGGTGTCAAAATTTGGAACACGCTGTGAAAACTATGTTGTTACTCTAAAATTTTTGAGCGCCTAACGAACTTAAATATGCAGTCAAGTTTATATTCTTTTACTAGATCGCAGTGTTGACAATCTCCCGAGGCTTTCTCCATAAGGCATAAAAGTAACAAGTTATTGGCCTTGACTGGATTACGGTGCCGAATCGTATCTAACTTTAGGGTGTGAGATACCAAATCAGCCAACCCATCGGCCGGAATAGGAGAAAACGAGAGAGCACTTTGGCATAAGACCAGACATGAGACTAAAGTGAGCATGTCGTAGGTTCACGTTTCATGCTTGCTGGAGTTGTAAAGGCAGGGGTAATGGCTATAGGCTGTTGCTATAACGTGTAAAGAGGACGGTGTGAATTGAATGCCCCTACCAAACCATGCAACTATTTGTACCTCCAATAGTTAATGCGGCCATTATGGTTCCTTTAATGTGATTTTACGTTCTAACCTCCTCAATCAACCCTCCATTATTATTACTATGTTCGTGTATTCGAGCTCGGCTTGTTCGTGTTCATCCAAATTTACCATAACTAGCTGACCCGTCTTCAAGCTAGTGTGGCATGCCTAACCTAACTAGCTTGTTAACGAGCCTATTCGTGAAGAATAATTTGATGGGAGAAGGTATTATTGTCTTCTTATATGCTAATTCACTCCATATATGTCTCTAAAAGGTCAATACGTAATGAGAAAGTACATAACATGATGAAAAATGAAAAATGAAAAAAGAAAATAATAATAACATTTTTTGCGATATATGTATTTTTCTTGTCCTGCAGGGGCTGACTCTAGGCTCACCATGTGTGGCATCCTCCTCGTATGCATATCGTAGCCGATCCTCAACGATTCGCTACTTGTGGTATCTATCTTTTCATAATCGATATTGTTGATATATGTTTTGTATTTATGGCTAAAGATAGAAGGTGTGTTCCGACCTGTTCAGAGCAGAATGAGCGATACACATATCAAACAATTGAGCTTTTTGTATTTACGTGTTTTATACATATTTATGAATGAGAATGATTTCATAATAGATATTAATTTTACAACCGGTGAAAGTCAAACATGTTCACATCAAAAGAACTACGGAGTATTTAAGTTCGGCTCGTTTATTCAAAGAACCTGGTTCACCTAATAACTGAACCGACAGACACGCACACACCTGCACTATTCACTCAATGCACCTGACACAGTTTCCAGCATTTGCAAAGCCTTGACAAATTCAAGGACCTCCCACCCCATGCAAAACTTTCTTCAAGAGACTTGATAGAAGCCATCTGTCTCACCAACCTGAGCCAACATAGTAGGTGTTATCACCTTCAAGCTTCAACCAAGTTTTTCAGCAGAGAGCGAGAGCGAGAGAGAGAGAGAGATGGTCGGACCACAGAGGCCGCAGATAGTGCTGTTCGGATCTTCGATAGTTCAGCTCAGCTTCAGCAATGGCGGTTGGGGCGCCATTCTCTCCGACGTTTACGCTCGTAAAGTATGTTTGCCTCCCACCCTCTCTCCCCATCTCCTCGTTTTTCTCGCTCTCTTATCTTCGATTCTGCCGGCATTTTGAAATAGGATACGCAAATTACTTTATAAATTCTCGTCATTTAGCGACTTGAAGTTTGTTATACGTGAATTCAGTAAATGTACCATGCGAATGTAGCTGCATTTGTTTGTTAGGGTTTTTGTGGTATAGCCGGTATGCTCAAAGCTCAATTGATGAGATCCAAAGGTAAGGTAACGTTTGAAATCACTTGCAGTTTTGGATTTCTGTTTCCAAAAAACCAAAACAAAAACCAGTTTAGTTTTTATTTTTTACAAAAACAAATGGGTGTTTGATTATTCAAATTTTATTTGAGTTTTTTTCTTTTGGTTGTTTGATTACTCAGTTTTTATTTTAAGTTTTTTCTTTGGTGGTGGTTGCGGTGGCGGTAGGGGGTAGTCTCAAAATAAAAACCAAAACTGGAAACCCAAAACTCCTAAATGAGAGTTTTCAAAAACAGCCCTGTTTTAAAAACTGGTTTTCACAATTGAAGGGGAAAAAAAACGAAAACCGTATGCCAAACGCGTTTTTTTTCTCCGATTTACAAAACTGGAGAAAAAACTGAAAAAGAAAACGTTTTCAAACAGAGCCAAATTGGGAAGAATACTTTATGTGTTGGTTCCATGCCATGTTTGAAGAACTACAATGACTAAATTAAGTACGTTAAATACAGTGTCAACTCATAAAAATTTAACCCTATTTTCAAAATTGCCCATAAGAACTCAAGTTATAAGGAAGCGCGTCAAAGACGTTAAATTTTAAGGTTAATGGAGGTAAGTCTTTACTTATGTACATTTATCGCATTGACTTAACATTATTGGACATACTAAAAATGCATGCATAACAGTCCAAATGGGATGGAGGGAGTAACATATATCTCTCTATGTATGTAGGATAAAAGAATGAAGGTATTATGCAAACGAATATCCATTCGGTTATTTGTTTGTGTTGTAAAATCCAAGGAATAGAATATCTGGACAAAAGGAGAAATTTTTTTGTCCTTTTTTGGGAAGTAAAGAGAGGATTTCCTCACTGCAGAATTTTAGTACTCTCATTAATAAATGCTGGAAAATGGAATTCCATCCTCTGTATCCAAGAGGGTAAGTGGATGATCTTTTCTTTACCATTTCAATGGTTAAGATGCATGACACCTTTAGATTGCCATAAATTTAGCTTCCGCCCCGTAGCATGTGTTAGGTGTCCTGCATCTTGACCATTCAAAGGGTAAATGGAAGATCCTCCACTTACCCCCTTAAAAGGAGAGGAGCCAAGGCGCTAAATAATTTTCCTTTCCCATCCCCTTTTTCTATGATTTCATTTCCCAAACTAATTCTGGGAAGTAAACACCACATGGGTCTAGTTAGGAAATGACATGCCGCAAGAAAAGAGAATGTATGTTTTTATAGTCGGAGGACAACAAATGTGGGGAGTTGAAACTATGCGTGATATATTTACATCTTTAATATTTAAATCAAAGAGGAAACTTTTTTTTATGAAATTGTATTTCGATTCCAAAAATGAACACTCCACCCTCTCTCACACGAACAATGTCAACTTGGAGAGCACTGGTTCAGCTTTGGAGTGAATTTATCATTATCCTTCATTTCTTATGAATAAATATGAAGAAAAATACCAAACATCTGCCAGATGATATCGAGCTTTCCTCAGTCAAGACTGAGTTGATGGAACTAGTTATTCTAAGGAATGATCTACAGAATGAAAAACCAAAATAGAAAAAGCATCTGTAAGACATTCTGAAGTACGAAGTCTTGCAGCGTTGTTCTCTAATCCTAATATAACTTTGAAAGCTTATGAAAACGCAGATAAATTTAACTCTCTCGAGTTTCATTCTTAAATATCCTAAATATACCGTATGTGCACGTAATTATATGTATCTATGTCCTATAAATTTGAATATTTTTCCACATGTTCTGTAGTTTAACTAGCATGGTACAATGTGGCTCTAATGAAACACAAGTACTTAACAAAAGAGCTCGTCTATCCTTGTGTTTATGTAATTTGGCCCCAATGGTGTGCTGAGGCCCACTGGAATTGGCATCGTTGTCTTCGATGTAATTTGGGGCCAGTGGAGTTGAGTCATAACTCATTGCGCTAAAAAAATAAAATTAAGGGAAAAAATTAACAATTAGGCATATTCTCTTCGTGTTCAACGTTTTTATTATATTACGCTGATCTGTTGTAGGCTGACATTGTGTTGCGAGGATACTATGGTTGGAACTCACGACGTGCTCTCCAGGTCCTTGATCAAGTTTTCCCAAAGGTAATGTACTTGTGTCTGCCAGTGGCGTCTACTTTATATCATTCAGGAGGCCGTATTTCCTGAAATTGTATCAAGTTACACAAGGTGTACATGGTGTCTGTTCACCTTTTGTAACTTGTGCTATTCACCTTGTGTAACTTTTGCTGTGCACTACTGCACTGGCCCCAATAGTCCTTGAAATGGACTTTGAAGCATTGAAAGCTTTGTTAGAAACTTCTGCTTGGAGTGCAATCAGGGAATATTTATCTATGAAGGAGGTGTTCTGCGCCTTTGTCAATATTTCCGTAACCATCTAGGTTTTCCTTACAAACTTGACAGCTGGCAAGAACGGAATTAAATGGTAATAGCTACTGATAGTTTCATGCCATTTTGGTAATGATTAGGATTCCTGCATGTTCCCACTAAACTCTTAAATGAAAAAAATCTGGAAAAATTACCTAAATCTGACAGGATGGCGATGCAAGTAAGGATTTTGTTACTACTCCCTTCCGTTTCATTGGATCTTCCCCTTTGACTTAATGCAAACGTAAACATTGACTTGAACTAAAATAGCAATCATAGATCAAAGAAGTATCTTTGGCAAGTCAAGCTAGGGTAAAACAAATGAGGAAATCAGCATTTACTTGTACTAAATCGATCCTAGGAATTCGCAAAGAGTCAGTGGGAAATCCAATGAACGGAGGGAATATTTGTCATTTGTTGTTCCGATACCTGCATATCAATATCTTTTAAAACATTTACGAACCTAACTTTCTGGTTGTAGGATGCTAGTGTTCAACCTGATTTGGTGATTGTTTACTTTGGTGGTAACGATTCAATGGGGCCTCACTCATCTGGACTAGGTCCTCATGTACCCCTTCAAGAATATGTCGAAAACATGAGGAAAATTGCAAATCATCTCAAGGTACCTTTAAAACATTTCCTACTAGAATGAGTAAATGCAATAATACTGCCAATTGACCCGCAGCCCGCCGGGAAAATGACCCAAGTCTTGCTGGAGGATGTCTATGTAAACACTTGCACCTGTGACACAATCTATGGCATATATAAGAGTTTTGCAGTTTCTTCATCTCTTTAGCATGTATGAGCAAACTTATGGTGTTACTGAATTTAGACAGGAATCAAGCAAGAAAAGCCTGTGAAACCAGAAATGGCAAAAAGTTGATTATAATGGTATCAACTAAATGAGCGCTCACACTCCCACATATGAAAAGTAAAATAAACTTATTATCTGCATCAATAATGATGCTAAATTCCACTCATTACTTGCTGTAGAAAATTATGCTAAATTTCTGATTATGCTGTTTAGTTTTAGATGGCCATTTGTGTCCTGTAGCACCACCTTTAGGGTTAATTGGCAGTTCCTCCTTTTCAACCAAGACTAACGTATCTTTGATCATCTTAGCCAATTAATTGTAATGCTGCATTCTCATTCTGACAATTTACCTGCAAATTAGTCTCTCTCGAACACGACTCGAATAATTTTCCTCAGTTGTCCACCTGTTGACGAGGTCCGACTTCGTGAAAACACGAGGTACTCTTGTGCATACTGTGTATTTCTTGTCTACTCATATTGTTTTTAACCATCGAACTCCTAATTCAGAGTTTCCCTTCTGTTCTTTTTAAACAGTACAATATTTAGTGAGCTAGTCCGAACAAATGAGTTATGCCAAAGATATTCAGAAGCTTGTATAGAGTTGTGCCAGGAGATAAATGTGAAGGTTGTTGATCTCTGGACGGCGTTTCAGAAACGAGATGATTGGTTGACTGCCTGCTTTACGTAAGTTTGCTTACCTTAACTTTTTGGCTGTATATCTTGTTACTACAGCCAAATTGAGAGTAGAAGGTAAAACCATAAGCATGCAAAGTAAGAAGAGTCATGTTAACACTTGATGGCTGTGTCTGATGTAAAGACTAAAGAGAGACAAAGTTTTGGATTGACTTAGGAAGGAAGGTCCGAGATGTGAGTATTCAGACCTCTCTAATGTCTGTGATGTAAAGAAATTGAGCAATCGCTGCCTAAATATATTTCATCTGTATAAGAGAAGTAATAGATCAAGTAAGTTTGGCCATGCAACTACCCCGAAGATTTATATATGTTAGCTTGCCAAAAGTCGAGTATGTACTATGCAAGTTATTCCTCTTCCAATCTTGTCGGATTTCCCTGCAGACCTCCCTCTCATCTAGGCACTGTAAATACTTCAAGCGCGCACCTTGATGTGGGTAATTTTGTTGCAAATAATCAACCAACCTTTCTTGTCTATCCCACTTCCAAGTAGATGCCTTTCATGTGGTGGTAGCTTTTCATAGATGGTGGTTTGTCCACTTTTAAGGACTTGAATTTCCTTCTTAAGTTTTTTCCCATGTCAAAAGACAAATGGTAGCATTCCTACCCTTGTACTTTTCAAAGATGCATTTTTACTTCCGTGCTAGACTTTCTGGCTTAAAGGTGCAATTATAACTTTTCCCAAGCTTCACCGATATCAGTGCATACTGTCATTCTCTATCCAAATGACAGTTATTGGCTACAGAGTGTGATATGTTTTGTTCAGGCAGATGCCTCTGACATTGACCTTCATCGAGATTATTTTGTTATGAGAGGCAAATTGATGTGAAAAACATTTATTTCATTTTCAGGGAAATTAGTCTTCCCTAGCATCATGAATATATTGTCTTGAAGGATATAGTAGGTTTTCTATTTTCTTCTTAATACATCAAAATGCAATCTACAGCACAACTGATACTGCTGGCGTTGTAGTTTGGGAAGGGGCCCTTAAATTGGATATCAGAATCAATAGCATTTGCTTATGAGAACCAACATTTAGGACTGACATTAACATTTAAGCATCGTAGATGTCCTTACGCTGATTTGTTTCGACATCAGTTTGATCACTGATACGAAGAACTTAGGAAAGAGCTATGTCACGGGAAATGAGATTTTAATGGTAACCGGGGGATACACCTCTAGTGTCAGCAGCGAGGATGTGTTGAAGAGCGCGAAG
This sequence comes from Escallonia rubra, assembly GCA_033065855.1. Lineage (NCBI taxonomy): Eukaryota > Viridiplantae > Streptophyta > Magnoliopsida > Escalloniales > Escalloniaceae > Escallonia > Escallonia rubra. The sequence goes on along the minus strand of JAVXUO010001572.1, from coordinate 215,520 downwards.
TCCAATAATAATCGTTCTTGGTTGAACAGTTCGTGAAACTGTTAAATGGGGTGATTTCTTCTCAGGTCATATTTGGATTGAATTCCTCTTGATAAAACAGTTTCTGAAACTTTTAAATGAAGTCATTTCTTCTCAGGGTCATATTACAATATTTCTAAATTGACGGAGGCTACGGTGAGAGTTAAGTTCTATTGTTACTCCTCACTAAAGTTACTTTCCTTTTCTCCAGGGACGGGGTTCATTTATCTGCTGAAGGGAGCAAGATAGTTGTGCAGGAGATATTAAAGGCGCTCAAGGAAGCAGAGTGGACACCGTCTCTACACTGGAAATCCATGCCGACTGAGTTTTCAGAGGACTCACCTTATGATCTCGTTTATTCTGATGGAAAAACCACTCTAAATCCGTCGGACTGGACCTTCCACAGAGAAATCCAATGGGACTAAGCTACAGAGAAGTCTTATGGTGCTATTCCCCGATCATTTGTGTAACATTTGCACACAGAAAAGGCATAAGAAGACATTGAATGCAGAGAATTGCAAGAGATGATCTGTACAAAGAAATAGGGAATAGAACTGCAAACTTTCTGCTTGTATCTCTGAAGTTAGTCCATAGTACTACAGTGTTACACAATAACTGAAACATGTTGATCATCCTAGTTTATCTAATGCTTCTATTCCTAATATCTTACGTATGCCTCAGTCGATATGGATTGTGCGTCGTTGCTGGATCAAGTAGCATATTTTTGCTGATGAATACGTTCCCTCGAGTCGTTATCACTGGCATTTACACTGAACTTCGAATGAAATCAGCTCAACTCGATCATGGAAACGACTATCAGGAGGCCAAGGCAAAGTGGCTTGTTGCCCTCTCGTATGCGGGACGACGACAGGATGTCTAAATTTACGGTACATCCCATTTCCTTCAAATGGCTACATTTGGCCCCATCAGTTCCTCGTCTAGATTCATGCTGCCGTAACTTGCGAAAAATGCATACCAACTACAAACAAGACACTGTGTCTTAGTAAAGTAAAATGTTCCTGCACATGGTAAGTAGGTATTTCACACTAACTTGGGATCAATAGCGACGTAAAGTTTCACGTCAAGAGTCAAAACCGAAACAACGGAAAGTAAATTAAGAGCCATCAAATTTAATCAAATCTAGAGATTGGCTTTAAGCTGTTTGGATACAAATGCTCGAAGCAATTTCAATGTGGCGATATGATAAAAAATTTAGTGTTTGAATAAAATCTGCTAAAGTTTTTTCTTAGGTAATAGAGATATTTTATTTGGTCATACTCATACCTGATTATCAGAAAGTGATTAATTCATAATTTTTATTTTTTATTCTAGTTTAATTAATTTTTTAAGCTTTTAAAAGCTAATTTAACAATTTTGAATATTTGTCAAACACCAAGTACCTTGATTTACCTCAAATTAAATAAACTTTAACCAACTCAAAATCAATCCCGAGCGACCTTAATAACGAATAAACGAAAAAGGAATCTATTTGTAAAACTATAGGAAAGAGCACAGGATATTTGAGAGAGATTTTGCATACCGAATCACATGAAATTTTAGTATTTTCTATGGCACTTTCTTTATTGCCGTCCACTAGAAATTCAGGATAAGATATTTCTCAATCAACTTTGTCCCCCCCTGCAGTTCAAGCGCGTGACAAGCAAGTAAGCAACCATGTCATTCAATTCTTGGATAATCTTTATTAGATGGAAAGAAGAAAAGAGAGAAAGGAAAAAAAAAAAAAAACCCACCTTTTGATTGCTTTTTTTCTTTTGTAGAGGAGAATACTTTGGGTGTTTCGTGTATTTAGTGATGTAAACCCTTTAGATCATCTTTTAAATGGACATTTATTATGTTAGAATTAAGTGCCAATAAAGTAGTTCCTTGAATTACATTTCCACGGAAAATTTACGATCACTTTTCGGAAATTCACGACAACAGAATAGTGTTTTGCTTACTCACTGAAAAAAGGAATGAGCATAGTTACCCAAAATTTTTTTTCTTCTTATATTTCATAATTTTTTCCATATGAAACTTCATGCTAATCATTAGCAACACATAAACTTATTCTAATCGAGGAACCGATAAAAAGTGAATACTATCACAAGAACACAACATTTTCCACCCAAACAAAAGAAAAAAAATTACGCATGCATACATTTATTTACACTTCCGCTCGCTTGACTATATTCGATGATCTCTCGCCATAAATTGCCAGGGATGTTTCGGACACGATTCTCTGCTATATAAAATTTATGCTGTAATAATTTTAATAACAAAAGATTGTCACTAAAAATATTTTATTGCTTGTTAAAAAATATAGTGACAATCTTTTATCGCTAAAATATATCCGGCACACTTTTACTGCAGAAGTGCGCCACACGTAGGATCGTGGATGTTCTTACTTTACCTGTATTAGGAATGATGTCATGTTCTGATCAATAGAGTGAAAATACAGCACTGTGCTACACACACTCACGCATCGCGTAGCAACGCCTATACACTCCTCTCACCCGATCCTCTCCCTCTGTAAGTACAACTTTCCCTTCCACTGTAATGACACCGCTCGATTCCTCCTCCTCCGCCGGCGAGTTGAGCATGGAAGACAACAACTCCGACGGCCATCGCCACACCGCCGCCACCAAAAAGCGCTCCCACGCCGCAAGCACCTTCAGCGACAAAGAAGCAGAACAGCATAAGAACAACGGCGGCGAAGGGGACGCCGAGGTCTGGGGCAACTTCACCGACAGCTTCCGGCAGGTCCAGTCGGTGCTGGACCGGAACCGCGTGCTGATCCAGCAGGTCAACGAGAACCACCAGTCGAAGATTCACGAGAACATGGTGAAGAACGTCGCGTTGATTCAGGAGATTAACGGCAATATATCGAAGGTCGTTGCGTTGTATTCGGATCTATCGACCAACTTCTCGAGTGCTTTCCATCAGCGGAACGATGAGAAGAACGACGACGTCGAGGGCGTTGACATGCAGGCTTAGAGTAATTAATCTATTTTCACGAGTTTGAGTCTTGAATCGTGCTATTATGTGTTGAATATGTGGAATTAGTGTTTTGGAATGAATAAATATTGTGGTGCTTATGTAACTTTGTGTTTGTTATTGGCTCTATGTTTTTATAAGGAGGAAGATTGCAGGACAGATTATCTCCCTCTCAAGGTACTTAAATTCCTTTTTTCTTGTTGTTACAATCTGATCTGATTTTGTATCACTAGAATTACTTAAAAACAACAGGATCGCTGTCGAGTTAATTAGGCATCGACAATTGTGAACCGAAAGGGTTCCTCCAGTATGCCAATGGGCTACAGTTTCTTACCAAAGACGCAGGGTTAGATCCCATGTCCCCATCGTCGTACTAAGAAACAGGACGTAGAATACTGCTTTAAACTACACATAATTTCGGATCTTCATGCTTGGTGCACTTTGTGTGGTGTTATTGACTCACTAGAATGAGTGGACTGGACATGTTCTTTCCGGGGCTAGTTTGGGGTTACATTTGCTTTTGAAAAGTGTTTGAGATGCGCATACACATTGGTTGTCTCAATTCTAGGATTAATGCTTACGGGGATTACATTCATAGGAAGTGGAACCCTTCATTTGATACCGGATATCCCATATCTAAGTGTTTTATCCTAAGAACTTTCTTTGTCCCCCGACTAAGTGTTAGATGTCAATTTATTCTTTTGGCAGGTCTCCTGTGGAGCTTATAGATGTTAGTATTCTCCAGGCTTGTGGCATCTGAATTCTTTGCCTGCATCTACATACTCATTATGGCCACATATAGTCTGCTTTCAGAGGCCAGCCAGGAGCTGTTAACCACAATAGTAAATCAAGAGCGCGTGTGCGGATTAGATCGATTGGAACCTCATGATAGCTGTTTCTTCAGGTACATTAACCATAGGCACATTTAGGTTTTCCTTAAGACGACAATGACCATCTATTGGACAATGCAGTCTTAGCAAATTTATCTAGGCTGTGAAGAAGAGTGAAGTGGACTGTTACAGCTAAGAACCACTTGATCTCGTTAACTGTTTATTCCTGTTTTGAGTTGATCTTTTAGGATTATCAACGAGATGCTTTTGTAGAGCTCTTGTCTGTCTGTCATTGTATCACTTGGACTTCGGAGTCAAAAAGGGCCGTCGAGACAATGTACAACTCAGGGTGCCGGACAGTGCATGTTGGCTTCTAGGTTTATGGTTGTGTTTCACTGTTTTGGCTTCTAGGTATTTACTGAACTTAATTGTTATTTAGTGTTTTCTGTGTTACAAGGATACTACCAACAGGATCTCTTACTTCCTGTTCAACGTAAAGACTTAATAAAGACGGAGGTACTTGTATTCTCTTTCTTATATATCCTTTCCGAGGCTCCCTGGAAAACAAGCAATCATCTTAAGAGGACTTCTTAAGAGTGTTCCAGTAACTAGCAATATCTAGCAACTGGAGTCCTCTTTGTTTTTTTTTTGAAAATATTGACAGATGGTGAATTCTCTAGCCTTCTCATATTTTGGGGGAAGCTCATGGTACAATGTATAGTCATGAAGGTCAGCAAGCTTTACAGACTCCTTTTAACTGGATTTCAAATACTAGATGCCAGTGGTATTTGCGGGAAGAACTGGTATTTTGTGCTCAATGTGTTGGTGATAGTAATCAGTGGCCTCATACTTCCCTCATCTGATAATTGGTTAATGGCTGACATAGTTGGTCTGGACACGGACTTTCGTCCCTAAAAGAATTTATGTTCCTCAGGAATCTAAGCACGCAATGGGTCAGTCTTGTACTACATTGTTGGTAGAAGTTTCGACGCCAGGTGGGATACCTGGGCAAGGAGTAAAAGTTTAAATTTATTTCCGAAAGATACTTAAATGACTGAGGATACGAAGTTTGGGAAGATATGCAAACGAGTGAAGAGATCAATTTCATGCTTTTGCGAAGGGCGTTAATGGTTTATGAGTCGGGACGTCAGATCATTCAGATATCTGAAACCAGTGCTTCGGAAATACTTGCAAAGATTAGCCCTCAAGGCTGTGTTATTTCTGCTGCATCATTTTCATTTACCATTTTCCTCGAAAAAAAATGTGCATTTATTGACTCCGGTTTCCGTGAAAAGTTCCGACCTACAACCTTAAATAACCCTGTCCCAGGACTGTCTACATTCGCTCTCTATTTTTTCAAGAATATATAGATTTTTTTATAAAGATCGAGATCGGCATTGATAAAATGCTTTTGTAGCGAATACAAGAGTGTCAAATGGCTGATAAAGGTCACGACATTCTCGTGACTCTGAGTATACAAGATCACGAATGTTAGAAATGAACAACTAACCTATAAATTCAATACAAATTACAATTAAACTGGAGCAGAGCATATCCTACACCTAACTTAAAGTAACATGTGGAAGCCTAAAAGTTATTTACAACACCTAATAAACATATACGAAACAACGAATATAGAAGCACAAAGATTATAATGAGGAAGTCAACAAGAGCCATACGAAATGGAAGGTGTACTCGACACTCAATGGAATCGCAGCGTAAAGAATAAAGGCCGTCAATCTTGCATGGTTCACAGTACTCTTTGGCATTTTTTCAAGATTTGTATGCGATGTTTCTTGAGAGAATTCTGGTGTGATGTTTACTTTTGAAGGTCGGCTGCCTTGGTGGAGAATGTGGAACATGCACCCAGAAGGCAGAAACTTGACAGTTCCAGCACATCATCGACCTTCCAATAATTTTGCTGTGTCGTATTCTTAGGTTTGCCGAATCAAGTAAGTAGGTAGCAAATGTTGTATACTAGCAGCACTTCAGCACTTTATTGCATAAGTTCTCTCATCTTCCTCTCATTCTGAACCAGAACTGCATAGTGGGCTGAGCTATTGTAGTCATAGAACCATAATTGAAACTGGGAGGGCACTGAAATCTAGGTTGAAGAGTCATAGAAGAGAGCTTACGTACGGTTTGCTCTCGTATATTTTTACTATCATGTTGGATGAACTTCCACCTTTCAAGTAAGATAAACATCCACCCTACCATAAACCATCCCTTGCTTACGCTAGAATTCTGGAAAGCAGTGAATATTGTTCATTGACCAGCAAAATAATCGTTCCCAAGTGCATAAATGAGCGCTACCACCAAGCATTCAAAAGTATACATGTGATATGGGACTCAGCTAAAGATTCATCTGCAAGCTGTGCTTAATATCATCCGGTTTAAGGGCAAAATATATTTCTCATATACAAGCCTATGTTCTTTTGAAAGAGAGAGAGAGAGAGGCCTACTTCTATTGTCGGAATAGAACAAAGGGTCACATAGATAGTTCTCCACTCTCTGAAATTACCACTTTACTTCTTGGCATCCCATTTGCTCTGCCTTCTGCTTCAATTTTGTGGACTAAATCCATCCCGGAAAGCACTTTGCCAAACACAACATGATGCTCGTCCAACCTTGTAAGGAAATGATTACAGATGCTTACATTCCAAACATAAGAAGTGAAAGGAACTTGCATACTCAAGGTGTCATATAAAAGGTGGCCCTATTGGCAAGCCACATCTAGCTTTTGCATGACTATCCTGCGCAGAACTATGGTACACAAGAAGTGCGAGGTGCCTATGAGGCCACACTCGATTAGAAAGTCATTCCAGCAAAAAGTCAGCCACATCCTCCAAAATTTAGGTGCCAATGCCATGTTCTGATGGGTGATTACAATCGTACTATCTTTGATTTTTTATTTAAATGTGATGGAGACTATCAACGTCTTACCAATCAAATCTTCTGACGGGATATTTTTATGTGACGAACATTTTGATGGTGCTTTTGTTCGGCAATTCTTAAAATGACCAAACTCCATTCAGAATGCTAGTTTGCTGAAATCATGCTACACTTCTTTGAAAGGAAGAAAAAATCCTATAAACTAAGGTTTAGGGTTTATTACCAGCTAGTTGCTACAGTAGTGATGAAGAATTGTGAGCCATTGGTGTCTGTGCCACTATTTGCCATTGACAGAATTCCTGCACTCAAAATGAAAATCTATAAAAAAAAATTCCCTGATCTAGCTCTTCTTGGAAGACCTTGCGGGAACCTACTAAGGATCTTGGCTTACCTGGACCAGTGTGCTTCAGTTTGAAGTTCTCATCAGCAAACTTTTCACCATAAATTGACTCTCCACCTCGGCCATCACCGCGAGTAAAATCACCACCTTGGATCATGAAGCTGGGTATGATCCTATGGAATGTGCTCCCTTTGTAATGGAGAGGCTTCCCACTCTTGCCAATTCCTTTCTCCCCTACAGTGAAAAGCAATAAATACATCTCATACTGCAGCATAAAGCCTTCAAATCTAGCACACAGTGCTCCTCAAAATGCAAGATTTATTTGTGGCTTGCGTTCCTTAAGCATGCTTTATGCTTCCCATATTATGCTAGTCGAGGATTCAATGCAATTACAACTCTGATATGACAACTGATTTCCGCAATATATTCTATTTTGTTTTCATTGATTTTGAAGTAAGCCAAATATTGATTCCAGTGGCGCGTTTAACACCTCGTTCTATTTCACAAAATGAAAAAATTACGAAAAACAAACTGAAAGTGAACATGAGGTAGGAAACATGCTGAAGATAGGTCGCCAACAAGCCTTCATACAGCCACAATAGGAGTCCAGCTTGATGCAGGTAGATAGAAGCTTTCAAGTATAAGATCCTGTAAGTTTATTTCTATTTCCAGCTTTCATTTCCTGTTTCTCCAGTTCGGTTTTCTGTGTCACTCTTGTTGATCAAACATTTTAATCTTGTATTTTAATTTTCAATCAATGCCAAAATTTTGTTGTTCGCTAAGTCATTTGAGAAACAGCAAATTTTGTCGTTCGCTGAAGTCATTTGAGAAATAGAAAACTTTGATCTTCATCGAAAATTGTTTCCCAAAACATATTTAGAATATGTATGACAAACCAGAAAGGTAGTGATGCTTTAATTACACTAACGAAAACTTGACACGAGAGTCATATATCTTAAAACATGCTGAGCATGGCCAAGTAAGAGTTGATATAGATATTGGTTTGAGTAGCTAGTATTGACATATTTTCTCACCTGGCAATTCATGTAAGGTATTATAATGTCCATCACATAAACAATTACGACATCTTTGCTGATAATCTCCTTACACAGGTCATTGATTATCAGCTTGAATATAGCTAATGGCTTCTATGTAAGTTGTAGACATAAAGATAGCAGGGAGCAAAAGTTACTTGGCTACCCGTGCAAAGAGCTCGAAAGTTTTCTGCAGAAAGAACACACAGAAATACCACTTCAGTTCTCTGGGTACAAGTAAATATGACAATCTTTTCCAGACCACATATATTATTTACCTGCTGTCTTGGGAACTGTTTCGCCGAAGAGACCCATGACAATGCGACCTGAAAGCAAGGAATTCATAGACTCATACATATGCTTTTTATCTGATGGACGGTATCTGAAATTGCAGCTTATAGTACAATGATAAATTGCATTCTATGGAAATATACAGATTCACTCCGTCTGTCCTCTGCTTTACATTAGTCCAGTTTGGTGGGTATGGCATATCTGATAAGTTGCGTTCCATTTTGAAATGGATTGGAGTTGGGTTCTTTTCAAGTGTAATGCAACTAAAAGACCACATTACTTTGGTCAAATGTATTGGTGTCGGTTCAACCATGTACTACTGTTGTCGATGAATCTAGCTTGGTTAGTAACATAAGATGTGGTAGCAAAGTTCTACTATAATAAATCTGCTTATCAGCCATCCAGTTAGGGCAAACCAACCCTCATAAGTGAATCTACTTGTGTGAACTCTCACCTTAGCAACTCAAGTGTCCAACTACTTAATAAACTAACTTCCAACTTAACAGGCCATGTTAAAGACTTGATAACACTAGGTATAATAATCTAGTAGCATTACCCCATGCTATTCAAATATTGTGACACTGTAAACTCAAAAGGAAACCTTAAGGAGACCAATGCCCAGCAGGCACAAAAGGATTAAACTTGGAAGAAATTTTGCATCTGTTTCAGCAATTGCGGTGCCAACATTACCAAGATAGACAACATTAGCCAACCAGTAATAATTTGCCAACCCGAAGCTAGCTTGTCTCTGAAAGTGGGGAGTAATTTACGGCTATATCCAAGTTCCATTGATAAGATGTGTGTGTGTTGAGAGTATTATGATTCAAAAATAAAGTATCAAGAAGACTAAACATGATAGCACACTTCACTGCGTCACCCTTTTTAAAAAATTCGTCGCATACACGATACATGTAAATTATCTATCAAGTCATAGAAAACATTCTTTAGTTGATACTTTGTATTGTGGTTAATGGTCAGATAAACAGAACATACCCATAGGTTTTCCACCAATCTCAACGTCAAAGTAAACTCTGTGCGTCACTCCTCTTAAATCCCCCTCTGAAGTCTTCACCTACGAAAGAGATCAACTTTATTCCAATGCTCAAGTAGCTCAAGCAGTTTTCCGCACTATCACTTTGCTGAAACTTTTGACTACCAAAACTGATTCCACATAATGCATAAACTGCGTTATCACTCCCTCCGCTTCATAATGATAGTTCCCTTTGACTTTTTTAGATTTTTAGGATAAAATTGAAATATGCAAACATTGAGTTCAAGTCAGGTCAAATTAGGTAAATAAATTAATAAACCAATGAGTACAAGTCAAATATTTACTCATTTAGATTCTGTTACAAAAATTAGCAAGAAGTCAAAGGGCACAGGTATAATGAAGCAGCGAGAGTAAATAACAAGAAAACCAAAATTTGACATTATTATATGAATGCCTGTGGAGGGTTTTTCTTAACCTTTTCTTTTACCTCATCAGTGAGCTCGCCATCAATAACCTTTGGATCTGATGATACTGCAGTTTCATTCAGTCTATTCTGTGAATTAAAATGCCCATCGTCACAACACGAATCAAGAGATTCTATCATTATTAATATGTGCAAGTAGTTCATATTGGCGATATCGCTACAATAGATAGTAAATCGATTGCCAGGATATTAACACGATGAAGTACGTAAACAAGAATATAGGGATTTCGGTGGAATTGACAACCAAGGAAATGGGAGATTTGGGGATTACCAGAATGAGAGCTAGGGTTCCGAAAAGAACCAGAATCCAAATGATTGCGACTGGCACAAACTTGCTTCTGCTACCCATATCTTCTCCGATACACTTGCAATAGTATTGCTGTCTTTGGGTTTTCGATTTAGCTGCCGAACTGGGTCCAAACTTCGAACTGAAATCCACTCTCACTCCGTCGCTATTACCACCAGATGCATTTCATGGCCAAGTCAGGTACGTGCGGAGATGAGACACCTATGGCGACACCGTCACAATAGCTTACAAGATGCAGGTTGAAATGCCAAACGGGCCGGGGCCGAAGGTCCTGGGCCAGCCAGGTTTAGCCCAAAAACACCCTGCCCGGCCTGACTCGCACCTTAGACAATGCCAGGCAATTCTCACGATCACGATTGATCATGCAGGCCCCGGTTACAAGGGACTGGGCCTGGGCTGGACCGAACCACGTTATTACTCTAAAAGTCTGCCCCGGCCTGGCCCGCTAAATCCAACGAAATTTAACACCGCAAATGGCCATGGCATGTAGAAATTACTTTTATTCCTTAAACAACTATATAACAGCTAATTTGAGAGTATATTCGTTCAATCTTATCCGAATAATTATTTTATGCACTTTATATGTTTACCTTCGCGAACAACTATAAACGACTAGTTTTAAGAGTATTTTGATCTTTTGTGAGGCTTGAAAATCTACAAGTTGACTCATTCTCTTCATATTCTTCACATCTCAATTACAATTCATAAATCTCTCTATTTTACAAGCTTTCTTGTGCATTTTTATTTGCTATTAAGCCTCTTAATTTTTTTTGTTACAAGCTCTCTTTAACTTTTAGTCAAGAGCTTTAGCTAAAAAGTATTACTTATTAGTTTTATTTTTTTACTAGTTAATCAGTCTTACCAGTTGTGTTTCTTCTTTCAAATATTTGGAAAATATGTCTACTTCACGATCATCAAAATATGTAGCAAAAAATGCCCACCACCACGAGCACCACATTTTCAAGAGCAATAACCAGTGGACATAGACACCCGAAACTTCTTGGCCTTTAACCAAAATATTCCTGATTTTCAATAGAGCCCTTCACAAGATCAATAATAATTTACAAAATCTTAACTCGATAAGTGGTGGAGGAGAGGATGAACCAAGCTATCCTATCTCAAGTCCACCAGAAGTCAAAAAGATAGAGAGAAAATTAAAAGCTAAGTGTTAGGATCACGTTACAAACGTTATGGATGATAATGTATCCAAAGCTCAATGTAAGTATTGTGAAAAATATTTTCTGCATGGTAGTGGTAGTTCACATCTCAATAGGCATTTCTCGCAATGTGCATCTAGACAAAGCCAAATTGCACGATAAGTTATTTATTTATTTATAATCAACGACATCAAAGAGACGAGACGATATTGCTGAATTCTTTATGCACAATAAAGAACCTTTTAACTTTGTTCATAATGAAAAGTATACTAAATATATGAATAACAATGTGCAACTTTTGTGAAAAAAGGTCCATAGAAATACTACAAGGTCTATTAGGATAGTGCACGAATTATTTTTACTTTGTACTGCAGTTAGTTATGCTAAAACATGGATAGTAAAGTTGTTATGATAGGTTGATTGAACAAAAAACAAGAACATTTAGAATGTTTTGACTTTTTTCGCTTGTCCCAGAATAAAATAGAGATTAAAGAGAAATTCTCCGACTTTTTCTTTCTTTCACCTATAAATAAAATATTTGGGTCTCTTTTAAGTAGAAACTTTATTCCGTGGCAGAAAAAGGATTAAAAGAAGGTGATGTAACCAAAGATTAAGGAATTTCTTTTACAATTATATTCCACTACAAAGAGATGTCTTTTTCAGTTATTCTATGGGAATCTAAATACATATATTGTTTTTGTCATTGTCATATTTAGCGGTGATTTTTCCTGTTGCATGACTAAGAATAAGTAAAGTGCAAAGTCTAAATTAATATTTTACTCATCTAAAAGTTTATTTGCAACGTAAAATTAGCATTTGGTACCCAATAAAGTGTCGTAGCGAATTTGAAGATTTTTACACTTTTAAAGTTCACTTTGCCAGAGTTAATGGTAATTGTATTCATTCTCCGTGCATATCATAGGGTTTTAGCGAGTTACGATAACATGATCAACCAAAGAGGAAAATGTTTAACTCATGTCCATGAGAAGAGTTTTGCAAATCAGATTGTCCTTGGTAGAATTTCAAAACCAATTGTTGGAGATATTTTCCTAATTTCGGTAAATGAGTAAGCGATTAAGAGTTTCTTTTCCCAAGTAGCCAACTATGGGGAGGCTGGGAGTGTGCGAGTGCAAGTTTCCCACGACTTTATGAACCAAACGACTTGCTCGTCCATTGTGATAAACCAAAATTGAAGCACTTAAGGGTTCGTTTGACAAATTTTTTTTTTTGGTTTTCAGTTTTTGAAGAGCAGTTTAAATTTTTTTTTTTACAAAAACAAGTGAGTGTTTGATAACCCTTTTTTTTTTAGTTTTTTTTTTTGGTGCTTGGTAACCCTTTTTATTTTGACTTTTTTTTTGGTGGTTTGCGGTGGCGGTGGTGGGGCGTAGCGGTGGTCAATGGTGGTGGTGGTGGTGACCGGCGGCCGGAGGTGGCTGCAGGCGGCCGGCAGTCTCCGGCGGTGGTTGCCGGCAGCTTGAGGTGGCGGCCGCCGGCGGAGGGAGGGTGGTGGTGGTGGTCCAAAAAAAAAAAACCAAAAGTGAAAAAAAAAACCAGTTTTTGGAGTTTTTTTTTTTACTCTTCAGTTTAAAAACTGGTTTTTTAAATTGGAGAAGAAAAAAAAAATGGTTACCAAACGCACTTTTTTTTTCCAATTTTCAAAACTGAAAAAAAAAAGAGGAAAAAAAAACCGCATCAAACGTGGCCTTAGCTTTTCCATCCTCATAAAAACAAACTTGATAATCAGATCTTTCATGCTTTGAAGCTAAACCCAAGTCTTAGGAATATGCGACGAGTCTCTACCAAATTCAAAATCTAATGAGTGGAGAATGTGAAATTGTCACTACAAAGAAGAAATTTCAGTGATAGTGGAGTGACGTAGCCAAAGAGGACGACGAGGGTGGGAGGGAGAGAGAGTGGGAGAGAGAGAGAGAGACGTGAGAACTGTTTCTAGTGGAGTGAGAGATTAAATAGTGGAGAGCGTTTAAATTTTAAATCTTTGCTTCAATCTAACCATGGTTAAGCATTATTGTGCAGCTGACAGTATGACCCACATTCTGATGCTTTGTTATCGTAAAATTGAAAGAGTTTAACACCACGTTGACGGTTGACTGATGAGGTCGTGTTAAACAACCACCTAGTGAATCACTTTGGATTGGTCCTTAGACCGTTGAGCACGCCTGATGAAAGCGCTGCGAAAGGGGACAGGTGTTTGGGTCGCATAAGGAAAGTTTGGCACACTCAGCCCCATCGCTTCAACAAATGGAAGTGTCACCAACTGCAAAGAAAAATTGGGTGGACGTAGCAAGTTCTTGTTGCTGAATTTTCTTCTTCAACCTGTTGAGGTTTCAGTAAAATCTTTGCTTTTTTCTAGACTAAAGGTTCAAGAATTTGCACTGATTGCTATTAAATTAAGATTTTGCTTGGCGTCAAGTAAATTTTTATTTGGGTATATCTGGCGCAGGAAACATGAGGCAGCTAATGTGGGTTTCTCAACTCCTCCTCGTCATCCTGCACTTGCAGCATCAGTTTGCTTTCTCCTTATCGAATCACTCTTCCTCTCCCCACAATCATTTGTGCCCTTATGAGCAAAAACTTGCATTGCTTCAGTTTAAGCAAAGCTTCAGCATAGACATTTCTGCCTCTCCATATTGTGGCGTGTCTTCATATCCAAAGGCAAAGTCTTGGGACAAGAGTGCAGATTGCTGCACATGGGATGGAGTCACGTGTGATGAGGTGCAGGGCAATGTGATTGGTTTAGACCTGAGCTGCAGCCAGCTTCAGGGTACCATCCCTTCCAACACCAGCCTTTTCCAACTTTCTTACCTCCAGAAACTCAACCTTGCTCATAATAATTTCTCTCTCTCCCGAATTTCGCATGAATTTGGCGGGTTTTCGAGTTTGACACACTTGAACCTCTCTCATGCTGTATTGGAAGGTGAAATCCGATATATATCGTACCTATCCAAACTGATTTCGCTTGATCTATCTGGTAATTATGGAGGGATTAGCCTTGGAAGTCATACTTTCAGTCTGCTCCTTGAAAATTTAACCCAAATAAGTGAACTTCATCTTTCCCAAGTAAATATCTCCGCTGTGCTTCCCATGAATCTGTCTTCCTCTTTTATAGAGCTCGGTCTTTCTTTCACTGGGTTGTATGGAAAACTACCGGATGGCATTTTCCACCTTCCCAAATTGCAAAAACTTAAACTGAAGGGCAACTATGATCTCACAGGTAAGTTTCCAAAGCTAAACTGGAACAGTAATAGCAGTCTGCAGATGTTGTCTTTGTCTAAAACGAGCTTCTCTGGTGAACTACCTGATTCAATCAGCCATTTGAAGTCATTGAGCTATTTGGACTTATCTGAATGCAAATTCTCAGGACCGGCTCCGGAATCACTCGGTAATCTCACCCACATTACTGACTTTGATATTTCACACAATCGTTTGGAAGGCCAAATTCGTGATTGGTTTGGCAACCTTAAAAAACTAAGAGAATTAAGACTTGGTGATAATAGTTTCAGTGGCCAGTTCCCGTCCTCGGTTACCAACCTAACACTACTTGGGGGTTTAGATTTGAGAAATAACTCATTGACAGGTACAATTCCTTCCACCATTAGTGGGTTCCAAAGCTTGATCTGGATCGAGTTATCACATAACTCGTTTAATGGGACAATACCATCTTGGTTATTTACTCTCCCGTCATTGGAATACATACAAGCCGGATCTAATCAACTAAGAGGTTTCATTCACGAGTTCCAATATGATTGTGTGAAGTCTATCGATTTCAGTAACAATCAGCTAAATGGCCCAATACCACAATCAATTTCAGGGCTTGTGAACCTGACTGATCTCAATCTTTCATCAAATAATTTGAGTGGCAATCTAGGCATCTTTTCAAGACTCAAAGAACTCAGATCTCTTGATCTCTCGTACAACAGTCTATCCTTGAGCAACGAAGAGAATAATGCTACATTGCCTTCTTCTGTTAGAATAGTGTTGCTGTCCTCTTGTGGGATTACATCGTTAGATTTCTTGAGAACAACAAGGTATCTCGACAAGGTAGATCTTTCCCGCAACAAAATAGAAGGCCGTATTCCGGATTGGGCATTGTCAAAATTGAAAGAGGCGTCTGTCTTAAATGTTTCTCACAATTTTCTCACTGGTTTCAACCTAATTCCTTTTGTGAACCTTGTTTATCTTGATCTTCGGTCCAATTTACTTCAAGGACCAATTCCAGTTCCGCCACCCACCATATCTCTTTTCTTTATCTCACACAACAAGCTGACCGGAAAGATCCCTCCATTACTTTGCAATTTGAGTTCCTTATCAATTCTTGATCTAGCCCATAACAGCTTGAGTGGTTTAGTTCCAAAATGTTTGTATACCCTCAGCAATCAGCTATCAGTGCTAGATTTGCAGGGCAATAATTTACATGGTACCATCCCAACATCGTTTGCCAGAAAGGGCAATTTATTGAGAAGTTTCAATTTGAATGGAAACCAATTGGAAGGAAGCGTTCCACGATCCTTGGCCAATTGCAGCCGTTTGGAAGTTCTAGACATTGGAAACAACAAGCTCAATGGTACATTTCCTCATTGATTAGAAACTCTTCCAGAGCTGCAGGTTCTTGTCCTCAATTCCAATAAACTCCATGGTCCATTAAGAAGCATTTCCAATACAGAATTTCCCTTCCCTAAGATGCGAATCCTTGACCTCTCCTACAATGAGTTTACTGGCCTTCTGCCAGCAAAATACCTCAAAAGCTTCCGAGGAATGATGAATGCAAATGAGAATAGAACGAGACTGAAGTATATGGGGGAACCGGAAAAATCCTGTCATGATTCTATAACCGTGGTGATGAAAGGGATGGAGTTTGAACTTGTTAAAATTCTTACAGTCTTCGCAACAGTTGATCTATCAAGCAACAAGTTTGAAGGAGATATTCCTGATGTCATTGGAGATCTCAACTCCCTCGTAGTGCTTAACTTATCTCACAACAGTCTTGCAGGCCATATCCCCTCATCGCTGGGAGCTATATCAGAGCTTGAATCTTTAGACCTTTCTTCCAACCAACTTACTGGAGAGATACCTGAAGAACTCACCAACCTTACATTTCTTGAGGTTCTAAACCTCTCGCAAAATCATCTAGTTGGACGTATACCTCATGGGAGTCAGTTCAATACATTTCGAAATGATTCATACACTGCGAACTCTGCACTGTGTGGATTTCCGCTCTCATTAAGTTGTGGAGACAATGAGACACAAAAACAACCACCATTGCAGCAAGAAGACGATTCAGATTTCTGGAGTGGATTTACTTGGCAAGTTGTGTTGATGGGTTATGGTTGTGGAATGGTGTTAGGCTTACTTATGGGATATCTCATGTTCTTAATCGGAAAACCAAAATTGTTTACTGGATTAGTGGGAGGAGAAACACGTAGGAAGGCAAACAGACGGGAGATCAGAGCTCATTGACGCTTTCGAAAAGCAAATTTGGATCTGTCAGGTGCGTTATGCAATTGCTTTTCACGATATTGTTTTATTGTATTAGATCTTTGGATTAGTAAGTTGCACTTCATATGAATGACATGTGGATAATATATTTTTCTCGTACGCATTGCGTATGCAACAAAAAGATCGAAATAAATTTACGGAAAAGTAATGACGTTATTTTGTAAAAAAATAAAAGAGATCTATATAAGTTATGAAGTTATTTTTTAAAATTAAAGTAGAAAAGATTGTGAGAGAGGATGATAAGAACATGCTTTATGTGGGTAGTTACAAATGGACAGGGTGAGAAGAGAGATAGAGGTGGGCAGTGGGGTGGGTAACGGGGCTAAAATGTAGGGAAAAAAAATTAGATTCCAAGTTAATTTGTAAGTTACTTAAATGACCATTACCAAGTTTTTAAGGAATGAAACAAAATTATTTCAATAAATGAATGGAGAGGTATAATTGGAAGTTGAAAAAAAAATTCAACATAAGGGGGCTCTCTTTTTATAATGAAACAAAAAAATTTCATGCCTAATTTTTCTTTTTTGCTTCTAGGAAGAAATAGTTGTGGGCAAGAAAGCAAAAGAGCAGAAAATGCATACGTAATGAGGCATGTTGTTTCCAAGATATGATAATAAAGTTTTATCAAATTAATAATCCCAAATCACAATCAACAATAAACTAATTCAATAGTGAATATTAATCAAACAAAATTTTTAGAAGAGTCTGAAATTCGGTTGAGTCACATAAAAATGCGCTTTCCTTGAAGAAGATACGTCATGCACCTGGTTAATGGCGTCCCACCCCACAGATTCAACCAACACTGAAGGAGCTTTGATCCGGTAAAAATTCCTTTCGAACATTGGAGCATCCGCACAGTCCAAAATAATATACATGAAATTACTGTAACTGTAGAATAAAGAAGAGAGAAAAAAAGAAGATGGAGGATGTTTAAGAAAAATAAAGTCTTTAGTTTTTTTTTTTCCCCTCTGCCTTCTCAACTTTTTTTTAGACTTCTCTTGTAACCGTTTCTTCTTCCAACTTACAAAGAACATAGTGAAGAGATGTTTTCTCGGGGTCTTGTTATCTACAACGAAGCTCCAATACTTGGTATATCGACCACAATGGCTTCGCATACATTTCCATCTCCGCTTGACAATATTGATTTTTTGCTTCGCTAGTGTCATGACTAATCCTTGTTTTCCTTTGGCTCCATGTTCGTTGCGCTATTTCTTGTCCATTTCCGTGCAAACTTCCAACACTTGCCCGGAAGAAATCTTGAGCAGAGCTCTCTGGAACTGGGTTGTACCATCTAGCACTGCAGCATAAAAAATTTCCCTGGCAATGAACAGAACCAAATTTCTAGATTTCTTATGCTCAAGATATATAAGGAAGATTTCGGTATGTTTTGTTTTTTTGTTTTCTAAAATTACTCGAAGAGTTCATACATTTTTTTTCGAGGAAACCTAATTTGATCAGCATAGCAGGGCACCTGTGAATTAAAGACTTCAACAATGTGAAGCGTCGCGGAGAAAGAAAATAATTAAAACTCAATGCAATAGAAATATGACTTGATTGCGCATCTGATAGTAACGGCATATAGAAAACCTAGACTAGTACTGGTCCTGGTGCATGACCCACCTTGGATTATTCAGGGAAATTGCACCTTGGATTATTCAGGGAAAGCTTCCTACTAAGAGAAGACTTGCAAAGTTGACGGAACAAGTCTTCGTGGTCAACGAACCGAAGTCTTGTTCAAAGACAAAGACTTGCTAAATTATAAGGGGGAGGACTTCCTGATCATTTACTTGTCAGTCAATTGATTGCAGGTAAGGACATGTTGTGTGGACAAGTTTTTGTGTTGAATTTTCTTCCTCCTATGGAGGTTGCAATAAAGCTTGCCTTTTACATATTAACGCTTAAAATTGAAGTGCTCTGTTATCAAGTTAAGACAGTTGTGTGCTTTGAAATGTTTTGATTAGGAAATGTGAGAACGTCAATGCTGCTGGATCTCTTCCTTCTCCTTATTTTGTGCTAGCAACATCTACTTGTTCATTCTAATACTGTTATAACGTAAACTCAAAAGGAAACCAATGCCCAGCCAACACAAAAAAAAAAAAAAAAAGTTACACCTTGAAAAAAAATTCTCTTTGTGTTTGTTGTCAGTACTAGCGAAGTGATATCAAATTATGCATGTATTAGGAAAGAGCATTTGGCGATGCCAACATTACCAAGATAAATAACTTTAGCCAACAAGTAATCATTTGCCTTTTGCCCCAACTCAGTTGTCACAGTGAATTAAATATCAACAATGATAATATTATATTATGCAAAGCAAGCCAAACCTATAATAATATGATACAATCTCAAATAACAACAAGTAACCACAAAATATCAACAATGATAATATTATATTATGCAAAGCAAGCCAAACCTATAATAATATGATACAATCTCAAATAACAACAAGTAACCACAAAATACAAAGATTTAACATGAAAACCCTCCAATGAGAAGGGAAAAATCACGGGCCAAACTCCGAACCAATTGACTATATCAACAACGTGCAATACAATGGTTTCTCGAATTTACACACCAAATTTGAGGAATCACAATTAATAATGGTCACCTGTTTGAGTTGACAAACCCAACAAAGATCTCGCAAAATAGTTGCTCTCAATTTTCTCTCTAGCTTTTTTGCTGAAAAATTTGAGAAGATAATAGAGTTCTATTTATTTTATAAGACTTCAATAAAGAAGCAATTCCCCATTCAAATTAGGTAACTCCCCATGCGACTTAAAGAGACCCAATTCAAATGGGTTACCTCGTGGGTGAAGATACCCGAATACACAACATTGCCGACCTAAAGCTAGCGTGTCTCCGAAATTGGGGAGTGACAGAGGGTTGTATCCTAGTTCCATTGATAAGATGTATGTGTAGAGGATAATGAGATTCGAAAATAAAGTGTCAAGAAGAGTAAACACAATAGCACAGTCTTCACTGCATAACCCTTTTTGAAGTTCAACGCGCACACGACACGTGAAATTATCTGAGAAATTCTAGAAAACGTTCTTTAGTTGACAGTTTGTATTGTGGCTAATGGTTCAGATAAACAAACATACGCGTAGGTTTTTCAACAATCTCAACGTCAAAGTAAACTATGTGCGTCACTCCTTTCAAATCCCCCTCTGACGTCTTCACCTACGAAAGAGATCAACTTTATTCCAATGCTCAAGTAGCTTGATGAACTTGTCGTCACTTTGCTGAAACTTTTAAGTACCAAAACTGATTCACATAACGCCATCAACTACGAAATTACTTGATTCAAGGTTCTAAAAGGAACGAAAATATTTATAGAAACTATAAATTGTAGGTTATCATATACTTACAGTTTCTTTTGCCTTGCATGAATAGTATTTCTGTTTTGTGTTTTATGGTACTTTACTTTCAAATTAAGTCTGAAATGTATGTCAAGAATGTTTTCGACATAGTTGATCCAATGGATACACCGAACTTACGAAAAATTATTTTCTGAAAGTAGGTTTAGACATTAGAGTAGAACATATTTAATTCTCTTCAACTCCTCTTGCGGTGAAGACAATTGTCACAAAATCGCAGTGATGACACTTTTGATAACACTTAAATCTTACAATTACTATCAAGTCATAGACATCAATCATTTTGACTTTATAGTGACAGTTAATTCTACTAAGAGTTAATTATTCGGTTGACCACTGTACTATTAGGCAAATGAAAAAAATTGGCTGTTACCCCGATTGGAGGAATCTTCCTCCTACCCCTTATATAGCGACAATCAATTGTCTTTAAATGTTTCTAGTGACTTTTATTTAGTGACGCTAAAAAAGTGTTGCTAATAATTGTTGCTAAAAGTGTCAAAAGAAAAGTCGCTTGAAACATTTAGCGACTATTAATTGTCACTATACATGGGGTTGAAGGAAGATCCCTACAACCCGGGTAGGAGCCAAAGTTTGTTCTTAGGCAAATGCAAGGTTGGTGGTTGGACATCGTTTTGAATCAAAGTGATCACCAAATTTGAAATTCGTTTCAATCAGTTAACTCCGTCAAATTATCCCTGTTAAGTCCATTTAGTCAGGGGTATATCTGTTTTTCTACCCTCTTATTTCTCTGTTTCCCTCTTCTTTCTTTGTTTCCCCCTTTCTTCTTTGCCTCTCCTTCTCACACACATTGACACACACAAATTCTTCGGTCCCCCTCCCCCCACTGTCATGTATACGCGCGCGCACATAAACACATAGAAACACATACATACGCATGTAGTGTAATATCCAGAACTTCGGGAGCCGGTTAAATAACCATCTGGGCTTCGAAAAATAAACGGGCGTTAATTTTGGGCAATGCTCGAGTATTAGTAGGATATCGTAGCTTAAAAGAATTTTGGGACAAAAACTTAATTTTGAAACTTTGGGGGGTATTTAGGTAATTTCGAAAAAAAACTTTGAGGGCATAATTGTAAATTAATATTTGGTGATGAAAATAGTAAAATGAGTGGTATTGTACATTTTAGCGACATATAATTTAATTAATAAAAATTAGGCAAGTTTCTGGGGCTTAAATGCAATTATATGAAGTTTGGGAGTTATTTTTCAAATATGGAAACTTTGGGGGCCAAATCACAATTGTTGGAAAATGGCACTTAGGTGTCAACATTTTGGGAGTCAGATTATATGTAACAGCCACCTGGCTTGGTGACTAATGTAAATGAATTATTTAATTACTTAGGGAATAACAAAACAATGACAGAAGCTGAGCGTGGAAAAAAAAACAAAGAGATGAAGAAAATGGACTCGGCAGAGAAAGCTAAAAAAGAAAGAGATTGGGATGATTTTCCGAAGGGTAATCCTTCACCCCTCATCATGTGTTGAATTCAGAAGGTGTTGTGTGGGTTTATTGTGTGCGTTCAGTGTGTGTGTGTGTAGGTGTGATGTGTATGTATATGCTGTGTTAAAGTTGTTTCGGGTGGGGGGATGTTCATGGTGATTAGGTGTGTAATTTAAGTGGGTATGGTATACTAATGTGTTCGTGAAGCTGGGGGGAATTATGTTGGTGGTAAATGGTGAATTGAGTGGTCAGTGAGTGCGTAACTGTGTGTGTGTGTTCATGCGCAGGTGTATGTGTGGGTGTACTTTTAGTGTATGATGGTGTTAATGTATGTGTTTTGCATAGAGTAATAAGAGTTTAATGTCTTGGAGTGTGTTGGAAGTGTACCCATGTGAGTTCGTGAAGGGTATGTATGAAATTGGTCTCAGCAGGGAGGAAGGTTGAAAGAGATGTGTGTGTAAGAAGGTGAACTAGTAGGTGTATGATTTGAATAGTAACCGTAATTGTCACTAAAGTTAGAAAATCAATTAATCAGTTTTTAATCTAAACTTTTATTAATAGTTAGTGTCAAAATTAGGCAAAGTATAAAACAGTAACTCCTTATATTTTTACAAGACCTACGCTCTGAAATTATTCAAGAATTTTCGGGGTCCGCAAATGGCGCTAAATTGGGGTATCGATTAAAGACAACTATCGAATTATTTGGCACAGCAAACCAAACATTTTTAATCTGAAAATTTTATGGAAACCTTATTCTACTGATATGTTTCATATTATAAAATTTCAGGCCATTTTGAGGTCGATAGGTATTTTTCGCGAAACTGGCCTTTTAGCACTCGATCCGGACACCAGTTCGGGATTTTCGGATGAAAATTCTCTAAGATACTTTCTAGGCCAGAAATGATATCAGGATGCTTAAAATAAAATTTTAAGATGTTTTTGGGATTTTTCCAGTGCCAGAAACCCCCAGGGGAATTTTGGTAATTTGCCACCTCGAAAGGGTATTTTGGTAATTTGACCTATTTTTGCATAAATTCACATATGGGAAGCTTATTTTAGTGATTCTAGTTATGGGAAGGCCGTTTGGGTGATTTAAGTCTGAGAGGGGCATTTTGGTAATTTTACATACGCGGTGAGACAGTTTCATTTTAGGAGCATGTGTGAGTCCGTATTAAGTTATAATATTGTACTGCAGGCTGTATTCTGACGATTTAATTATTCCGTTTAGGTTAAAGCTAAAGACTTTTCGGTTAGGATAATTTAGCTGCGAATCTAGGTAAGGGATTCTATCTGACCCCTGGGTAAGGACTTTTGTCCGAACCCTTATTTGATAACTTGTATTTGTAAGTACTCCTTTGAATTACTAGCGATTAATGTCGAATTCTGAAGTACGCATTGATATCAGTATGTTCTTGTCCTGAAAACCTTAATATTGAACCTGGATCGATTATTTAGAAATCTTTTGATGCTCGCCTGTTATTATGTGCTGAGAAGATTTGACAATTGTCTGTATCCGTTCTTCCGGATTGTTGTGCTTAAAACTCGATAATTATTCGTAATCGTTTTTGTTGTTTATCTGTGATTTTTCTTCTGAAAATGCTGATTTCTTCTGAAAATTCCAAATGCTGACTTGTGTCATTATGATTATTGTTATTGGAATCTGAATTGATTTCGGTGATTGAGCTTATGTTAATGCTCATTGATATTGTTGATATTCTATGTTGACCTGGTTTATCTGTTTAGTTCTGAGGCGGGTGTTATAAGGCTGGTCTGAATCCTGCATGGAATGCAGGCTGGTACCCAAGTGGACTAGTAATCATTCTGGTACATCATGCATGTGTACACTTCTGTGCTTTGCCAGAATGGCATCGCGACCGCTCAGGATCAACGTTAATTTTTTTATTTTATCTGCTCTGTACACTGCCGTGACTATTACGGAAATGTCTGAAAAGTATTATCTGAAATGATTTGTGCTTCTGTTGAAATCCTTTGGAAAATCTTCATTGTATTTTGGAAATGATGACTCTAAAAATGATCTATTATTGATTGTTTTTGGAATCCGTCGTGTTTGTTCTAGTTCATTTTGGTATCTATTTCTGATGAGTTTTTTATTCTTTTGGAAATCATTGAGTTGTGACCGTTTGAATTATTCTGGAAATCTCCGTCAGTTGGATTCTTGGAATCGTCTTGTAATTATTTTGTTGGTCCTTGAACGACCTTACTGAGCTCTCAAAAACTCACCCTTTGTTTGACTCCTTTCTGCAGGTGATGATCAGTAGTAGATGGTTCGGGGATGGGTTAGAGACTAAGTGAGATTCTGATGAGCCCATCACTACGGTATAGTAAGACGCCTGCGTGGGTCGGTACTGGTATTTGATCTTAGAAAATTTGAATTGCGAAGAACCTAAGCTGTAATAGTTTAAGCTAAGCAATTGTGATCCAGTATTTTTGAGAAGTCTTAGTTGATGCTGAATTAGATGATTTGGAATATGTGTTAGTAGCAGGTCTGACAGGTTTGATGTGATCTAGTAGGTTAATGACCCAGGAGTTCGTGGGGACGGAGCTCCGAATTTCTGGGGCATTACATGCACGCACGCACGCTCGCGCACACACACTCACTACCATACACACAAAAGACACACTATACCTGTGTGTGCGTGTACCAATGTGTGTTGTGTGTGTGGGAGTGTGCGTGTGGGGTGGGGGGGTGACAATGTATGTGAATGTACGTGTGCGTGCGCACGCATTTGTGTGTGCGCGTGTGTGTGGGTGTGACAATGTGTGTGCATGTGATAGTGTGTGTAAGTGTGCATGCGCGTGCGCATTTGTGTGCGCGTGTGTGCATCATTGGTGGTGGACTTGGGAGGAAAAGAAAGAAGAATGAAGAAGAAAGAAGAAGGGGACCATAGAAATGACAATTTTACCCCTAAAATTAACAGACTTGATTTGATGGAAGCTAGCGAACTGACCAGGTTGAAATAAATTTGAAAATTTAGCAGTCACTTTGACACAAATCAATGTCTAGTGACCAAAGTTGAATTAGTCTAATAGTACAATGGTCAACTCTTCTGCTAAAACATGGATAGTAAAGTTGTCATGATTAGGTTGTAAATGAACCGAGCAGTTCACGAACGGCTCGTAGTTCGTTCTCCATAAAACTCGTTCACATTCGTTCATCTATAATATGAACCGAATATGAACAAGTTTTTAGAGCTCGTTTATTAAACGAGCTGAACATGAACACTCCAAAATATTTCCAAACATGTTGGCGAACAGCTCATCTAAATAATAAATTAATTATAATATATTCAAAGAATTAATACTTACATAACCATATGTTAAAATTTAAACCTGGAATCTAAAAGACCCTCCATTTTTATTCCTGTCTATTTCTCTTGTTCTTCAATGTAATAAAAGACATTGAAATGTTTATGAAACCCAATTTTTGCTTAATGAAAAAACTGGAATTTGTTTTTATTAACTGGCCAAACTCGAGGAAAGAGTACGCATAAATGAAATTTTCAATTTCGAATGAGACTACTAATTAATCGGTTACGAAATACATGGTTTGATAAAAAATATCTTATTTTGATTTTTTTCTTTTTTTTACCTTTCGCTAAAAATCAAAATCAAGTGGAGGCCAAGCCCTAAAGTCAATTAGCCCAACCCCTTATAGCCCAAAATATGAAGCCCAACCTCATAGAAACCCTAACTATATAAACTAAAACCTAAACCTAAACACTCATAAGTCACAAATAGCCTTCCTTTGGTGTGTCGTCCCCTCCCTCGTCACAACCACACACATACACAAAGACAAAATCAAAATCAAAAACTGTCTCACAGATCGAACATAGCCACCCCCTCTCTCTCTCTCTCTCTCTCTCTCCTTCCCTCCCTCTCCCCTTCTGTCTCTCCGGTCCTCCTTCTCCCTCATCACATACAGACACCATGTCGTCACCGTCATCTCCCCATCGCCGGATTTCGATTTAACAGGAATAGAAGGGGGAGAAAGAGGTCGATAGCTATTGAGGGCTTGGTAACGATTGGGATCAAAGCTTCAAAAGCAAGGGCTCTACCTTTAATACTTATAGAGGGAGCTGATTCATAAGGGGAATGCATCATCCGTTGTCTATGTTTCATCACCATCGATCAAGATTTCTTTTTTTTAGTATTTTTTATTATGCATCCCTTCTTGTATCTTTTTATAATTGATTCATAGTAGTTGATTTTTAATTCATTGTAGTTGATTGCCTGAAGGATTTGAAGTTTTTGAGAAAATTTAGGGATTTGGTTAGAAGTTGAACACGAGCACGAGCCGAGTTTCCAAACTCGAGTTCGGCTCGTATTATTAAACGAGTTAAACGAGTTATGCCCAAGTTTCAGAGTCACGAACTTGATCCGAGTTCGGACATTGATGTTTTGGCTCTTGACAAACAAGCTCGAACATGCCAAAGCTTAAATGAACCGAATTCGAACACACTTATGTTCAGCTCGAATTCGGTTCGTATACAACCCTAGTTATGATAGGTTAGTTGTACAAAAAACAAAAAACGTTTTAGAATGTTCTGACTCTTTTCCATGTCGAAATTGTTTTCGATTCTCCCAGAAAAAAGGAGATTAAAGAGAAATTCACCGACCTTTTCTTTCTTTCTTTCACCTAAAAATAAAAATAATTTTTTTTATCTATTTAAAAGTTTTGTGCCGAAACTTTATTCCGTGGCTGAAAAATGATCTAAGGAAGTTGATGTCATCAAAGACTAAGTAATTTCTTTTCCAATTATATTCCACTACAAAGAGATGCCTAAATTTTTTTCAATTATTTTATGAGAATCTAAATACATACTTTTTTGTAATTGTCATATTTAGTGGGGATTCTTCCTGTTGCATCACCAAGAATTACTATAAGTGCAAAAGTCTAAATTAGCATTTTACTTATCTTAAAGTGTATTTGCAATGAAAAATTAGTGATTGGTATCCAATAAAGTGTCCTAGCGAATTTGAAATTTTTTACTCTTTTAAAGTTCACTTCGCAAGAGTTTATGATAGTTCTATTTCATTTTTCGTGCATAGCACATGGTTTTAGCTAGTTGTGGTAACATTGTCAACCAAAGAGAAAAATGTTTAGCATATGTGCATGAGAAGAGTTTTGCAAATCAGATTGTGCTTGGTAGAAATTCAAAACCAATTGGTTCAAATATTTTCCTAATTTCGGTAAATGGGTTAGCGAATAAGAGTTTCTTTACCCAAGTAACCAACAATGGGGAGGCTGTGTGTGTGCGCGCGCGCTCGCTCGCAGTTTCCCACGACTTTATGAACAAAAGACTTACTCATCCATTCCCATCAACCAAAATTTAAGCACTTCTTGCTCTTTCATCTTCATAAAACAAACTCGATAATCAAATCTATCAAGCTTTGAATTAGCTATACCCAAGTCCCAAGAGTATGCGATGAGTCTCTACCAAATTCAAAATCTACCAGTGGAGAATGTGAAATTGTCACTACAGAGAAGAAATTTTAGTGATGGTGGAGTGATGTAGCCAGAGATGTCGATGATGGCGCGGGAGAGAGAGAACTGAATCTGGTGGAGTGATAGAATAAATAGTGGAGAGCATTTAAATTTAAATCTTTGCATCAATCTAACCATGGTTAAGCATTATTGTGCAGTTGAAAATATAAACTAAATCCTGAAACTTTGTTGCGTAAAAGTAGAAATTGTGACATCACATCACGTAACCGATGAGATGGTGTTAAAAAAACACTGGGTGAATGTTTGCACCAGAAAATATCTTTTTTCACTAATGAATTCACTTTGATTAAATGCCACTAAATGACATTTACTTTTGATTATTATTTCTGAAGAGATAATGGAAGATTCAAGAAAGATGTGAGAAGAACCAACTTCCGAATGTGTCCCTATTGATAAGGGATAAGTGTGGTTGATTACTTATTAATGGGTGATTATTTTCTAAGTGGGTGGGGTAGTTTCTTGTAATTGTAGTTATTTTCTACAAAGCCTCTAATATATATAGTGGGTCAAAGAAAAAGCAGAGGAGATCAATCAACAATCATCAATCAAACAAAGTCTTTTTCTTTCTTTTTCTTTAGTTTAGAGGCTTTTGCTGCCATCGATAGGAAGTTTAGTTTCCAGACTTGGAAACATTAGTGTATGAACATTCTATCAATCGAAAGCTCTCTCTTTTGTCATTTAAGGGCGCGCAATCGTTCTACTTTCTACTTTTCTTTTCTTTTTCATTTTTTATTTTTAGAGAAGTCTCCAGGACTTAGGGGCAAAAAAGATCCCACACAGTTCATCGGTTGTGTCACAAGCGTACCATCAATAGTGAGTTTGCCCAACAGCGCAAACAGTGAATCACCTTGGATTGGTCCTTTGACCGTTGAGCACGCCAAATGAAAGCATTGCGAAAGGGGACAGGTGTTTGGGTCCCGTAAGGAAAGTTTGACACACGCGGCTCCATCACTTCAATAAATGGAAGGGACACCAACTGCAGAGGAAAAATTGGGTGGAGTTTGCAAGTTCTTGTTACTGGATTTTCTTCTTCTGCCTGTTGAGGTTTCAGTAAAATCTTTGCTTTTTTCCAGACTAAAGCTTCAAGAAATTGCACCGATTGCAATTGAATTAAGATTTTGCTTGACGTCAAGTAATTTTTTATTTGGGTATATCTGGAGCAGGAAACATGAGGCAGCTAATGTGGGATTCTCAACTACTCCTCATCATCCTGCACTTGCGGTATCAGTTTGCTTTGTCTTTATCAAATATCTCTTCCTCTCCCCACTATCATTTGTGCCCTTATGAGCAAAAACTTGCATTGCTTCAGTTTAAGCAAAGCTTCAACATAAACATTTCTGCCTCTAGAGATTGTGATTTTAATGGTAAGTCTACATATCCAAAGACAAAGTCTTGGGACAAGAGTGCAGATTGCTGCACATGGGATGGAGTTACGTGTGATGAGGTGCAGGGCAATGTGATTGGTTTAGACCTGAGCTGCAGCCAGCTTCACGGTACCATCCCTTCCAACACCAGCCTTTTCCAACTTTCTTACCTCCAGAAACTCAACCTTGCTCTTAATAATTTCTCTCTCTCCCGAATTTCGCATAGATTTGGCGGGTTTTCGAGTTTGACACACTTGAACCTCTCTAATGCTGTATTGGTAGGCGAAATACCGCGAGAAATATCGCACCTATCCAAACTGATTTCGCTTGATCTATCTGGTAATTATGGAGGAATTAGCCTTGGAAGTCATACTTTCAGTCTACTCCTTGAAAATTTAACCCAAATAAGTGAACTTCGTCTTTCCCAAGTAAATATCTCCGCTGTGCTTCCCATGAATCTGTCTTCCTCTTTTACGGATCTCCGTCTTTCCTTCACTGGGTTGCATGGAAAACTACCCGATGGCATTTTCCACCTCCCCAAATTGCAAAAACTTGTACTGGAGGGCAACAATGATCTCACCGGTAAGTTTCCAAAGCTAAACTGGAACAGTAATAACAGTCTAGAGATTTTGTCTGTACCTCAAACGAGTTTCTCTGGTGAAATACCTGATTCAGTCGGCTATTTGAAGTCATTGAGCTATTTGAACTTGTATGGATGCAAATTCTCAGGACCGATTCCTGAATCACTCGGTAATCTCACCCACATTACTGTTTTGGTTCTTTCCTCCAACAATTTTAGTGGACACCTCCCGTCGACTCTCGCAAACCTTGAGCTACTTACTTACTTTGGAATTAACCAAAACCGTTTCGAAGGCCATATTCCTGACTGGTTTGGCAACCTAAAAAAAATAAGGGTATTAGAACTCGCGTATAATAGTTTCAGTGGCCAGTTCCCATTCTCAGTTACCAACCTAACACTACTTGAGTTTTTAGACTTGGGCTATAACTCATTGACAGGTACAATTCCTTCCAACATTAGTGGGTTCCAAAACCTGATCCATCTCAGGTTATCAGCTAACTCCTTTAATGGGACAATACCATCTTGGTTAGTTACTCTTCCGTCATTGAAGGCCATACATGCCGCATCTAATCAGCTAAGAGGTTTCATTCCCGAGTTCCAACATGATTGTCTGATGTTAATCGATTTCAGCGACAATCAGCTAAATGGCCCAATACCACAATCTATTTCATTGCTTGTGAACCTGGAACTTCTCACTCTTTCATCAAATAATTTAAGTGGCAATCTGAGTCTAGGCATGTTTTCAAGACTCAAAGAACTTGAGTCTCTTGATCTCTCAGACAACAGCCTATCCTTGAGCAACAAAGAGAGTAATGCTACATTGCCGCCTTCTGTTAGAAGAGTGTTATTGTCCTCTTGTGGGATTATGGAGTTAGATTTCTTGAGAACAACAAGGTATCTCGAACAGGTAGATCTTTCCCGCAACAAAATAGAAGGCCGTATTCCGGATTGGGCATTGTCAAAATTGAAAGAGGCGTCTTACTTAAATGTTTCTCACAATTTTCTCACCTGTTTCAACCTAATTCCTTTTGTGAACCTTGTTTATCTTGATCTTCGGTCCAATTTACTTCAAGGACCAATTCCAGTTCCACCACCCACCATATCTCTTTTCTTTATCTCACACAACAAGCTGACCGGAAAGATCCCTCCGTTACTTTGCAATTTGAGTTCCTTATCAACTCTTGATCTGTCCCGTAACAGCTTGAGTGGTTTAGTTCCAAAATGTTTGTATACCCTCAGCAATCAGGCGCTATCAGTGGTAGATTTGCAGGGCAATGATTTTCATGGTACCATCCCAACAACGTTTGCCAAAAAGGGCAATAGATTGAGAAGATTCAATTTGAATGGAAACCGATTGGAAGGAAGCGTTCCACGATCCTTGGCGAATTGCAGCAGTTTGGAAGTTCTCAACATTGGAAACAACAGGCTCAATGGTACATTTCCTCATTGGTTAGAAACTCTTCCAGAGCTGCAGGTTCTTGTCCTCAAGTCCAATAAATTCCATGGTCCATTAAGAAGCATTTCCAATACAGAGTTTTCCTTCCCTAAGCTGCGTATCCTTGACCTCTCCTACAATGAGTTTACCGGCCTTCTGCCAGCAAAATACTTCAAAAACTTCCGAGGAATGATGAATGTAAATGAGAATAGTACGAGACTGATGTATATGGGGGACACATACTATCAAGATTCTATTACCGTGGTGATGAAAGGGAAAGAATTTGAACTTGTTAGAATTCTTACTGTCTTCGCAACACTTGATCTATCAAGCAACATGTTCGAAGGAGATATTCCTGATGTCATTGGAGATCTCAACTCCCTCCTAGTGCTTAATTTATCTCACAACAGCCTTGCAGGCCATATCCCGTCATCGCTGGGAGCTATATCAGGGCTTGAATCATTAGACCTTTCTTCTAACCAGATTACTGGAGAGATACCTGAAGAACTCACGAATCTTACATTTCTTGAGGATCTAAACCTCTCCCAAAATCATCTCGTTGGACGTATACCTCATGGGAGACAGTTCAATACATTTGGAAATGATTCATACAATGGGAACTCTGCACTGTGCGGATTTCCGCTCTCATTAAGTTGTGGCGACAATGAGACACAAGAACAACCGCCATTGATGCAGCAAGAAGACGATTCAGATTTCTGGAGTGGATTTACTTGGAAAGCTGTGTTCATGGGTTATGGTTGTGGAATGGTGTTAGGCTTAATTATGGGATATCTCATGTTCTTAACCGGAAAGCCAAAAAATTTCACAGGATTAGTGGGAGGAGAAACACGTAGGAAGGCAAACAGACGTGAGATCAGATTTCATCGACGCTCAAATTAGGATCTGTCAGGTACGCGATGCAATTGCTTTTCACGACGTTGTGTTATTGTATGAGAACCTTGGAGTAGTAAGTTGCACTTTATATTACCTAGCTAAAATTCTGTTCTATGCACGGGCCATCCATTATACATCTTTCTATTCATTTTGCAATGCCAATTCCACATAAAATTTTAGAATAGAAGTAATTTTGGTGTAACATGTTAACTATAGAAATAGCCTTGTTGTGTAATGCATTGACTGTTTGACTTGTGTCATTGAAGTTTAGTAAGTAATTAATATTGAAAAAGAAACTATCAAAAGTTTAAAAGCAAAAGAAAGAAAATAAATCTTTGATAACAACCTTATAAGACATTTTTTTTTATTGGTCTTTGTGCAAACTTCTATTTTACACTTTTTTTTTGCACACACACACATCGCATGTGGAATGACACGTAATATATTAAACATAAGAAGTAACAACATGCTATACTTCTTTTTCAAAATTGTATTTGAATAACTCGCATTAATTAAAAATTAAATGAGCAAAATTTAAGAGGGCCCGTTTGAAATTAATTCTTATAATCAGTTTTTAGTTTGCGTCTTTGCTACACCTAATTAAGAACCTAATCTTATAGATTTAAGTTTTTGCCATATTTAAGAACCTAATTGATCAAGATTAAACCAAGTTTGAGTATCCCATAATCAAAATCCAGATACTCTCTACTTTTGTCGCTAAAGCTTTAACTATTGCTAAAAAGACAAATCTTGTCACATTTCTAGTGACAAATGACCAAAAAGACCCCTTCAGTGACAGATATCTTGGAAAGAAGTAGTATAATTTGAAGTCCTATAATAAAACATGGGTGCTAGGGAAGAGAAGATGCGACAAAATTGTTACACATTTATTGCCAAAACATAGAAATTGTTCCGGCAAAGAAGTTACAGTGACCTAAAATGCCACTAAGGAACAATAACATCCCAATTTTATTTTAGCCACAATAGGAGGTCTAAATTGTTGTCAATTTCCTTCATATGTTCTCACCATAATTAAATGGAAAAGATTGTAAGAGATAAATTTTGTTCTTTAACTCATCTTCTGGTTCCTTTCTTGTCTCCAAAGACATTGTGCTCTGTAATGCAAAAAGACTCGATCTGCTAAACATCAATTTTCTCAACGGTAAACATATAGCCTGTTAGCCATCTCTTTTCCTGTGAAACTTGTTTGGAACGGCACCTATGTATGGCTCGAATAAAAGTCTTCAAATGGTTATCTTTTAGAATCTCCTTTTACATCCAAACAGCATGAATCAGCTTCCTTAGACTCAAAGCCCCTGTTACACCATAGCCTTATTTTTTTCCTCCTCTCTGCCCCGTACAATTGATATTCCAAACCCAATCCTATATGATTAGCCATGGGGTAAATACTCAGTGTAAACATGTGCACATGCAAAAAGGTTATAAAACTTATCTATAACTTATCTATTATTGACGGTTCACTAGGGATATAAAACATTAACTTCTATAAATAGATGTGATTTGATTAAAGAACAATGACACTTTAATATCAATGAAAGAATGAAGATATATTTAAATGCAAAGCCTAAGTTCATCTCTCTCATTCATTCTTGTTCTCCTGTAGTTGACCATATTGTGTATCCTTCTCGCGTTGGTCTTCTGCATCAGCTGATGAGCCCATACATTCACCGAAACAAGCAAGATGAAATGCACGAAATGTTTGTCATAGGCGTGGTGTCTCCAAACAATCTACCACTCCCCAGATTCTCCATAATCCCCACCCAATATCCAGAGGCGGAACCAGGATTTTTTTTCAGGGGCTGCAAAAATTATATCGATTTCACCAACAAATTTTGTTAGTAAAATAATAGCCAAAATTTTTTGTTAGTAAAATAATACTATCTTGATTAGACTGCGAGGATTCTGTCAATTTTCCTTTCTTTCTAAAAAGCTTTTTCTTTCTGAAAAAAAAAACACACACACACACGCACACGCACATTGGAATAAAATCTCAAAATCTCAGTTCTCAACAAAAATTCACATAATTAAATAACTGTACATTTCAAGCTCAATATCAAACTCCCAATTTTAAAACTAAATCACATTTCAAGATCAATCTCCGCTCCCAAGCTCAAGCTCCACCTCCCAATCTCAACACAGCATCAAATTCCAACAAATCAGTACATTTTCAGCTTCCTAATTTTAAAATTAAATAGCCAAACAAACTCAAGCTCAACGTCACATTCCAGCACAATTATAAACTATCTATGCACTAATTTATGAATTAGAAAAAGTAATTAGCCAATTAAGAATTAGTAAAGCAAATTAACCAAATAATTAAAGTGTTCCAACTTCCACCAAATCACCAATAATTTCTGCAATATATATAATCAAGGCATAATTCATTATTTGGTTTAGCATTTTTATTAGGGAACATAAAGATATATAATCAAGGCATAATTTCTGCTCACCAATTAAGAATTAACAAGCAAATTAAACAAACATATTTTTTAAATTTCTATATAATCAATTACTGAAATTAAACTATAATTTCAAGAAATTAAACTACAATTTCAAGATAAAGAAGTAGCTTACCTCAAGATGGGAAGTAACAGCAGTCAGCCAGTCAGCAAAGAGCAGGGGCAGAACCATGATTTTTTTTCAGGGGGTGCAAAAATTATATCGACTTCACCAAAAAATTTTGTTAGTAAAATAATAGCCAAAATTTTTTGTTAGTAAAATAATACTATCTTGATTAGACTGCGAGGATTCAGCCAATTTTTCTTTCTTTCTAAATAACTTTTTCATTCTGGAAAAAAAAAAAAAAAAAACACACACACATACACACGCACATTGGAATAAAATCTCAAAATCTCAGTTCTCAACAAAAATTCACATAATTAAATAACTGTACATTTCAAGCTCAATATCAAACTCCCAATTTCAAAACTAAATCACATTTCAAGATCAACCTCTGCTCCCGAGCTCAAGCTCCACCTCCCAATCTCAACACAACATCAAATTCCAACAAAACAGTATATTTTCAACTTCCCAATTTTAAAATTAAATAGCCAAACAAACTCAAGCTCAACGTCACATTCCAGCACAATTATAAACTATCTATGCACTAATTTATGAATTAGAAAAAGTAATTAGCCAATTAAGAATTAGTAAAGCAAATTAACCAAATAATTATGGTGTTCCTCTTTAACGTATCTCGACCTTTCCTTAACTAGGTTGCATGGAAAACTACCAGATGGCATTTTCCACCTCCCCAAATTGCAAAAACTTAAATTGTTGGCCGACACTAATGTAACCGGTAAATTTCCAAAGCTAAATTGGAACAGTAATAACAGTCTGGAGGTGTTGTCTGTACCTGCAACGAGTTTCTCTGGTGAACTACCTGATTCAATCAGCCATTTGAAGTCATTGAGCTATTTGGACTTGTCTGAATGCAAATTCTCAGGACCGATTCCTGAATCACTCGGTAATCTCACCCACATTACTTTTTTGGCTCTTTCCTTCGACAATTTTAGTGGACGCGTACCATTGACTCTCGCAAACCTTAGGCAAATTACTTTCTTTGATATTTCATTCAACTATTTTGAAGGCCAAATTCCTGATTGGTTTGGCAACCTAAAAAAACTGAGGTACTTATCACTCCGTGATAACAGTTTCAGTGGCCAGTTCCCATCCTCGGTTACCAACCTAACACTACTTGAAGATTTATACTTGAGCTATAACTCATTGACAGGTACAATGCCTTCCAACATCAATGGGTTCCAAAACCTGAACCTGCTCGAGTTATCACATAACTCGTTTAATGGGACAATACCATCTTGGTTATTTACTCTTTCGTCACTGGAGTACATAGCTGCCGGATCTAATCAGCTAAGAGGTTTCATTCACGAGTTCCAATATGATGGTCTGAAGTTGATCGATTTCAGGGACAATCAGCTAATTGGCCCAATACCACAATCAATATCAGGGCTTGTGAACCTCGCTGAACTCTATCTTTCTTCAAACAATTTGAGTGTCAATCTGAGCCTAGGCATGTTTTCAAGACTCAAAAAACTCAGTACTCTTGATCTCTCAGACAACGGTCTATTCTTGATCAACAAAGGGAGTAATGCTACATTGCCTTCTTCTGTTGAAACTGTGTTGCTGTCTTCTTGTGGGATAACGGGGTTGGATTTCTTGCAAACCACAAGGCATTTGAGGCAACTAGATCTTTTCCAAAACAAAATTGAAGGCCATTTTCCGACTTGGGCATTGTCAAAATTGGAAGTAGTTTTTTCCTTAAATGTTTCTCACAATTTTCTCACCGGTTTCAACCTACTTCCTTTGGTGAAACTTAGTTATCTTGATCTTCGGTCCAATTTACTTCAAGGACCAATTCCAGTTCCACCACCCACCACATTTCTTTTCTTTATCTCACACAACAAAATGACCGGAAAGATCCCTCTGTCAATTTGGAATTTGAGTTCCTTATCAATTCTTGATCTGTCCCATAACAGCTTGAGTGGTTTAGTTCCAAAATGTTTGTATACCCTCAGCAATCAGCTATCAGTGCTAGATTTGCAGGGCAATGATTTCCATGGTACCATCCCAACATCGTTTGCCAGAAAGGGCAATTTATTGAGAAGTTTCAATCTGAATGGAAACCAATCGGAAGGAAGCGTTCCACGATCCCTGGCCAATTGCACCCGTTTGGAAGTTCTCAACTTTGGAAACAACAAGCTCAATGGTACATTTCCTCATTGGTTAGAAACTCTTCCAGAGCTGCAGGTTCTTGTCCTCAAGTCCAATAAACTCCATGGTCCATTAAGAAGCATTTCCAATACATAATTTTCCTTCCCTAAGATGCGAATCCTTGACCTCTCCTACAATGAGTTTACTGGCCTTCTGCCAGCAAAATACCTCAAAAGCTTCCGAGGAATGATGAATGCAAATGAGAATAGAACGAGACTGAAGTATATGGGGGAACCGGAAAAATCCTGTCATGATTCTATAACCGTGGTGATGAAAGGGATGGAGTTTGAACTTGTTAGAATTCTTACTGTCTTCGCAACAGTTGATCTATCAAGCAACAAGTTCGAAGGAGATATTCCTGATGTCATTGGAGATCTCAACTCCCTCCTAGTGCTTAACTTATCTCACAACAGTCTTGCAGGCCATATCCCCTCATCGCTGGGAGCTATATCAGAGCTTGAATCATTAGACCTTTCTTCCAACCAACTTACTGGAGAGATACCTGAAGAACTCACCAAACTTACATTTCTTGAGGTCCTAAACCTCTCGCAAAATCATCTAGTTGGACGTATACCTCATGGGAGTCAGTTCAATACATTTCGAAATGATTCATACACTGCGAACTCTGCACTGTGTGGATTTCCGATCTCATTAAGTTGTGGAGACAATGAGACACAAAAACAACCGCCATTGCAGCAAGAAGACGATTCAGATTTCTGGAGTGGATTTACTTGGCAAGTTGTGTTGATGGGTTATGGTTGTGGAATGGTGTTAGTCTTACTTATGGGATATCTCATGTTCTTAATCGGAAAACCAAAATTGTTTACAGGATTAGTAGGAGGAGAAACACGCAGGAAGGCAAACAGACGGGAGATCAGAGCTCATTGACGCTTTCGAAAAGCAAATTAGGATCTGGTTGCGTTATGCAATTGCTTTTCACGATATTGTTTTATTGTATTAGATCTTTGGATTAGTAAGTTGCACTTCATATGAATGTCACGTGGATAATATATTTTTCTCGTATATATGGAGCACACGCATCGCGTATGCAACAAAAAGATCGAAATAAATTTGCGAAAAAGTAATGACGTTATTTTGTAAAAAAATAAAAGAGATCTGAAGTTATTTTTTAAAATTAAAGTAGAAATGATTGTGAGAGAGGATGATAAGTATGTGAGTAGTTACAAATGGACAGGGTGAGAAGAGAGATAGAGGTGGGCAGTGGGGTGGGTAAATGGGCTAAAATGTAGGGAAAAAAAAATTAGATTCTAAGTTAATTTGTAAGTTACTTAAATGACCATTACCAAGTTTTTAAGGAATGAAACAAAATTATTTCAATAAATGAATGGAGAGGTATAATTGGAAGTTGAAAAAAAAAAAATTCAACATAAGGGGGCTCTCTTTTTGTAATGAAACAAAAAAAATTTCATGCCTAATTTTTCTTTTTTGCTTCTAGGAAGAAATAGTTGTGGGCAAGAAAGCAAAAGAGCAGAAATTGCATACGTAATGAGGCATGTTGTTTCCAAGATATGATAATAAAGTTTTATCAAATTAATAATCCCAAATCACAATCAACAATAAACTAATTCAATTCAATAGTGAATATTAATCAAACAAAATTTTTAGAAGAGTCTAAAATTCGGTTGAGTCACATAAAAATGCGCTTTCCTTGAAGAAGATACGTCATGCACCTGGTTAATGGCGTCCCACCCCACAAATTCAACCAACACTGAAGGAGCTTTGATCCGGTAAAAATTCCTTTCGAACATTGGAGCATCCGCACAGTCCAAAATAATATACATGAAATTACTGTAACGGTAGAATAAAGAAGAGAGAAAAAAAGAAGATGGAGGATGTTTAAGAAAAATAAAGTCTTTAGTTTATTTTTATTTTTTTTCCCTCTGCCTTCTCAACTTTTTTTTAGACTTCTCTTGTAACCGTTTCTTCTTCCAACTTACAAAGAACATAGTGAAGCGATGTTTTCTCGGGGTCTTGTTATCTACAACGAAGCTCCAATACTTGGTATATCGACCACAGTGGCTTCACATACACATCCATCTCCGCTTGACAGTATTGATTTTTTAGTGTCATGACTAATCCTTGTTTTCCTTTGGCTCCATGTTCGTTGCGCTATTTCTTGTCCATTTCCATGCAAACTTCCAACACTTGCCCGGAAGAAATCTTGAGCAGAGCTCTCTGGAACTGGGTTGTACCATCTAGCACTGCAACATAAAAATTTTCCCTGGCAATGATCAGAACCAAATTTCTAGATTTCTTATGCTCAAGATATATAAGGAAGATTTCGGTATGTTTTGTTTTCTAAAATGAATCGAAGAGTTCATACATTTTTTTTTTGAGGAAACCTAATTTGATTAGCACAGCAGGGCACCTGTGAATTAAAGACTTCAACAATGTGAAGCGTCGCGGAGAAAGCAAATAATTAAAACTCAATGCAATAGAAATATGACTTGATTGCGCGTCTGATAGTAACAGCATATAGAAAACCTAGAATAGTACTGGTCCTGGTGCACGACCCACCTTGGATTATTCAGGGAAAGTAATATGTTGGGCTGGTGGGGTGTGTGAAAAAGAAAGCTTCCTACTAAGGGAAGACTTGGAAAGTTGACGGAACAAGTCTTCGTGGTCAACAAACCGAAGTCTTGTTCAGAGACAAAAAGACTTGATAAATTATAGGGGGGAGGACTTCCTGATCATTTACTTGTCAGTCAATTGATTGCAGGTAAGGACATTTTGTGTGGCCAAGTTTTTGTGTTGAATTTTCTTCTTCCTTCCTATGGAGGTTGCAATAAAGTTTGTCTTTTACAGATTAATGCTTAAAATTGAAGTGGTCTATCATCGAGTTAAGACAGTCGTGTACTTTGAAATGTTTTGATTAGGAAACATGAGGACGTCAATGCTGCTTGATCTCTTCCTTCTCCTTATTTTGTGCTCGCAACATCTACTTGTTCATTCTAATATTGTTATAACGTAAACTCAAAAGGAAACCTTAAGGAAACCAATGCCCAGCCAACACAACAAAAAAGTTACACCTTGAAAAAATTTCTCTTTTTGCTTGCCAGTACTAGCGAAGTGATATCAAATTATGCATGTATTAGGAAAGAGCATTTTGCGATGCCAACATTACCAAGATAAACAACTTTAGCCAACAAGGAATCATTTGCCTGTTGCCCCAACTCAGTTGTCACAGTGAATTAAGTATCAACAATAATAATAATATATTATGCAAAACAAGCCAAATCCAGATAATAATATGATACAATCTCAAATAACAACAAGTAACCACAAAACACAAATATTTAACGTGAAAACCCTCCAATGAGAAGGGAAAAACCACGGGCCAAACTCCGAACCAAATCTATTATATCAACAACGTGCAATACAAGTTTCTCTCAAATTTACACAAAGTCCCCCTCGAATCCGCACACTCCAGAATAATACATGAAATTATGTGTACTTGTAGAAGAAAGAAAAGAGAAAAAAGATGGAGGATGCTTTAGATTTTTTCTTCCGCCTTCTCACCTTTTTTAAACTTCTCTTCTAACTTTTTTTTTAACCAATTTACGGTAAACATTGTGAAGAGATTATAGACACGCGAAGAAAAAAGGGGAGAGAAAGTGAGTAGTTAAAACTATTTGTGTTTTCTCCGGTCTTGGCATCTACGACGAAGCTCCCAAACTCAGTAGATCGACCACAATGGCTTCACATACACATCCATCTCCGCTTGACATTTTCATTCTCTTCGTCGATGTAGTCACCATCTAGTTCTGCATATGAATGTCGCTTAGACTCTGCAAATGCATTCAAAAGTTCGTATCCAGCGAAGACTGAAGTTCTAGTGTCGACTTTGTGCTTTACTGGTGTCATGACTAATCCTTGTTTTCGTTTGGCTCTATGTTCGTTGCGCTATTTCTTGTCCATATTTGTGCAAACTTTAAATACTTGCCTGGAAGAAATCTTGAGCAGAGCTCTCTGGAAATGACTTATACCATCTGGCACTGCAGCGTAAGAAATTTCCCTGGCAATGAACAGAACCAAATTTCTAGATATCTAGACTTTTTATGCCTAAAATATACGTATAAGCCAGACTTCGTTATGCTATTATTATTTTTTTAATGACTCGAAAGTTCAAATTTTTTTGAGGAAACTAGAAATGGGAACACGTGTGAATGAAATATTTCAACAATGTGACGAGTCGCAGAGAAGTAAATAGTTAAAAAAATTCAAGACAGTAGAAATATGACTTGATAGCGAATGCAATAGTAACAGCGTATATAAGACTTAGACTAGTACTGGTCCTGGTGCATGACCCACCTTGGATTGATCTGGGAAACTAATATGTTGAACTGGCGGGATATGTGAAAGAGAGAGCTTCCCACCAAGGGAAGACTTGGAAAGTTGACGGGACAAGTCTTCCTGGTCAATAAGCAAAATCTTGAACAAAGACAAATATCAGAAGAGAAGATATATTTCTTGTATGTCACATAATATGTATAATGTAGTGATATGGCTAAATATATCCACCCAACCGACTAATGACACGTGGCATGTTTGACTCTGAGTGGACTAACGAATCTGTATCGGGATAGAACCTAAGAGAGGTGATAGAAGTCGTTAAGGATTCAAGTGCTAAAGGAAGAGTCCTAACATGACTCTTCTACAAGAGGATCAGTCAGAAAAGAGTTCTAAAGAAAAAAGGAGTCTAGAAATGACCTATATATTGGGCAGATCCTCAGGTACACATACAAGTTCACACACTAGCACTCAGTGCATTTTCAGTTATTCAGAATCCTACCCTAGTAGCGTCGTTCTGACTTTAGCATCGGAGCCGCCTCCACCGGAACATTCCCGGTGGTCACTCTGTGTTTCTATTTTGCAGGCTCATTTCCTAGCTGTGGTCCCCATCAAGATTTAAGTAGTAACATTTTGGCGCCATCCGTGGGACAGACAAGGAACATTGCTAGGCAATCACCTTCAGACACTCCCCCAGCCAGTCGCTCCGTCCAAAGTCGACGAGCGAAATCAAGCGGCTCCCGCCGAAGAAGTCGGCAACCAACACCATCCCAACAACATTCTAGTAACGACTGGATTAATGTAACTTCAGTCACCCCGAAGACGACTGACAGCTCCCAGGGAACTCGTTCCCCGACCCCTCTTTTAAAGAGGGGAGACTTGCGCCATCGCCTGACCAAAAAACTGTTTGACACTCCAAATGCGGATCTGACCAGAGAAGTCCACGAACTTAAGGGTGTGGTAACTACCTTACAGAAAAAGCTTGAAGAGGTGGCCCCGATGATTTCTACTAACCAGACGCATCTAGATCCCAGCGACCTTCGTCTTAGACTGACCTCAAGGTCCAGCTATAGTCGAAAGCATAAATCAGAGACTGATCCCAGCTATCAGCCAGAACAAGAAACCGAAAAACATGTCACCAGAAGTGGATCATGTTACTGGCACGGGATGTCAGTGGAGAACAGCACGAATTCGCTTCCTGTTGTAGGCGGCGAAATTCGAGGTCGACGTTGCGCGAACCAAAGGCATTGTCCCCAAGGACGAATTCATGGCTCCACACGAAAAGTGCGTCCCCAAGGGCGAACTTCTCGCAAAACTATCTCTGGGCCTTGTCCAAAGGCATTCACTCCCCCAAGGGAGGACTCATGATACCCTATATCCAAAACAATTGAGAAGGCGAAACTTCCTCCTAATTTTCGGATGCCGCAATGCGATTTATATGATGGGAGCGGAGACCCCAGAGAGCACGTTTACCAGTTTCAAACAATATATGCTGCTCCTCCAGGTCTCAGATGCCGTCATGTGCCGGGCATTCCCAACCACTTTGAGGAAGGCGGCGTATGCGTGGTTTAAGTCTCTACGACCCAGGACCATCCATTCCTTCGCCCAGCTGGCTGACTTGTTTCAGAAACATTTTATGAGCAGCCGAACTCGGAGGAAGAATTCAACAAGTCTCCTCAACGTGGTCCAGGAAAGGAACGAATCCTTGTCGCAGTATTTGGGACGCTTTAATGCGGCGACATTAGAAATAGATAGCCTGGATGAGTCAGTAAAGTACACATCTTTTATGCACGGGCTTCGTCCTACAACCAAGTTTGCATTTGCGGTAAATAAGAGCCCCCTGGAAACATGAGCGCCTTGTTGGATAAAGCCAACAAGTACATCCAGGCCGAAGAGTACTTAGAAACCCACAAAGGACACCGGGGGGACAATGGGCAAGAGCAAGAAAAGAGAGCTCGAGAAGATAGTCCAAGAGGTGGACGAAGTTCTAAGCGTTCAAGAAGGGACGAAAGGCGCCCCAAAGAGATGTTCGACATGAAGAATCTGACCCCATTGACATCTAGACCATCGCAGATTCTCCATGAGATAAAGGATAAAGAGATACTGGAAAGACCAGATATGATGAGATCAGTGCCCAGTCAGAGAGATAGGAATTTGTGGTGCCGTTATCACAACGATCATGGCCATACTACCGACAAATGTGAATCGCTCAAGCGTGCAATATAGGCTCTTATCAAACGCGGACACTTGCGAGGGTATGTCAATTGAAGAAATGAAAAGAGGGAAGCCACTCCTTTAGCAGGAAGAGAAGAAGCACAAGAAAATGCGGGTGTCATCAATACTATCTCGGGAGGAATCGCCGCAGAAGGCTCTTCCGGACAAGGACGAAAAGCTTACGCAAGAGAAGTCCTCACAACTACGGGGCCGTCGATTAAGAAGCAGAAGATGGAACTGGCCCCAACAATATCCTTATCTGATGACGATGTGGGAGACACTAGAACACCTCATAATGACCCCCTAGTTGTTACACTTCGGGTAGGAAACTTCGACATGAAGAGAATCCTCGTAGACAATGGAAGCTCGGCGAAAGTACTTTTCTATGAAGCATTTCAAAAAATGAACATCCCATCCGACCGCTTACGGAAGATAGATACGCCCCTATACGGTTTTTCTAACCATCCTGTTGCTTGCGAGGGAATTATTGCATTACCCGTGACTGTGGGTGCCCCTCCGACCCAAGCTAAGTTGATGCTAGACTTCGTGGTGGTACGCGTTCCTTCGGCTTATAATGCAATTTTGGGACGAACAGCCTTAAACCAATTAAAGGCGGTGGTATCAACATACCACATGAAAATGAAATTCCCCACGGAGAATGGAGTTGGAGAAGTGAAGGGAGACCAGGTGGTGGCTCGGCAGTGCTACATGGCATCATGCCGAAACAAAGCCAAAGAAACCCTCATGATAGAGGATTTGAGGGATGAGACCAAAGTCGAGAGAGGCAAGCCCGCTGAAGACCTCATTCATATCAAATTATATTCAGGAAACCAAGAGAAGACAGTAAGGGTGGGAACATGTCTGTCAGACGACCTCAAGCTTAAGCTTGTGGACTTATTGAGAGGCTACTCAGATATCTTCGCTTGGATGGCATCCGATATGCCTGGGATTGATCCAGAAGTGATCACCCATAAATTGAATGTTGACCCGCTCAAGAAGCCGGTCAAGCAAAAGAAGAGGACATTCGCTCCTGAAAGACAAGTGAAATTGATGCAACTTCGGGTCATGAGCTGTTAAGTTTCATGGATAAGTATTCTGGGTACAACCAGATAAAGATGTGCTTAGATGATATCCCCAAGACCTCCTTTATTACAGAACGGGGATATATTGCTATAAAGTCATGCCTTTCGGACTCAAGAATGCGAGGGCAACTTATCAGCGCCTCGTTAACATGATCTTCCACGACTCAATTGGGAGAAACATGGAGGTATACGTGGATGACATGCTGGTCAAGAGTGTGGAAGCTGAGACTCATGTGAAAGACCTCAAGGAAACCTTCGACATCCTGAGAGCTTATAACATGAAACTAAACCCGCTCAAGTGTGCGTTTGGGGTAGCATCAGGGAAGTTCTTAGGATTCGTGGTATCTCAACGAGGTATCGAAGCAAACCCAGAAAAGATAGGCGTTATTCATGCCATGAAGTCGCCTAAGACAATCAAGCAGGTTCAGGAGCTTACAGGAAGAGTGGCGGCTTTGGGAAGGTTCATGTCCAAGTCAGCCGAAAAATGCCTCCTCTTTTTTAAGGCTATCAGGAAGGCGAAAGATTTCGAGTGGACTGAAGAATGCCAGAGGTCCTTCGAAGAATTGAAGCAATACTTGTCGTCCCCGCCGCTCCTTACAAAACCGGTTACTGGTGAAGACTTGTTCTTATACCTATCGGTTAGTTAAGTAGCGGTAAGCACGGTTTTAAT
This sequence comes from Escallonia rubra, assembly GCA_033065855.1. Lineage (NCBI taxonomy): Eukaryota > Viridiplantae > Streptophyta > Magnoliopsida > Escalloniales > Escalloniaceae > Escallonia > Escallonia rubra. Next base: position 171,000 of record JAVXUO010001572.1, on the reverse strand, counting down.
TCGAGAGGAAGAAGGCAAGCAAAGACCTGTTTATTACATGAGCAAGGTCTTACAGGACGTGGAAATGAGGTACCCTCGAATAGACAAGGTGGCCCTTGCCCTTGTCATATCGGCGAGGAAATTGAGACCATATTTCCAGTCGCACACCATCGTTGTGTTGACTGATCAACCATTGGGTAAAGTTCTCCAAAATCCTGATGCGTCGGGGAGATTGGTAAACTGGTCGGTGGAACTGGGCGAGTTTGATATTCGGTATCAACCCCGTACAGCAATTAAGGCTCAAGCCTTATCAGATTTTGTTGTTGAGTGCACAATACCGGAGAACCCCCCGCAGTTGATTCTTTCAGAAGTTTCAGATCCTTGGCTCCTTTATGTTGACGGCTCTTCCAAGGTAGGAAGTAGCGGAGCCGGGCTTATACTTATCAGCCCTGAAAAGTTTGTGATTGAGTACGCCCTCCGCTTCAATTTCCAGGCATCAAACAATGAAGCTGAGTACGAAGCGCTCCTAGCAGGAATAAGGTTGACACACTCTCTCAAAGTTGACTCTCTTTACGTCCATAGCGATTCTCAATTAGTTGTGAATCATATCTTGGGAGAATATGGAGCGAAAGATGATAGAATGGCTCAGTATCTCCAAGCCGTGAAAACGGAAGCTGCTAAGTTCAAAAATTTTGCCATCCGACACATATTGCGAGACCAAAATGCCCAAGCAGACTCACTGTCAAGACTGACTTCCGAGGACATTTCGGAGTTCTCCCGGGCAGTATACATTGAGTTCCTCCAAGAAAGAAGTATCCAGCTCTCAAAGGAGGTGGATGTAGTAGAACATGAACCTTGCTGGATGGACCCAATTATTCAGTACCTCGTCTCGGGAGTGTTACCTTTAGAGAGAAGCGAAGCGCGCAATTTACGTGCTAAAGCTGCTCGGTTTGCCCTTGTAGATGGGATGCTATATAAGAAGTCTTTTAGCTTGCCATACCTAAAGTGCCTGAGCCCTAGAGAGGCAGACTATGCGTTACAGGAGGTTCATGAAGGGATTTGCGGACAACACTTGGGTGGAAGAAACCTGGCGCACAAAATCTTGCGGCAAGGTTATTATTGGCCAGGGATGCAGAGAGATGCGATCAAGTTTACAAAAAGATGTGACCCATGTCAAAAATTTGCCCCGCTCACGCACACGCCGGCGACACCCCTTAGTATCTTGACTTTCCCAATTTCATTTGCAATGTGGGGAATGGATATTTTGGGCCCCTTTCCGATGGCTACCGGGCAAAGGTGGTTTGTGATAGTCGCCATCGACTACTTCACAAAATGGACTGAGGTCGAAGGATTGGCCACCATAACGGCATCGAAATACGAAGAGTTCTTCTGGAAGAATGTTGTCTGCCGCTTTGGAGTTCCAAAGGTCCTGATCACTGATAATGGAAAGCAATTCAATAATTCAAACTTTTGAAGCTTTTGTGAAGGTCTCTCTATTGATCTCCGTTTTACGTCGGTCGCTCATCCCCAATCCAATGGACAGACAGAGAACATGAATCGCTCAATCCTTCAAGGGTTGAAAAGAAAGCTGAACGATGCGAAGGGGGCATGGGTTGATGAGCTTCCTAAGGTACTTTGGGCATACCGCACAACACCCCATTCTGTGACAGGCGAGACACCATTTCTCTTGTGTTTCGGGACAGAGGCGCTGCTACCCGTAGAAGTGGGCCTCCCCACGGTTCGAGTGTTGTAATTTTCGGAGGCAGAAAACGAAGGGAATCTCAGAGGGAATCGGGATCTATTAGATGATGTGCGAGCCCAAGCCTTAGATCGGATGATTTTAACAAAACAACGAGTTGCCAGATTCTACAATCGAAAGGTTCGAATGAGGATATTTAGAGTTGGCGATCTAGTCCTCAGAAAATTGGAAGTTTCAAACCCTAAGGCAGCTGTGGGGAAGTTGTCGCCAAACTGGGAAGGACCTTACAAGATATCGAAGGTGCTTAGACCAGGCGCTTATTCACTGGAAACACTTTCAGGAGAAGCGATCCCGCGAACGTGGAATGCTGACAACTTGAGGCAATACTACCAGTAGAATCTTGTGTCTGTCACCAGACGTTTTTTTTTTGGGAAAAGTGGCATAGAACATAGTTGGAGAGTAGAGATGAAGTATTTCCGTTGTAATAAAAATCAACTGCAGTTTGAAGTATATCGTTTCATCTACCCAATATTAACATCTTCATTATTGTTTGAAAGAGGTATTGCTTACATTAGCATAACGATCATTGGTTAACTCAGTTAACGATCTTCATGTTCCCAAGAACGACGTACATTTAATAGCCGAGCAGACTGCCCGAACAGACTGCTCGATCAAGTGAAACGACAAATGTTGCTCAAGCAAAGTATCACCCAATGTGATAGGGTAAGACACAAGTCTTACCTAGCTAACACGGTCTAGCTTTAGTTCTAGCCTGAGAAACGGCAAAACCATGTGGGAGATCGTCGCCCCATCCTGTTTTGTTAATTCGAAACATGGCCAAGCGTGAGTGCGAGGCTTCTTTGCCAGCCCTTAGCTGACGATAAGGGTTCGCGTCAAAGTAAAAACAAAATATCACCCAATGTGATAGGGTAAGACACAAGTCTTACCTAACACGGTCTAGCTTTAGTTCTAGCCCGAGAAATGGCAAAACCATGTGGGAGATCGTCGCCCCACCCTGTTTTGTTAATTCGAAACATGACCGAGCGTGAGTGCGAGGCTTCTTTGCCAGCCCTTAGCTGACGATAAGGGTTCGCGTCAAAGTAAAAAACAAAGCAAAAGGTGAAAGATTCAAAACACGATTGCAAAAACCAAACCCCTCAAGGGGTAAACAAAAATATATCCATTTGCAAGCCTCTGAGGCAATAATAGTACTGAGGGCACATCAAATGGGAATTACAAAACGTCAGGGGAATAATCATAAATTGTCCTAAGATGCAGGAGAATTCCCGGATCGAACACTTTTCTCCCCGGGAGAAATAACATCTCCAGCTTCAGTAGGCGCAGCAGTTTCCCCCGATTGTGATTCAAAGCTGGGAACCACAACGTCCTCCAAGAAAAGACTCAGATACTTGGCCACCGTTAGATCCTTGGCTTTCTGAAAGCCCTCCTTAAAGATGGAAAGCCCATCTTCTGTCCGCTTCTGTAGCCATTCATCACCAGCGGTACCATCAAGGAATGCCTGGATGGCCTTGTTCCCGATCTCGGCTTTATCATGCCTTAGCTTCTCACATATTTTTTCCAAGCGACCGAGCTTGGTAAACAGATCAGCATTCTCTGTCTTGAGGTTTTTGACTTCCTTGTCAAGCTTGTTAGCCTTGCCTTCGGCTGCTCTCTTCTCAGTCTCAGCACTGCGGGCCACATCCATCGCCATTGCGAATCTGTCCTGCATCTGGCTGCTGTAGCAGTATGCCTGAAAAAGAGGAGAGATGAAGACAATTAAATGTTAGAAGAACGGGAGGAATTTGATTGAAAGCTCAAAAAGTATGAAGTAATTCAAATTACGTTATAAGCAGCCTGGACGTGCGCCATAGCGAAGGCCTCATGCGGCTGGTTTTCCAAGATCAGTTTATCGCCTGGCAACACCCCGTGAGCCAAGTGCTGAGCAGAAACATGCGAGCTTGGCATTCCCAAGTCCCCTCTTTTGATGGTCCATAGGGGACGAAAAATTGGATCCTTGCCAATAGGAACGTCCTCGACCACAAGTGGAGCCACTAGAGGAATTGGAGCGCGGGCCCTTTTCAGAAGAGGGGAAGAACCTTCCCCTGTACCTTCTTTCCTCTTACCTTTGGAAGCCTTTTGGAGCAGGCCTAAAAAATCACTTTTTGTGCCATCAATTTGCTAGCCATTTCTAAAAAAAAAGAAAAAAAAGAAAAAGGAACAAGGTCAGATAACATTTTTACAATTATAACGGCAACGAATTCATAAACATGGCTGTAGACTCTACCTAGACTTGGAGTTCTAGAAAGCGACGTTCATATCCCCATCCTTTGAGTCTTAGGCCCCAAGACAATTTGCGACTCTACAATAGGAGTTGGAGGAATAGGCAAAGCGGGGGCGGGAGGAATGAGTCCCGCATGCCGCATCTCTTGATCTGAAAGGGGCTCATCAATATTGAGAACACCCCTCCGCTTTATATGATCAATCAGTTTTTTCGTGGTAGCATTGGGAGCCAAAGAACCTTTCTTTTCATAATTTTTACAATACCCATTCCACTTTCTTGGGAACTCCCATTTGCCGCTTGGCCGCTGAATGAAGAAATACCGGGAATGCCAACCTTTGTTGAATTTAGGACCCCTTTTTATAATTCGGAGCCGATTGTGAATATAATACCAACCGACACTTTTGGCCACGTTCTTTATAAAGCACACTTCAAGGTATAACCTCATAAAGTCGTGGACCATCACTGGGTACCCTGAAGTTTGCACAAGGTAGATCAAACCAACGAGTTTTCTCCACCCGTTGGGCACAAGCTGACCTGGCGCCATTTTATAGTGGTTGAAAAAGGCGACAACAAAGGGGTGCGTGGGAACTCTATAACTAGATCTAATCTGACCTTCGTAGACACTTGTTTCCAAGTCCGTACCATAGTTGGCAGGCTCTTGGAGTGCTGGAACCCGAGCAGAGAAGGGATGAGGCAAAGGTATTTCTTCCAAAAGCTCGACTATGCTTTCTTTCGTCATCTTGTTCCTCTTCTCTTCTGCGGAGAACCAAGTGTCTTCGTTAAATTTATCCTCGGCTTCATCCTTGATTTCCGCGAGAGCATCTATACGAGGAAACAAAGTGCTGACTTGGGGAGTAGAAGTTCCTACTTGACTTCTATGAGTTGAAGTACCTACTTGTGAAGATCTAGTTTCTGAACCACTCTCTATATCGTTTTCTGTTGAACTACTCGAAGTTGACGAAGAACTACTTGAAGTTGATGAAGACATATTCTAAACAGACTCTACGATATTTAGAGCTACTAAAGGGATATAGATATGTGCCGAGCAAGAAAAAGAGAAGAAGAACTTACTTGTTAGAGATGAGCCGAACAGAGATAGAGTGAGTAGTAGGGGGCAAATGAGGAGAGGAGCTCCAAATATATATAAATAAGAGTTGGAGTAACCGCCATTGTAAAGGCGGCAACATTTAATTCACGTCTGGCGCGTTTCCCGGAGTATTAAATTTTGAAATTCAAAATTTAACCGCCACAATTTTGGCGGCTATAGGAACGTTACAACTGAATCAATTCTCGCCACGTGGCAGTGCCTGAGCAGAGTGCCCGTGCAGAGTGCCCGAGCAGAGTGCCCGTGCAGAGTGCCCGAGCAGAGTGCCCGTGCAGAGTGCCCGAGCAGAGTGCCCGAGCACAATCCGAGTAGAGTGCCTGAGCACAATTCGAGCAAAGTGCCCGACCAGATTGCCCGAGCAGAGTGCCCGAGCACAATATGCCCGATCAGAGTGCCCGAGCACAATATGCCCGATCAGAATGCTCGAGCACAATTCGAGCAGAGCGCCCGAGCAGAGTGCCCGTGCAGAGTGTCCGTGCAGAGTGCCCGTGCAGAGTGCCCGAGCAGAATGCCCGTGTAGAGTGCCCGAGCACAATATGCCCGATCAGGGTTCCCGACCAGGGTCCCCGGAAGGGGTTCCTGACCAGGCTTCCCGAGCAGGATGCCCGACCAGACATCCCGACCAAGACGCCCAACCAGGCCTCCCGAGACGGATGATCAACCAGGCCTCCCGAGCAGGATGCCCGACCAGACATCCCGACCAGAGATCCCGAACAAGATGCCTGACCAGGCCTCCCGAGCAGGATGCCCGACCAGACATTCCGAACAAGATGCCCGACCAGGCCTCCCGAGTAGGATGCCCGACCAGACATCCCGACCAGGATGCCCGACCAGAGATCCCGAACAGGATGCCCGACCAGAGATCCTGAACAGGATGCCCGAGCAAGCCTTCCAAGCAGGACGTCCGACCAGGACTCCCGAGCAGGATGTCCGACCAGATCGCCCGAACATAAAATTTTGAGTGTTGAAACACTCAAAATTTTCTCTGAACAACGGACATGGAAAATTCGTGGCTGAACGGTTTTTGGTCGATTTTCTACACTATATGCCTTTAACTGTTCACTTGAGGGAATCATCAAAGACAGGGGGCATTATGATATGGCTAAATATATCCACCCAACCGACTAATGACACGTGGCATGTTTGACTCTGAGTGGACTAACGAATCTGTATCGGGATAGAACCTAAGATAGGTGATAGAAGCCGTTAAGGACTCAAGTGCTAAAGGAAGAGTCCTAACATGACTCTTCTACAAGAGGATCAGTCAGAAAAGAGTTCTAAAGAAGAGATGAGTTTAGAAATGACCTATATATTGGGCAGATCCTCAGGTACATAGACAAGTTCACACACTAGTACTCAGTGCATTTTCAGCTATTCAGAATCCTACCCTAGTAGCGTCGTTCTGACTTTAGCATCGGAGCCGCCTCCATCGGAACATCCCCGGTGGTCACTCTGTGTTTCTATTTTGTAGGCTCATTTCCTAACTGTGGTCCCGATCAAGATTTAAGTAGTAACATGTAGTATCCTACAAGAATTAGGAAACCCTAAAGAATATTCTAGATTAGGGAAAATAACAATATAACTCCTTAACTACATAAAATCTTACAAATAATCTTAACACCACCCCCCTCCTCAAACTCAAGGTGGGAGAGAACGAGACAACTGGAGTTTGGAAACTAACTCTTGAAGTCGCCTTGGAGGATGTGATTTGGTAAAAATATCGGCCGTTTGATTGAGAGAAATGACCGAATGTAAGCAAACAGTGCCATGAATAACATGCTGACGCACAAAATGACAATCAATCTCAATGTGTTTGGTGCACTCATGAAACACATCATTTTGAGCAATCTTAATGGCACTTCGATTATCACAATATAAAGGTGTAGCAGCAGAATGTGTAACTCTCATGTCCTCAAGTAACCAACGCAACCATAAAAGCTCCTGAGTTGTATCAGTAAGTGCTCGGTATTTAGCTTCCATACTAGAACATGTTGTGAGGGTCTGTTTCTTACTTCTCCAAGAAATAAGAGAGGTACCAAGAAAGAAGTAAAAATCAGTAGTAGAACGTTGATCGGTAGGATCCCCAGCCCAATCAGCATCATAATATGCATGTAGCTCAAGAGAGGAATGGGATGAAAAATGTAAGCCATGAAATAAAGTACCCTTGATATATTAAAGAATATGAAAGACTGCAGCAAAATGAGTCGTACGTGGAGCAGAGAGAATTTGGCTAACCAAGTGCACAGTATATGCAATATCAGGGCGAGTGACGGTCAAGTACACAAGACTGCCAACCAATGTACGATATAAAGTAGGATCACGAAGAGGTGTACCATCAAAAAGAGTAAACCTTACATTAGACTCAAGAGAAGTAGAGGCGGTTTTGCTATCAGTCAAACCAGCACGAGAAATGAGATCAGAAGCATATTTAGCTTGAGAAATATAGTATCCGTCAGAGGCAGTGAAAACTTTAAGTCCAAGAAAGTAACTGAGTGTACCAAGATCTTTCATCTCAAAGTGGTGATTAAGATCTTGCTTGAGAATATAAATGCCATCAAGATCACTGCCTGTGATAATCATATCATCCACATAGAGAAGCACAAGTATGATACCCTGGGCAGATTTTCGAATAAAAAGTGCAGAATCATATGCATTTGATGCAAAACCAAATTGCTGCAAAGTGAAACTGAACTTGGCAAACCAGGCATGAGGAGCTTGTTTGAGACCGTATATTGCACAACGAAGCCGACAAACTTTGTTCGGAGGATGAGAGTATCCTGGAGGAGGCTGCATATAGACTTCCTCAATGAATCACCATTAAGAAATGCATTCTTAACATCCATCTGAAATAAAGGCCACTTACGAACAACAGCAACTGCAAGTAAACTACGAACAGAGGTAAGGCGAGCTACATAAGCAAATGTTTCTTCGTAGTGAATACCATATTCTTGTGTAAAACCCTTTGCTACCAAACGAGCCTTATGACGCTCAATGGAGCCATTAAAGCGAGTCTTAATTTTATAGACCCATTTGCATCCAACGGCTGTTTTTTCAGGAGGAAGATCAACTAGATCCCAAGATATATTTCTTGTATGTCACATAATATGTACAAAGAGCCTTTATATAGGCATGGATGTAGTATCCTATAAGGACTAGGAAACCCTAAAGAATATTCTAGATTAGGAAAAATAACAACATAACCCCTTAACTACATACAATCTCACAAATAATCTTAACAACAAAAACTTCCAAGTTGCAAGGGAGAGGAAGTCCTGGTCATTTACTTGTTAGCCAATTGCAGGTCCTTGTGTGGACACAAGTTAGTGCTGAATTTTCTTGTCCTGCTTCCTATGGAGGTTGCCATAAAGCTTGCCCTTTGCATACAAATGATTCAACATTGAACTACTCTGCCATTGAGTTAAGGCAGTTGTTTGCTTTGAAAAGTTTTGAATAGGAAACATGAGAGGACTGTCAATGTTGCTTACACTATTCCTTCTCTTTATCTTGCACTTGCAGCATCAACTTGCTTATTCCTCACCTTCCCTTCCTTCCACTGCAAATAATCATCGGTGCCCTTCTGAGCAAAGCCATGCTCTTCTTCAGTTCAAGCAGGACTTCACCATAGACAGCTTTGCTTCTGCCGATTGTGATTATGACGAGCAATATTCTCAACCAAAAACAATGTCTTGGAAGATGAGTACAGATTGCTGCACCTGGGATGGAGTAACGTGCGATAGGTCGACAGGTTATGCGATTGGCCTCGACCTCAGCTGCAGCCAGCTTCAGGGAATCATCCATCCCAACAGCACCGTTTTCCAGCTTTCTCACCTCCAGAGGCTCAACCTCGCTCATAATGATTTCTCTTTCTCCGGGGTTCCCAGTGAAGTCGGACGGTTTGCAGGTTTGACACATCTAAACCTCTCTTACTCAAACTTTACAGGCCTCATACCCCCAGAAATTTTGCGTCTTTCCAATCTTGTTTCGCTTGATCTCTCTAACAATGATCAAAGTTTCAAACTTGAGCCTAGCAGTTTTAAAATGCTCCTTCACAACTTAACCCGGTTGAGTGAAGTTTCTCTTTCATTTGTCAACATCAACTCAGTTTTGCCCATGAGCTTGTCTTCTTCTTTGTCTTCTATAAGTCTTCAGAATACTGGACTGCACGGGATACTACCAGATAAAGCTTTCCAACTGCCAAATTTGCACACACTTGATTTAAGTTTCAACGAGGATCTCACTGGTATTCTACCAAAAACGAACATGAGCAGTCCTCTCAGGTGGTTGGATCTTTCAACAACAAGTTTACTTGGAGAATTACCGGATTCAATTGGCCATCTGAAGTCTTTGAATCACTTGCAACTCACGGGATGCAACTTTTCAGCGTCCATTCCTTACTCTATGGGGAACCTCACTCTTATTACCTTTCTGGACCTGTCAGAAAACAGTTTCAGTGGAAATCTCCCATCTTCACTCTCAAATCTTAAGCAACTGACTCAATTAGATCTTTCATTTAACCACAATCTCGAGGGCCAAATTCCAGATGTTTTTGCTAATCTTAGACAGCTAACCTCTCTGTCGCTTAGAGGTAACAATTTCATTGGTCCGTTTCCATCCTCAGTTGCCAACCTTACACGACTTGAAGTGTTAGACATGTCATCTAATTCCCTGTCAGGCCCCCTTCCCTCCAACATTCTTCAGCTTCCAAACTTGAGTACTCTCTATTTATCCAATAACTCACTCAATGGTACAATACCACCTTGGTTGTTTTCACTTCCGTCACTCGTGCAATTGAACCTCTCGAGTAATCAACTCACGGGACCATTGCACGAGTTCCAGCACAAATCACTGGAGTTCATTGATTTGAGTAAGAATGAGCTAACGGGTCCAATTCCATTATCAATTGCAGACCTCGAGAATTTGACTTCTCTCTACCTCTCAGGGAACAACTTAACCGGCATTGTAGAGCTAGACATGTTCTCAAATCTCATAAATCTTCAGTATCTTGAGTTGTCTAACAACAACATATCAGTGAGTACCACTAACAAAAGCAACGCTAAAATGCCCAGTCTTACCCGGTTGCGTCTGTCTTCTTGTAAATTGAAGGAGTTCCCACCTATGTTAAAAGCGAACGAGAATCTAGATGCGCTGGACCTATCCTACAACGAAATTCATGGCGAATTCCCTAAATGGGCAGAGTCCATATGGGGGGATTCGTTAACTTATCTAAACCTTTCTCACAACTTTATATCGGGTCTAGAGCACTTCCCTTGGAAGAAGCTAGGTATTCTTGATGTTCAGTCAAATTTACTACAGGGACCATTACCTTCATCAATTTGTAATTTGAGCTCCTTAGAAATTCTTGATCTGTCAAATAATAGCCTGGGTGGTGTATTTCCGCAATGCATGGGAAATTTCAGCAATCAGCTTTCTGTGTTGAATTTGCGAAATAATGGTCTGGTTGGGACCATTCCGACAGCTTTTGCAAAGGGCAACAGATTGAGGAATCTGAATTTGCGTGGCAATCGATTACAAGGAACACTGCCAAGATCTATGGTCAATTGTAGAAACTTGGAAGTTCTTGATATTGGAGAAAACCACATAAACGATACATTCCCCCATTGGTTAGAAACTTTACCAGAGCTGCAGGTTCTTGTCCTAAGATCTAATAGATTCCGTGGTTCAATAAGCAGTACTTCCAAGATCCAGTTTCCCTTCTCCAAGCTGCGAATCATCGACCTTGCCGACAATGAGTTTACTGGCAATCTGCCAACAACATATATCCGGAACTTCAAGGCCATGATGAACGTGGAAGAATCCAGGACTTCGCTTAAATATATGGGGGAAGCATACTATCAAGATTCTATTACCGTGGTGATGAAAGGGAAGAAGACGGAACTTGTTAGAATTCTTACTGTCTTCGCAACACTTGATCTATCAAGCAACATGTTCGAAGGAGATATTCCTGATGTCATTGGAGATTTCAACTCCCTAGTATTGCTTAACTTATCTCACAACAGCCTTGCAGGCCATATCCCGTCGTCGCTGGGTGCTATATCTGAGCTTGAATCATTAGACCTTTCTTCCAACCAACTTACTGGAGAGATACCTGAAGAACTCACGGATCTCACATTTCTTGCGGTTCTAAACCTCTCCCAAAATTATCTCGTTGGACGTATACCTCATGGGAGACAGTTCAATACATTTGGAAATGATTCATACACTTGGAACTCTGCTCTTTGTGGATTTCCGCTCTCATTAACTTGTGGAGACAATGAGACACAAAAACAACCGCCATTGCAGCAAGAAGACGTTTCAGATATCTGGAGTGGATTTACTTGGAAAGCTGTGTATCAGGGTTATGGTTGTGGAATGGTGTTAGGCTTACTTATGGGATATCTCATGTTCTTAACCGGAAAGCCAAAATTAATTACAGGATTAGTGGGAAGAGAAACACGTAGGAAGGCAAACAGACGTGAGAACAAATTTCATCGACGCTTCTGAAAAGCAAATTAGGATCTGTCAGGTACGTGATGCAATTGCTTTTCATTTTTTTTGGTTACAAATTGCTTTTCATGACATGGTGTTATTGTACGAGAACCTTGGAGTAGTAAGTTGCACTTCATATTAATGTCATGTGTGGATAATATATTTTCTCGTATTTATGGAGCATACGCGTCCCGTGCAACAAAAAGATCAAAATAAATTTACCGAAAAGTTATTATTTTTTAAAAAGTAGATGAGATTGTGAGAGAGGATGATAAGAACAGGCTTTATGTGGGTAGTTACAAATGGACCGGGAGAGAAGAGAGATAGAGGTGGGCAGTGGGGTGGCTAAAATGATTAGGAAAAAAAATTTAGATTCTAAGTTAATTTGTAAGTTACTTAAATGAATGGAGAGGTATAAGGGGGCTCTCTTTTTATAATGGTATAGATTACCTTCATGACAATTTTTTTTTTTTTTTGGGCTTTTAGGAAGAAATAGATGTGGGCAAGAAAGCAAAAGAGCAGAAATTGCATACATAATGAGGCATGTTGTTTCCAAGATATGATAATAAAGTTTTATCAAATTAATTATCCCGAATCACAATCAACAATAAAATAATTCAATAGTGAATATTAATCAAACAAAATTTATAGAAGATCTGAAATTCGGTTGAGCCACGCAAAAAATGCGTTTTCCTTGACGAAGATACGCCCTGCACCTGATTAACAACGTTCCACCCCATGGATTCAACCAACACTGAAGGAGCTTTAATCTAGTAAATCATTTCGAACATTGGAGCATCTGCACAATCCAAAATAATAAATGAAATTATGTCTGTAATTGTAGAAGAAAGAAGAGAGAAAAAAGAAGATGGAAGTTGTTTTAGAAAAATATGTTTGGGATGGTGCGCCATCCCTCGTGGTTTGACCATGCTTTTTTAGGGTAAGAAGGGGTAGAGAAAATGCCTCGAGCCAATGTTCGAGTACCAGGTGCTACGGCGCTGAAGTAACCCATGTCGTGCTCCCAGGAAAAGCTTGAAACCAACACAAGTGGGTAGGTAAATAATACGTGGGGCGCGAGACAACTCTCTCTAAGGAATTCGGCAAAATAGCCCCATAACTTTGGGAGAAGGGGTGCCTCCTCACAAAGGGGGTCGCAAGTCTTTTTTTTTTTTTTCCCTTATGCCTTCTTAACTTTTTTTTTAGACTTCTCTTGTAACTGTTTCTTCTTCCAACTTACAAAACAGACACACGTGATGTAAAAAGGGGAGAGAAAATGAGTAGTTATTACTATTTCTGTTTTCTCGGGTCTTGGTATCTCCGCTTAACAGTTTCATCCTCTTCTTTGCTGTAGTCACCATCCAGTCCTTCTTAGATTGTGCAATGTTCTAGTATCGATTTTGCGATTCCCTGGTGTCATGACTAATCTTTATTTTCCTTTGGCTCCATGTTCGTTGCGCTATTTCTTGTCCATTTCCATGCAAACTTCCGACACTTGCCAGGAGGAAATCTTGAGCAGAGTTCTCTGGAACTGGGTTATACCATCTGCAGCATAAAAAAATTTCCCTGGCAACAAACAGGACCAAAAATTTCAGTTTCTAGATCTCTTATGCTTTAAATATATAAGCAAGAATTCGGGATGTTTTGGTTTTTTTTCTAAAATGAGTCAATGATTTCATACTTTTATGAGGAAAGCTGAAATGGTCAGCAGAACAGGGCACTTGTGAACGAAAGAAAGCCAAAAAAAAATATATATATATATATATATATATATATATATATATATATATATATATATAGGGAAATCGAATATATTGCTAGCCTTAGGCAACTTGCCTAAGGCTAGCAATCAAAACTACGTAGTTTAAGGTGCTTTAATTAAAATCCTTTCTTATTCAAAGTCCTTAGGTTTTTTGCTCACACACTGCAATTGGCCTCCACTCTTCATCTGTGTCTGCCAATTTTTAGAAATACAAATGTGATCTTATTGTAATCGTTACATGATTCGTTCAACAAGAAGCAGAAAAAAAAAATGCTCAGATGCTCATGAGTTTTCCCCCACCACCGATCATGACCACCAGTCCACCACCATCACCAACGAGCCCACCACCTTTCCTCGTACTGGCGAGTCAACCGCCACCATAAACCTCTATTCCAGATCTGAGCCCCTCTTAAACTGTACACCATTTTCATAATCAATTAATCAGACAATGGTAGTTAGTTGTTAGTGTAGATGGTGACGGGTATGGTGGACTTGACAGTAATGGTGGATCAATGGCGGCGCAATTGATGTTGAAAATTCGCGGGGTTGGGCGATGGGATTTGTGGCATGCAGTGGTTCGGTTTTGTGGTGGTGGGGTTCCAGAATTTTGACGGGGTCTACGATGGTTGCGACGGTGGGTTTCTGGTTTGTGATGGTGGAGTTGGTGCGTCGCCGACGATCGAGGCCGGCGATAGGGAGACGCGGCAGGTGGTCGGTTCTATTTTGTTTCTGGCGAAGAAGCACGGCCGGTGAGGGGCGAGGCGGCAGTGGCTGACAAAGATTTGGTCGCAACGGAGATTCAATTGCGATGGAGGCTACGCGCGACAGTGGCCAGCGATGGGAGTTGTCTGGTTTGGTTGATCTGCTGAGCCTGAGAGATAATGACGAGGAGAGAGAAAATGATGGAGAGAGGAAAACAAAACATATAATTTTACCAAAACGACGTAGTTTTGATTGCTAGCCTTAGGCAAGTTGCCTAAGGCTAGCAATATATTCGCTTTCCCCTATATATATATATATATATATATATATATATATATAATATAATAAGCGAAGCAAGAAAGACATTGATAGCTTCTTTGCGCGACACATCATCGCTTCTTTATATGACATGTCATCAGATTCTTATTTTAAAATTAATTAACTTCTATAAAAGTAAGTCTTTTTTAATTTAAAAGCAATTTTAATCATTCTAGAACTCAACCTAATCAACATACTAATCTATTAAGAGTTCTTTTTGATAATTATGTCCTTAAAATTCGAATAATAATTTTAATCATTCTAAAACTCTACATTATCATTATACTAACTTATTAGGAGTTAATATTGACTATTATATCTTTAAATCTATTATCTAATATGAATATAATAACTCATATATATAAAAAACGAAAATAATACTTTCGATTTAGAAGAAAAAAATTAATTTAAAAACTAATTCTAAACATTTTAAAACTCAACCTAATCAATATACTAATCTATTAAGACTTAATTTTGACAATTATGTCCTTAAAAGTGTTTTCTAATATGAAAATTAAAATTCATAGACCCAAAAAATGACTTATGAGATTTAGAATAAAAAACATGATCAATCATTCTAAAATTCTACCTAATCTATTAAGGCTTCTTTCTAACAACTATGTCCTTAAAATTCAAAACTAATTCTATTTATTCTAAAACTTAACCTTATCATTATATTAACTTATTAGGACTTAACATTGACAATTGTAGCATTAAAACTACTCTCTAATATAAATATAAAAATTCATATATGTAAAAAAACAAAAATAATACTTTTGATTTAGAAAAAAAATAATGTTACAATTAAGATTAAACAACTTACGAGACTTGGGAAAAAAATGATCTAAACATAATTTTGATAAGTGCCTTTCAATTTAAATTTGAATAATTTTGCAAGAATAATAAGGGTTGTATAATTTAAAATTTAATTCTAAATATGTTAGAACTCAACTTAATCCATACACTAACTTATTATGACTTAATTTTAACTATTGTATTTTTAAAATTACTCTTTAATGTGAATATAAAAATTCATATATCGAAAAAAGATGAAAATAACATATTAGATCTGGAAGAGGGGAAAATGACGTTCTAATTAAGTCAAATGTTCTATATATAACACACACACACACACGTAAGATAGTCATCTTTAATAATGTGATATATAGATTTAATAAACGAATTATAAGTAAGTATTTTTAAATAAGACCTCACGACCACCAAACTGATTATATCCCATATTTAAGAATTTAGAAAACAAATCAAACTCTTTACTACGATTTATTGTTGAAAAATTCGTGGTATAATTGTCGCGATATTTGTAAACCTTATAAATATCAATTGTAAAACATTTAAACTCTATGCTACAGACATATTTACGTATTAGGCTCTAATTTTGACTATTAAAACCTTGATTAGATTGTTATGCAATTCTTGTGTAATATTTGCATACGCATACATATTTACTTTGGTTCCTTTGAACTGTAAGTTAGAACAAAAATGAGTAAATTGTGTTACAGAACTGCCTGATGATGTAAAAAAAAAAAAACTTAAAGAACGCAAAAATCTAGCCATGACATTGTAACACAATCTACTTATTATTCTTTAAACTTACAGTTCAGAGGAACTAAAGCAAACATATATACCTAGCAAATATTTTGCAACAATTGCATGACCATTTAATCAAGACTATAATTTTAGAAGTGTATGAGACGAAAAAATATTCTACTGGATATCATGTTTGTATCTTAATAAATTGGTAATTTTTTTGAAGCAATGATTCATGAAAAAGATAAGATCGAACCTTGACATTTACGATTCCAAAGATTAAGAACTCTTAACCTAACTTTTGAAGCTAAGAGACTTGGTTTTGAGATGTTACATGTTGAACCACTAAAAGAGCTTAATAAATATAGTCTTAACAAGTTACTTGAAACTTTTACAAATGAAGTATTAAAAAATTCTTACTAACAATTATAGTTTTAGTAAAAGTATAAGATAATCTCTTTTTTGTTTCTTGAATGTGGTATGCATTGATACACTTTTTGTAACTTTTAAAAATATTTTATTAATTTACTCGAACTAGATTCAGGATCCCAAATTATAATATGTAATACCCCGAAATTTTCTTTTCCTTATGCGAATTTAATATTTTTGATTAATTAAGTTTGTGGTCTTTTGTTCACATTAAGAAAATGAATTGTGACTGTTTCTGAAATTTTCGGTTGAATGAAAGTGGTTTCATTCGAATCAAAACTTAATGATTACAAAGTTTTTGAGTTCTGAAATATTTGGTCGAAGGAAAAATAGTTTGGCTTCGAATAAAAATGATTTTATGAAGTTTTAGTCGAATTTAAAAGGTTTTAGTCGACTAAAAGAGTGTTTCGTTCGACTAAAAAGTATTTAAATTGTGTAAAAATAGTTTTTTTGGAGTTTTAGTCGAATTTAAAAGGTTTTAGTCGACTAAAAGAGTGTTTCGGTCGACTAAAAAGTATTTAAATTGTGTAAAAATAGTTTTTTTGGAGTTTTAGTCGAAGTTAAAGGTTTTAGTCGACTAAAAGAGTGATTTCAGTCGACTAAAAGTTTGGTCGATGAACAGTTATTTGAACAGTAACATGAACAGTGATTTTGAACAGTACCATGAACAGTGATTTTGAACAGTGTTTTTGGAAAGCTTCGACTAAAAGTGAGTTTTAGTCGACTTAAAGTGTTTGATTCAACTAAAAGTGGGTTTTAATCGACTAATAGTGAAATGAAAAAAAAAATATTTCATTCGACTCAAAGTTTGTGTTTCAGTCGACTCAAAGTGTGTTTTAGTCGACTCAAAGTGGTCCATTCGAATGCAAACTTAAAATTTTTGTCCCTCTATATAAATAGTGTTCTATTTTCATTTCTAGCCTTTTTTGGGGGGTTCTCTGTTTCTTTTCTTCTCCTTTGTACGAGAGAGAGAGAGGAAGAGGAAGAAAAAGAGAGAGATTGGAGAAGATGGCTTGGAAAATTTGGAAGCTCTAAGGAGGAGCGTAAGGATTTGCTTAAGGATTTGTGACTCTCAAGAGGCTTGATTAAGGTAAGGGTTTACTTCCGAAAATTTGAATCAGCGATGGACCAATCGCTCATGTGAGTCTTTAGTTTCTTTTTGGAAATATGAACTTCTTCGAATTGAGTTAAGTGACGTTCTTTTTCCTTTGTTTTGACCATGGTTATGAATAACTCGTTGTCAATTCTATGATTTGTGAAAAAATCAAATTCCGTCCGATTTGTTTGACCTCAGAATATTGACGTATTGATATCGTCGTTTCAGTGATTTATGATTGTTATTATTTTCGTGAACTCCACTTATTGTTTGACGAGTTCGTTGTTTGATAATGTGATTTTGAAACTTCTGAATATGGTTTGATTCGTCCGATATTTGATAACGGTTATTTTGAGATTTTGTTTTGGTGACTTTATGAGCCATGTCACAGTGTATGTGACTTATTTCCGACTTACCCACGTGGATTGAAACGTGGGCTAGCTCAGGGGAGTTGAGCTAGAGATCGCGATCTTACTTTCCGAACCGGCCTCATATGTCAGGAGTGACGTATGTGACCACTTTCTGAATGGCTCTCTAGTGTCTGTTTCGATAGTATCTGTTTCTGAACTTAGATGTATTTTGATATTTGATATTTGGTCCGATAGTGTCTGTCTCCGTATTCAAATATATTTTGGCATATGATATTCGGTCTGACATCTCTACTGTCTATTTCCGAACTCTGATATATTTTGGCATATGATATTCGGTCTGACATATCTAGTGTCTATTTTCGTACTCTGATATATTTTAGGCATATGATATTCGATCTGACATATCTAGTGTCTATTTCCGTACTCTGATATATTTTGGCATATGATATTCGGTCTAACATCTCTACTGTCTATTTCCGAACTCTGATATATTTTGGCATATGATATTCGGTCTGACATATCTAGTGTCTATTTCCGTACTCTGATGTAATTTGACATTTGAATTTGGTCTGACCTCAATTCAGTCGAAATTGGTGTGCCTTTGAAATATTGTCTGTTGAAACCTTTGTGTCTGTTTTTGTATTCAGAAGCGTTTTTGACATTCGAAATCTGGTTTGATTATCTGTTCCGTTAAAACAAATTTGGTGCTTCCGAAATTTCGTTTCTCTGTTATCTTTGGGTTCCGACTGATTGGTCCTTTGAGCGACCTTACTGGGCATTTGGCTCATTCCCTTATTGTTTTTCCTTTCAGGAGGTTAGTAGGTGAGATTTCAGATTTGAAGGGCTAGCTGTGTGACCAAAGTTAGCTGCCTTATTTCAGAGTTAGTATTGACATTTAAGTGTATTTAATTACGACAAGTTGGTATTGTTTAGGTTTTGTTTTGAACTCCGTGTTGGAGTAAATTTTTGGATTGTATAAAGTTTTGAGCCCTATGACAGTTATTGATGTACTCTTGGGAGTTATTAGTGCATGCTCTGATCGACTGTTTGGGATATTATGATATTTTAAGGTTTTCTGATTTCATTTGGGGGACTTTCGATATTGTTTCGTTTGGGTTTTTAGTGTATGCTCTGATTTACCAATTTGAAGTATTCTGATAATTATGGAATTTTATTTGATCTCTGTATATTTGGCATTAACGCTCTGTAAATAAATCCGGGGCGTTACATAATATCTAATAAATGAGGCGAGAAATGCAATTATACCTCATAACACGTCTTTGCATTGTGTTTCTAATATAATAAGAGTTATAAAAACTAAGCTTAAACATATTAATGTTACGAAAGATCTCCAAACATTACTTTGAACGGATTCTTAATTTTGCAATTAATTAAATCGGCAAATATAGTAAACATTTAAATAATAAGCCTTATGCAATTCGAAAAAACAATTCGAAAACATTCAAAATGTTCTAACCAATATAGTAAACTATTATGACTTTATTTAAATATTATATATCAAAAGCTCTCTAGCATGAAATATTAACCTGCAAAACAAAAATTACTTTAAATATTTAATAAGAAAAAATAGGTACTATTTCAAATTCATATCTAAGTTTCCCGTAAATTCAAATATGAATATAACTAAATATGTTGGTTAAAAGTTGTGGTCAATAATTTTCTTACTCTAAGGTTTTGCGCTATCCTATTTTGTCACAATGGTTAAATGCATATTTACCATAATATGCAGATTCTATACGAGATAAATTAAAGAAATAGTGTAAATTTAAAACATTAATTATGTGAGCATTTCTTAAATTCAACTAATTTTATGTTGAAAAAGTTTTGAACCAATTTTTTTCTATGGTACTTTTATTGTGAGTAATTAAACTCTTAAGCATTCTAAATTCTATATTAGCATAATACCATTTATTATTTTATGTTAACTTTTATACTTTTGAATAGAATTACATATAAAATCTAAAAAGATATTAGTTATGTTGTGATGAATGTAAATTAAAACTTAGATTAAAAACCTTATTATCTCTGAAGAGAAATCTTACTTAGTAAGCATGCTTATTGTATGCTTTGTGAAATCTTGGTTAAATTTTATTCAACAATTTCCTTACTACGAGGTTTTTGAGCTATCCTATGTAGTCATGTTAGTTAAAATTTATATAATTACCTCATGCAGTGATTACTATATTCTCTATATACTTTGTTGGTAGATTACATTTGCTTTTGAAAGTGGCACATCATCCTTACTTAATTAGTTTATGCTATAAACAAATGTATGGACCAAATTCTTCTCTGTCAAAATTAAACTAATATGTAATTAACGTTATGGGTAACGCATTCAAGGTACAAATTATTTTTAAAAAGTTCTTAGAAAATAATAAAAATGTCTTGAGCAATAGCAAATTGATCTCAATATGTTCTCTGCATATATTTATCAGTAGAGAATTTACTTTTACTTTTTTGTTTATTAAGTGAACTTTTAATTTTTGTTCATCTACATAATTACCAAATCAGAATTAAGAAATATGCACAAGGACATTGCTTAATGATATTTCACCATAAGGATTAATTTATTTTATTACAAGAGAGTTCAAGACAAAAATTAAAGTAACCATCTTTGATGAAATAACCATAATAAAATAATAAAATTGTGCAATATATTTTATTATGCATTTTAAAACTACTAAAATAAGTTAATGTTAATAAACAGTCCCGTGCTTGGCACGGGATTCTGGGTTAGTATATATAAAGCTGAAGCCTTCGCTTAAAATCGTGACACGTAAGATTTTAGAACTCTCATATTGCGACACGTAAGACTTTAATAGTCTCATATTTTTGCGACATGTTGGATTTAGAAGCACTCTCTTTGTGCCAAGTAAGCTTCAACTTTTTCTGAGGAGTCTCATCTCAATTGAACTCTTTAATCAGTAATTATCCACATGAAAAAAGTCCCCAAACTCTTTTGGACTCTCTGCTTAACAGTTAGCACAAGCTCCTCCTAGAACTTGAACTCTCGAGGTGGTTGTGCTCTCCATGTCTCTATATCTCTTTTGCTGTAGCTTTCTTCCTCCACCCAACCCGTAGTGTGCTCTCCCATATCACATATAATGCTGCTTCTAACTTGCAATCAAGCAGAATAAGGCTAGAGGTGGTTATGCTCTCCATGTCTCTATATCTCTTTCACTGTAGCTTTCTTCCTCCACCCAACCCGTTATGTGCTCTCCCATATCACATATAATGTTGCCTCCTACTTGCAATCAAGCAGAATAAGGCTACAGGTAAGTCACTTTTGTGGATGCTTCTTGAGCACCAGTACCAATAACCCTGAAGTAACTTATGCTCATGATTTCATTTGTTACTTCTTTCAAATTCTTGAATATCATCAAGTTTTGGTTGTATCATGCTATTTGCACTAATAAAAAGAAAAAAAAGAAAGAAAAGAACTTAGTTTCTTAAGCTCATGGAATATGGAGTTACATTAAGCCGATGGAAAATATATTAAGTGACGCATGTTGGTAAAAATGATGACATATTCTGTGCTTTTCATAAGGGCAAATATGTAAGTTTATATATTATTAAAAATATACATAACTATGCAAGTACAGTATAGAACTATCTAAGCATACGTATCAGTGATGACAATGAATCAACTTGAGATTGAGCATACCTTTCAAAAATATTTTCCCACTAAATATAAAATTCTCAGTATGCGTGCTTTTAGTGACAAATAGCTAAGGTTATTCATTGAGTCTGGCCCTTTTTCTTAAGTCAATAGTAGTAGTTGCATTCATATAATTGATTTCAATACTCAGGCAGTATATTTTAACAATGAATTTGTTTTGTGCTCTGATCACCTTTTATGATTGTGGCAACACATTAAACTTTTATGGGTTTGATAGAAGTGGAAGTTCATAAATGCACCATTTTGGGTTAAATTAATAACTTCTCGGGTTGAGATAAACTTTTAGGTAAGACACACTTCATGTTATTTACACACACAGTAAGATTATATACCATATATCACCAATACAATATTACTTAGCATATCACCAATACAATATTACTTAGCATATTCAATCGATGTCTGCTTTTGCAAAAAATGCAGACAATTAGTGGTGTGTATGGAGGGCTTAACATTTGGTCGTTCAAACCCATCGGAGGTAACTAAAAAAATTTAACTATTTCTATAGACATTATCTTTGGGAGATATCTATCACGTGTACTTGGTAAATCATTGTGTCATTAGCTCAACTAAATTATCGATAATTATTATCAACGCATAGGCTTTTATCTATTTTAGTTTTCAGGAAATCATGCAAGAAGGCTTAAAATCTCCAATAGAAAATAATGTCAGTTGCATTTACTCTTTTGAGATTGCTGAAAGTAAGTTCGAAGGAATCTTATATTTTAGTAATCGCGCTTTATTGCAAGTTTGGAGGATTGCCAATCTTCTAAGTTTAACTGTTACACTCAATTTGAAACTATTTCTTTTCAAAATTAAATAGCAAGAGGCCATTCGAAGTGATTAGGGAGTAAGTTCACACAAGCTTCAAATAAGTATGAAGAATAAAGGGAAATGAAAGGTAAATAAGTTTAAAGACTGATTTGTTTTTATGATAATGGTTATGGTTGTGCTTGAGCTGGTTGTGCTTGACACTACGGTAGTAGTATAGGTAAATGCTTGTGGAGATTAGCCGAAGGTGATGATGGTAGCGATATTGGTGGTAGTAGCGACGACTGCAAATATGATGACATCAGTAATGATTAGTGATAATAATGATGATTATTATAAAGAAAATGGAAGCAGTAAGGTGTTGGGATATTTGTATTGTACTAGTGGATAACTGTCGTTAATAACCTCAATTTGACAAAAGCTAAACCTGATTAACTAAAACTGGTGATTCTGGGATTAGTACCTTAAGAAAACTTGGACATTTTATAAATTCTATCCTAGGACTAGGAAAGTTTTAACTAAGTTGTATCCTAGACTACCATGATCGTAACAAGACCGAACAAATTCTCGATGGTGCTTTTAATAGGCCATGTAGTCTACTTTCAATAAAATCACATTTTATAGAACGGTAAAAAAAGCACATGCAATAAAGTACGTGTCATGAGGAAAGATATAAGGTAACTATATGATATTCAAGGATTTCCTATATTAGATATTATTAAAAGGATTTGGTGACGGTGAATTCAAACCCTTATTTGCCCGGCCAACACACTTTTATTATTAAAATAGACCATGCATTAAACCTATCTCAATATTATTATACCAACATCCTTTATCGGTAGATATACAAAAATCAAAGAGGATAGAAAAGACTATTGAGAAAGCATTTAGTTAGTGAAATCTATTGTAATTTTTTTTTTCTTCTTAATAGCAGTTCTTGATGATAGAACAGTGGAACCAAAATATAAGCTAATAGGATCTCTGTGTTTTAAGCAAATATCATCAATATGATAGTTCTTATTTAAGACATTGTCTTGGGAAATATTATCTTTGTTTATCTTTTGAAATCAGAATTTGTGTCACTAAGCTAAAGTATATGTTATGCACGTCCCGTGCATTTGCACGGATCCATTAGCTAGTAGTTAAAACCCCCAAGGCAATAGAAATATGATTTGATAGCCCATCCGACAGTGACAGAATATATAAAACATAGACTATTACTGGTCCTGGTGCATGACCCTCCATGGATTGTTCAGGGAAACTAATATGTCCTTTTTTTTTTAAAGTGTTAAAAACCCTACCATTAATATAAGAACGGTTACATCATGTTCAGGGGGGACGAGTTCATTAGCACGCGGATGACAACCTTATCCGGTAAGAATCATAGTAAAAATAACACCAACAACTACTAACTATAAATTAAAAAACAAAACAACAAAAAAAAAACAGTATGAAGTAAGCCCTAACATCTAAAAAGCAACAAAGATAAAACTAAAACAAAAAACAGACAAGGGAAAGACCAAAAACAAGCACGAAAAGAAAAACAACAAGATAAATAAGAATAAGAAATAACAAATAAAAAGAGCAAATTACACTTATATCCCTGAGGTTAGGGTATAATTACAGTCAATTGGACAACGAGTTTCAAAATGTAACATTCCGTGACCAAACACTTTTAAAATGTATCAGCCGTGTCCATCCGTCAGGTTTCTGTCCAAAAAGTGTACTTTTTTAATGATGTCAGCAATACGTATTTTTAAAATGACGATATTACCCCTTGTACTGTATATACTGAATATTTTTAAAATTTTTAATCTTTGATTTCAGCCTTAATTTGAAGATTAGGGTTTTAAAACCCTAAAATTTGCAAATTTGGATTTTGGTGAAACCCTAATTTACAAATTGGGGTTTTCTTGAAACCCTAATTTGCAAATTAGGATTTTGTTGAAACCCTAATTTGCAAATTGGGGTTTTTTGAAACCCTAATTTGCAAATTAGGGTTTTGTTTGCAATCCCCACTAAAAAGGCCGCGCCGCCACCATCGCTGGGGCTAACTCTCGGCGTCGTCCTCGGTCGAGGCCAACCCGACGGCGACGCCGAAAGCCTCATCCTCGACGCGGCGGGCGACGACGGTTGCCTCGTCGGCGGGAACCGGGCCGTAGCGCTTGGAGAGCATAGAGGGGGCGTAGAGGGTCTCGATCAGGCGGCTGAGGACGGCGTTGCGGGTGCGCTGGGTGGGCGGCCAGATGCTGAAGGAGACGTTGACCTTCTCCGGCTGGCTTTGCGGCAGCTGGGAGTCCAGGGTGAGGGTTTCGGCTTCGGCGGCCATGGAGGTTGGGGTGTTTGGATCTTGTCGTTGTTGTGCCTTCCTGTTTGGCTACAGATTTGGGTGGGTGGGGGGGTGGGGTGTTGAAGAAAAGTAATAGCATTAATGACATTAAAAATAAGATGAGATAATGGCATTAAAAAAATAAGATTCCAGCTTAGGGGCAATATAATCTTTTCATTAAAACCGTTAGGGTTTTTAAGATTCCGTTTGGTCAACGGACATAGGTGTAATTTGTCCAAACTATTGTCCTTGCCTGTAATTATATCCTAACCTCAGGGATATAAGTGTAATTTACCCAAATAAAAACAGCCAATAAACTGCAAACACCACCACCCCCCCCCCCAAACTGCCAGCTGTCTTCCCGAAGCACAGGCACGCGTCCCAATGCTGCATGCTGCATCGACTCCTCGATTTTCGTGTACCCACGCCGGCGCCGAAATCTCCGTATTTCCCGGCCATCGCTCCAGTGACTCGCCTTCCAGAATCCAGACCGTAACCCGACTCGCACCACGCCGCTTGGTGAGCACTGCTTGCCTTGCCGGAGCCACGTCCACCGCCAGTCCTTCACGCCGCTGCTACGAACCATTGACTGCAACCGCAATCGGCCAACCACCACCACGAGCCGAATTTCCCTCCACCATACAATTACACCAGACATTCACCACCACCACAGCCCCATAGAGCCACTGTCACCTCCACCACAAGCTGCGCTGAAGCACCATCGCCACCACCTAAATCGAGCCAAACTCACCTTTCTGGAACAAAGGGGGAAGGGGGAAGCAACTAGGGGGGAGGGGGAGAACAAACCCTAGAAGCGAAAATCCTTTGACCCAGACTCACCTCTCCTTCGCCGACCCACAACCACCACGCTCCCACTGCAATGTTCTCCAGCCTACAACCACCACATAGACACCCCAACAGAGGGACCAACCAGACAACCTCTTTGACCCACGACAACCCACACCCGATTGCCTAGCAACTAGCCCAGCCTGGACAGCCATACCTAGCAACCCTCACCACCACTTGGCTCCGACGCCTATCACAGAGACCCACCAACGTAGCACCGTCGCGGCGTCACCTATGGCGAAGGCCACCGCCCGCGTCAACCACAAAACCCAAATTGAAACCCTAGATTTTACATAAACCACACAAAAACGAAGACAACTAGCCTACCACGTCACCACCCGCCGGAGGAAACCGACGGTGGTTGCGGAGCACTGAGGTTCAGGTAGACGGAGCGGTTCGTCGGAGGGGGAGTTTTGGGGAGAGAGGTTTTTGAGCTGCCTTTTTTAGGGAGAATGGAAACTAATATGTTGGACTGATGGGATGGGTACAAAAAGAAAGCTTCCTACTAAGGGAAGACTTGGAAAGTTCACGGAATCACGGGACAAGTCTTCGTGGTCAATAAACCGATGTCTTGTACAAAGACAAAGACTTGCTAAATTATAGGGGGGACGACTTCCTGATCATTTACTTGTCGGTCAATTGCAGGTAAGGACATCTTGTGTGGACAAGTTTTTGCGTTGAATTTTCTTCTTCCTATGGACAAGTTTTTGCGCTTAAAATTGAACTACTCTGCCATCGAGTTAAGACGGTTGTGTGCTTTGAAAAGTTTTGCTTAGGAACCCTGAGGACATAAATGCTGCTTGATCTCTTCCTTCTCATTATTTGCACTCGCAGCAGCTACTTGCTCATTCTAATATTGTCATAACGTAAACTTAAAAGGAAATCATAAGGAACCAATGCCCACCCAGCACAAAAAAAAAGTTAAACCTTGGAAGAAATTCTATGTTTGTTGTCAGTACTAGGGAAGTGATATCAAATTATGCATGTATCAGGAAAGAGCATTTTGCGATGCCAACATTGCCAAGATAAACAACTTCGGCCAACAAGTAAATCATTTGCCAACCTGAAGCTAGCGTGTCTCTGAAATTGGGGAGTGATAGAGGGTTGTATCCAAGTTCCATTGATAAGATGTGTGTGTTTGTGTAGAGGATAACGAGATTCGTAAATAAAGTGTCAAGAAGACTAAACACGATAGTACAGTCTTCACTGCATCACCCTTTTTGAAGTTCGACGCCTACACGGCACACATGAAATTATCTGAGAAATTCTGGAAAACATTCTTTAGTTGATAGTTTGTATTGTGGTTAATAGTTCAGATAAACAAAACATACCCATAGGTTTTCCAGCAATCTCAACGTCAAAGTAAACTATGTGTGTCACTCCTTTCAAATCCCCCTCTGACGTCTTCGCCTACGAAAGAGATCAACTTTATTCCAATGCTCAAGTAGCTTGATGAACTTGTCGTCACTTTGCTGAAACTTTTAAGTACCAAAACTGATTCACATAACACCATCAACTACGAAATTACTTGATTCAAGGTTCTAAAAGGAACGAAAATATTTATAGAAACTATAAATTGTAGGTTATCATATACTTACAGTTTCTTTTGCCTTGCATGAATAGTATTTCTGTTTTGTGTTTTATGGTACTTTACTTTCAAATTAAGTCTGAAATGTATGTCAAGAATGTTTTCGACATATTTGATCCAATGGATACACCGAACTTATGAAAAATTGTTTTCTGAAAGTAGGTTTAGACATTAGAGTAGAACATATTTAATTCTCTTCAACTCCTCTTGCGGTGAAGACAATTGTCACAAAATCTCAGTGGTGACACTTTTGATAACACTTAAATCTTACAATTACTATTAAGTCATAGACAATAATCATTTTGACTTTATAGTGACAGTTAATTCTGCTAAGAGTTAATTATTCGGTTGACCACTATACTATTAGGTAAAGGAAAAAATTTGATTGTTACCCCGATTGGAAGAATCTTCCTCCTACTCCTTATATAGCGACAATCAATTGTCTCTAAATATTTCTAGTGACTTTTATTTAGTGACGCTAAAAAAATGTTGCTAATAATTGTTGCTAAAAGTGTCAAAAGAAAAGTCGCTTGAAACATTTAGCGACTATTAATTGTCACTATACATGGGGTTGAAGGAAGATTTCTACAACCCAGGTAGAAGTCAAAGTTTGTTCTTAGGCAAATGCAACGTTGGTGGCTGGACATTGTTTTGTATCAAAGTGATCACCAAATTTGAAATTCATTTCAATCAGTTAACTCCGTCAAATTATCCCCGTTACGTCCATTTAGTCAGGGGTATATCTGTTTTTCTACCCTCTTATTTCTCTGTTTCCCTCTTCTTTCTCTCTTTCCCCCTTTCTTCTTTGCCTCTCCTTCTCACACACATTGGCACACACAAATTCTCCGCCCCCCTCCCCCCACTGTCATGTATACGCGCGCGCGCACATAAACACATAGAATCACATACATACGCATGCACTGTAATATCCAGAACTTCGGGAGTCGGTTAAATAATCATCTGGGCTTCAAAAAATAAACGGGCGTTAATTTTGGGCAATGCTCGAGTATTAGTAGAATATCAAAGCTTAAAAGAATTTTGGGACAAAAACGTCATTTTGAAACTTTGGGGGGTATTTAGGTAATTTCGAAAAAAAATATTTGAGGGCATAATTGTAAATTAATATTTGGTGATGAAAATAGTAAAATGAGTGGTATTGTACATTTTAGCGACATATAATTTAATTAATGAAAATTAGGCAAGTTTCTGGGGCTTAAATGCAATTATATGAAGTTTGGGGGTTATTTTTCAAATATGGAAACTTTGGGGGCCAAATCACAATTGTTGGAAAATGGAACTTAGGTGTCAACATTTTGGGAGTCAGATTATATGTAACAGCCACCTGGCTTGGTGACTAATGTAAATGAATTATTTAATTACTTAGGGAATAACAAAACAAAACAAAACAAAAAAGAGAAAGAAGAAGAAAACCAAAAAGGAAATTCGGGAGGGGAGGTAAACAGGAACAATGACAGAAGCTGAGCGCGGAAAAAAAAACAAAGAGATGAAGAAAATGGACTCGGCAGAGAAAGCTAAAAAGAAAGAGATTGGGATGATTTTCCGAAGGGTAATCCTTCACCCCTCATCATGTGTTGAATTCAGAAGGTGTTGTGTGGGTTTATTGTGTGCGTTCAGTGTGTGTGTGTAGGTGTGATGTGTATGTATATGCTGTGTTAAAGTTGTTTCGGGTGGGGGGATGTTCATGGTGATTAGGTGTGTAATTAAAGTGGGTATGGTATACTAATGTGTTCGTGAAGCTGGGGGGAATTATGTTGGTGGTAAATGGTGAATTGAGTGGTCAGTGAGTGCGTAACTATGTGCGTTCGTGTGACTGTGTGTGTGTGTGTGTGTTCATGCGCAGGGTGTATGTGTGGGTGTAATTTTAGTGTATGATGGTGTTAGTGTATGTGTTTTGCATAGAGTAATAAGAGTTTAATGTCTTGGAGTGTGTTGGAAGTGTACCCATGTGAGTTCGTGAAGGGTATGTATGAAATTGGTCTCAGCAGGGAGGAAGGTTGAAGGAGATGTGTGTGTAAGAAGGTGAACTAGTAGGTGTATGATTTGAATAGTAACCGTAATTGTCACTAAAGTTAGAAAATCAATTAATCAGTTTTTAATCTAAACTTTTATTAATAGTTAGTGTCAAAATTAGGCAAAGTCTAAAACAGTAACTCCTAATATTTTTACAAGACCTACGCTCTAAAATTATTCGAGAATTTTCGGGGTCCTCCAAGGGCGCTAAATTGGGGTATCGATTAAAGACAACTATCGAATTATTTGGCACAGCAAACCAAACATTTTTTATCTGAAACTTTTATGGAAACCTTATTCTACTGATATGTTTCATATTATAAAATTTCAGGCCATTTTGAGGTCGATAGGTATTTTTCCCGAAACTAGCCTTTTAGCACTCGATCCGGACACCAGTTCAGGATTTTCGGATGAAAATTCTCTAAAATACTTTCTAGGTCAGAAATGATATCAGGATGCTTAAAATAAAATTGGATCATTTGCACATAAAACCCTATAGTTTGAAGGTTTGTGCGTATTTCACCTTACTATTTCAATTTTGGTGCAATTTACCTCACTGTTCATTAATTTGTGCTCAATTTACCAATTGACGGATTGAAGCCAATTTTTTGGATACCCGTCAATTTCTCAGGGGCAAATTCGTGACTTCAATCATCCAATCCACCTTGGCAATCACATGTCCACCTAACCAAATGATGGCCTAATCAAAACCATCCACCTGTGCAAATCACATCACCATTGCCAACAAAAATTCTTTGACCGGCAAAATTCAAAGCTCTACAGAAAAGGGCCAAGGTGACGGTTCAGACACATGCCAGCCCCATCAATGCCGTCCAAAACCCAACCACCGCAGCGCCTCCAAACCCTTAATGGCGCTACCGCCTTCCAAACCTAATCACTGCAGCGCCGCCAAACCCCATCACTGCAGCGCCGTCCAAACCACATCACTGTAGCACCGTCTACCCCACCTCCATCACAGAGTCGTTCCAACCCCCCACCATCACAGAGTCATCCAACACCCCACCATCACAGAGTCGTCCAACACCCCCCCCCTTCTCCAAACCCCCAACGGTGCTAGCACAGTCCAACCCCAATGCTCGAAGACGACGTCGAACTCCGTCTTCTCCCCGACGACGGCAAACACCTCCACGGCGGTGCCTGGAGCATCGATGACAACAGGGCCGAAGGCAGTGACGGTGATGTTGAGCTTGTCCTGCAAGTACTCAACGAGCTTCAACGCGTCGGCGAGGGGCAACTCAGAGATGTCGTTGCCGAGGAAGACCGCCTTCTCGATGGCGTCAACAGCGGCGGGCATCAACGGCGGTAGTGCGATTATGAGGTACAATCAATTGAGGCGGGAGGCGTCGAAGAAGGCGGAGAAGGCGAGAATGAGGCGGAGGAGGCGATGCCGACATTGGCAGAGCTGAAGCTGCCTTTGGTGGAGTTGAGGAGGCTGAGGAAGGTGGGGATCGGGTTGGACAAGAGGTTGAAGTGGGTGATTGAGGCTGATGTGGTTGCCAATGTGGTTTGGGGGTTGAATTGACCTTTTTACCCTTAAAATTTTGACCGGCATCCAAAAAATTGGATTTCAATCCGTCAATTGGTAAATCAAGCACAAATTAATGAATAGTGAGGTGAATTGCGCCAAAATTGAAATAATAAGGTGAAATACGCACAAACCTTCAAACTATAGGGTTTTATGTGCAAATGATCCAATAAAATTTTAAGATGTTTTTGGGATTTTTCCAGTGCCGGAAACCCTCAGGAGAATTTTGGTAATTTGCCACCTCGAAAGGGTATTTTGGTAATTTGACCTAAGAAATGTATTTTTGCATAAATTCACATATGGGAAGCTTATTTTAGTGATTCTAGTTGTGGGAAGCCGTTTGGGTGATTTAAGTCTGAAATGGGCTTTTTGGTAATTTTACATACGCGGTGAGACAGTTTCATTTTAGGAGCATGTGTGAGTCTGTATTAAGTTATAATATTGTACTGCAGGCTGTATTCTGACGATTTAATTATTCCGTTTAGGTTAAAGCTAAAGACTTTTCGGTTAGGATAATTTAGCTGCGAATCCAGGTAAGGGATTCTATCGGACCCCTGGGTAAGGACTTTTGTCTGAACCCTTATTTGATAACTCGTATTTGTAAGTACTCCTTTGAATTACTAACGATTAATGTCGAACTCTGAAGTACGCATTGATATCAGTATGTTCTTGTCCAGAAAGCCTTAATATTGAACCTGGATCGATTATTTGAAAATCTTTTGATGCTCGCCTGTTATTATGTGCTGAGAAGATTTGACAATTGTTTGTATCCGTTCTTCTGGATTGTTGTGCTTAAAACTCGATAATTATTCATAATCGTTTTTGTTGTTTATCTGTGATTTTTCTTCTGAAAATTCTGATTTCTTCTGAAATTTCCGAATGCTGACTTGTGTCATTATGATTATTGTTATTGGAATCTGAATTGATTTCGGTGATTGAGTTTATGTTAATGCTCATTGATATTGTTGATATTTTGTGTTGACCTGGGTTATCTGTTTAGTTCTGAGGTGGGCGTTATAAGGCTGGTCTGAATCATGTATGGAATGTAGGCTGGTACCCAGGTGGACTAGTAATCATTCTGGTACATCATGCATGTGTACACTTCTATGCTTTGCCAGAATGGCATCGAGACCGCCCAGGATCAACGTTGATTTTTTATTTTATCTGCTCTGTACACTGCCGTGACTATTACGGAAATGTCTGAAAAGTATTATCTAAAATGATATGTGCTTCTGTTGAAATCCTTTGGAAAATCTTCATTGTATTTTGGAAATGATGACTCTAAAAATGATCTATTATTGATTGTTTTTGGAATCCGTCGTGTTTGTTCGGGTTCATTTTGGTATTTATTTCTGATGAGTTTTTTATTCTTTTGGAAATCATTGAGTTGTGACCGTTTGAATTATTCTGGAAACCTCCGTCAGTTGGATTCTTGGAATCGTCTTGTAATTCTTTTGTTGGTCCTTGAACGACCTTACTGAGCTCTCAAAAACTCACCCTTTGTTTGACTCCCTTTTGCAGGTGATGATCAGTAGTAGATGGTTCGGGAATGGGTTAGAGACTAAGTAAGATTCCGATGAGCCCATCACTACGGTATAGTAAGACGCCTGCGTGGGTCGGTACTGGTATTTGATCTTAAAAAATTTGAATTGCGAAGAACCTAAGCTGTAATAGTTTAAGCTAAGCAATTGTGATCCAGTATTTTTGAGAAGTCTTAGTTGATGCTGAATTAGATGATTTGGAATATGTGTTAGTGAGCAGGTTTGACAGGTTTGATGTGATTTAGTAGGTTAATGATCCAGGAGTTCGGGGGGATGGAGCTCTGAATTTCTGGGGCGTTACATGCACGCATGCACGCTCGCGCACACACACTCACTGCCATACACACAAAGGACACACTATACCTGTGTGTGCGTGTACCAATGTGTGTTGTGTGTGTGGGAGTGTGCGTGTGGGGTGGGGGTGATAATGTATGTGAATGTACGTGTGCGTGCGCACGCATTTGTGTGTATGCGTGTGTGTGTGGGTGTGACAATGTGTGTGCATGTGATAGTGTGTGTGGGTGTGACAATGTGTGCATGTGATAGTGTGTGTGAGTGTGCATGCGCGTGCGCATTTGTGTGCGCGTGTGTGCATCATTGGTGGTGGACTTTGGCAGGAAAAGAAAGAAGAATGAAGAAGAAAGAAGAAGGGGACCATAGAAATGATAATTTTACCCCTAAATTAACGGACTTGATTTGATGGAAGCTAGCGAAATGACCGGGTTGAAATAAATTTGAAAATTTAGCAGTCACTTTGACACAAATCAATGTCTAGTGACCAAAGTTGAAGTAGTCTAATAGTACAATGGTCAAACAAGTGGTTAACTCTTCTGCTAAAACATGGATAGTAAAGTTGTCATGATTAGGTTGTAAATGAACCGAGCAGTTCACGAACGGCTCGTAGTTCGTTCTCCATAAAACTCGTTCACATTCGTTCGTCAATAATATGAACCGAATATGAACAAGTATTTAGAGCTCGTTTATTAAACGAGCTGAACATGAACACTCCAAAATATTTCCAAACATGTTCGCGAACAGCTCATCTAAATAATAAATTAATTATAATATATTCAAAGAATTAATACTTACATAACCATATGTTAAAATTTAAACCTGGAATCTAAAAGACCCTCCATTTTTATTCCTGTTTATTTCTCTTGTTCTTCAATGTAATAAAAGACATTGAAATGTTTATGAAACCCAATTTTTGCTTAATGAAAAAACTGGAATTTGTTTTTATTAACTGGCCAAACTCGAGGAAAGAGTACGCATAAATGAAATTTTCAATTTCGAATGAGACTACTAATTAATCTGTTACGAAATACATGGTTTGATAAAAAATTATCTTATTTTGATTTTTTTTCTTTTTTTTACCTTTCGCTAAAAATCAAAATCAAGTGGAGGCCAAGCCCTAAAGTCAATTAGCCCAACCCCTTATAGCCCAAAATATGAAGCCCAACATCATAGAAACCCTAACTATATAAACTAAAACCTAAACACTCATAAGTCACAAATAGCCTCCCTTTGGTCATTCGTCCCCTCCCTCGTCATAACCACACACATACACAAAGACAAAATCAAAAACTGTCTCACATATTGAACATAGCCACCCCTTCTTCTCTCTCTCTCTCTCTCTCTCTCTCTCCCCTTCTGTCTCTCCGGTCGTCCTTCTCCCTCATTACATACAGACACCATGTTGTCACCGTCATCTCCCCATCGCCGGATTTCAATTTAACAGGAATAGAAGGGGGAGAAAGAGGTCGATAGCTATTGAGGGCTTGGTAACGACTGGGATCAAAGCTTCAAAAGCAAGGGCTCAACCTCTAATACTTATAGAGGGAGCTGATTCATAAGGGGAATGCATCATCCGTTGTCTATGTTTCATCACCATCGATCAAGATTTCTTTTTTTTAGTATTTTTTATTATGCATCCCTTCTTGTATCTTTTTATAATTGATTCATAGTAGTTGATTTTTGATTCATTGTAGTTGATTGCCTGAAGGATTTGAAGTTTTTGAGAAAATTTAGGGATTTGGTTAGAAGTTGAACACGAGCACGAGCCGAGTTTCCAAACTCGAGTTCGACTCGTATTATTAAACGAGTTGAACGAGTTAAGCCCAAGTTTCAGAGTCACGAACTTGATCCGAGTTCGAACATTGATGTTTTGGTTCTTGACAAACAAGCTCGAACATGCCAAAGCTTAAATGAACCGTATTCGAACACACCTATGTTCAGCTCGAATTCGGTTCGTATACAGCCCTAGTTATGATAGGTTAGTTGTACAAAAAACGTTTTAGAATGTTCTGACTCTTTTTCATGTCGAAATTGTTTTCGATTGTCTTAGAAAAAAAGGAGATTAAAGAGAAATTCACCGAATTTTTCTTTCTTTCTTTCACCTAAAAATAAAAATAAAAAATTCTATCTCTTTAAAAGTTTTGTGCCGAAACTTTATTCCGTGGCTGAAAAATGATCTAAGGAAGTTGATGTCATCAAAGACTAAGCAATTTCTTTTCCAATTATATTCCACTACAAAGAGATGCCTAATTTTTTTTTCAATTATTTTATGAGAATCTAAATACATACTTTTTTGTAATTGTCATATTTAGTGGGGATTCTTCATGTTGTATCACCAAGAATTACTATAAGTGCAAAAGTCTAAATTAACATTTTACTCATCTTAAAGTGTATTTGCAATGTAAAATTAGTGATTGGTATCCAATAAAGTGTCATAGCGAATTTGAAATTTTTTACTCTTTTAAAGTTCACTTCACAAGAGTTTATGATAGTTCTATTTTATTCTTCGTGCATAGCACATGGTTTTAGCTAGTTGTGGTAACATTGTCAACCAAAGAGAAAAATGTTTAGCATATGTGCATGAGAAGAGTTTTGCAAATCAGATTGTGCTTGGTAGAAATTCAAAACCAATTAGTTCAAATATTTTCCTAATTTCGGTAAATGGGTTAGCGAATAAGAGTTTCTTTACCCAAGTAACCAACAATGGGGAGGCTGTGTGTGTGCGCGCGCGCGCGCTCGCTCGCAGTTTCCCACGACTTTATGAACCAAAAGACTTACTCATCCATTCCCATCAACCAAAATTTAAGCACTTCTTGCTCTTTCATCTTCATAAAACAAACTCGATAATCAAATTTATCAAGCTTTGAAGCTATACCCAAGTCCCCAAGAGTATGCGATGAGTCTCTACCAAATTCAAAATCTACCAGTGGAGAATGTGAAATTGTCACTACGGAGAAGAAATTTCAGTGATGGTGGAGGGTTGTAGCCAGAGATGACGATGATGGCGCGGGAGAGAGAGAACTGAATCTGGTGGAGTGAGAGAATAAATAGTGGAGAGCATTTAAATTTAAATCTTTGCATCAATCTAACCATGGTTAAGCATTATTGTGCAGTTGAAAATATAAACTAAATTCTGAAACTTTGTTGCGTAAAAGTAGAAATTGTGACATCACATCACGTAACCGATGAGATGGTGTTAAAAAAAACACTGGGTGAATGTTTGCACCAGAAAATATCTTTTTTCACTAATGAATTCACTTTGATTAAATGCCACTAAATGACATTTACTTTTGATTATTATTTCTAAAGAGATAATGGAAGATTGAAGAAAGAAGTGAAAAGAACCAACTTTCGAATGTGTCCCTATTGATAAGGGATAAGTGTGGTTGATTACTTATTAATGGGTGATTATTTTCTAAATGGGTAGTTTCTCTCTAAGTGAGTAGTTTCTTGTAATGGTAATTATTTTCTACAAAGCCTCTAGTTTATATAGTGGGTCAAAGAAAAAGCAGAGGAGATCAATCAACAATCATCAATCATCAATCAAACAAAGTCTTTTTTTTTTCTTTTTCTTTAGTTTAGAGGCTTTTGCTGTCATCGATAGGAAGTTTAGTTTCCAGACTTAGAAACATTAGTGTATGAACATTCTATCAATCGAAAGCTCTCTCTTTTGTCATTTAAGGGCGCACAATCGTTCTACTTTCTACTTTTCTTTTCTTTTTCATTTTCTATTTTCAGAGAAGTCCCCAGGACCTAGGGGCAAAAAAGATCTCACACAGTTCATCGGTTGTGTCACAGCCGGCGTACTATCGATAGTGAGTTTGCCCAACAGCGCAAACAGTAAATCACCTTGGATTGGCCTTTGACCGTTGAGCACGCCAGATGAAAGCATTGCGAAAGGGGACAGGTGTTTGGGTCCCGTAAGGAAAGTTTGGCACACGCGGCTCCATCACTTCAATAAATGGAAGCGACACCAACTGCAGAGGAAAAATTGGGTGGAGTTTGCAAGTTCTTGTTACTGGATTTTCTTCTTCTGGCTGTTGAGGTTTCAGTAAAATCTTTGCTTTTTTCCAGACTAAAGCTTCAAGAAATTGCACCGATTGCAATTGAATTAAGATTTTGCTTGACGTCAAGTAATTTTTTATTTGGGTATATCTGGAGCAGGAAACATGAGGCAGCTAATGTGGGTTTCTCAACTACTCCTCATCATCCTGCACTTGCGGTATCAGTTTGCTTTGTCTTTATTAAATATCTCTTCCTCTCCCCACTATCATTTGTGCCCTTATGAGCAAAAACTTGCATTGCTTCAGTTTAAGCAAAGCTTCAGCATAGACATTTCTGCCTCTCCATATTGGCGTGTCTTCATATCCAAAGGCAAAGTCTTGAGACAAGAGTGCAGATTGCTGCACATGGGATGGAGTTACGTGTGATGAGGTGCAAGGCAATGTGATTGGTTTAGACCTGAGCTGCAGCCAGCTTCAGGGTACCATCCCTTCCAACACCAGCCTTTTCCAACTTTCTTACCTCCAGAAACTCAACCTTGCTCTTAATAATTTCTCTCTCTCCCGAATTTCGCATAGATTTGGTGGGTTTTCGAGTTTGACACACTTGAACCTCTCTAATGCTGTATTGGAAGGCGAAATACCGCGAGAAATATCGCACCTATCCAAACTGATTTCGCTTGATCTATCTGGTAATTATGGAGGAATTAGCCTTGGAAGTCATACTTTCAGTCTACTCCTTGAAAATTTAACTCAAATAAGTGAACTTCGTCTTTCCCGAGTAAATATCTCCGCTGTGCTTCCCATGAATCTGTCTTCCTCGTTTACGGATGGAAAACTACCCGATGGCATTTTCCACCTCCACAAATTGCAAAAACTTGACCTGAAGGGCAACTATGATCTCACCGGTAAGTTTCCAAAGCTAAACTGGAACAGTAATAACAGTCTGGAGAAATTGTCTATATGTCAAACGAGTTTCTCTGGTGAAATACCTGATTCAGTCAGCTATTTGAAGTCATTGAGCTATTTGGACTTGTCTAGATGCAAATTCTCAGGACCGATTCCTGAATCACTCGGTAATCTCACCCACATTACTGTTTTGGCTCTTTCCTCCAACAATTTTAGTGGACACCTCCCGTTGACTCTCGCAAACCTTGAGCTACTTACTTTCTTTGAAATTTACCAAAACCGTTTCGAAGGCCATATTCCTGACTGGTTTGGCAACCTCAAAAAAATAAGGGTATTAGACCTCGCGAATAATAGTTTCAGTGGCCAGTTCCCATTCTCGGTTACCAACCTAACACTACTTGAGTTTTTAGACTTGCAGAATAACTCATTGACAGGTACAATTCCTTCCAACATTAGTGGGTTCCAAAACCTGATCCATCTCGGGTTATCAGGTAACTCCTTTAATGGGACAGTACCATCTTGGTTAGTTACTCTTCCGTCATTGAAGGGCATACTTGCCGCATCTAATCAGCTAAGAGGTTTCATTCCCGAGTTCCAACATGATTGTCTGATGATAATCGATTTCAGGGACAATAAGCTAAATGGCCCAATACCACAATCAATTTCATTGCTTGTGAACCTGACTATTCTCACTCTTTCATCAAATAATTTAAGTGGCAATCTGAGTCTAGGCATGTTTTCAAGACTTAAAAAACTCAATTTTCTTGATCTCTCAGACAACAGCATATCCTTGAGCAACAAAGAGAGTAATGCTACATTGCCGCCTTC
This sequence comes from Escallonia rubra, assembly GCA_033065855.1. Lineage (NCBI taxonomy): Eukaryota > Viridiplantae > Streptophyta > Magnoliopsida > Escalloniales > Escalloniaceae > Escallonia > Escallonia rubra. The sequence goes on along the minus strand of JAVXUO010001572.1, from coordinate 132,843 downwards.
TGTTAGAACAGTGTACCTGTCCTCTTGTGGGATTATGGAGTTAGATTTCTTGAGAACAACAAGGTATCTCGACCAGGTAGATCTTTCCCGCAACAAAATAGAAGGCCGTATTCCGGATTGGGCATTGTCAAAATTGAAAGAGGCGTCTTACTTAAATGTTTCTCACAATTTTCTCACCTGTTTCAACCTAATTCCTTTTGTGAACCTTGTTTATCTTGATATTCGGTCCAATTTACTTCGAGGACCAATTCCAGTTCCGCCACCCACCATATCTCTTTTCTTTATCTCACACAACAAGCTGACCGGAAAGATCCCTCCGTCAGTTTGCAATTTGAGTTCCTTATCAATTCTTGATCTGTCCCATAACAGCTTGAATGGTTTAGTTCCAAAATGTTTGTATATCCTCAGCAATCAGCTATCAGTGCTAGATTTGCAGGGCAATGATTTTCATGGTACCATCCCAACAACGTTTGCCAAAAAGAGCAATAGATTGAGAAGTTTCAATTTGAATGGAAACCAATTGGAAGGAAGCGTTCCACGATCCCTGGCCAATTGCACCTGTTTGGAAGTTCTCAACATTGGAAACAACAAGCTCAATGGTACATTTCCTCATTGGTTAGAAACTCTTCCAGAGCTGCAGGTTCTTGTTCTTAAGTCCAATAAACTCCATGGTCCATTAAGAAGCATTTCCAATACAGAATTTCCCTTCCCTAAGCTGCGTATCCTTGACCTCTCCTACAATGAGTTTACTGGCCTTCTGCCAGCAATATACTTCAAAAGCTTCCAAGGAATGAAGAATGTAAATGAGAATAGTACGAGACTGATGTATATGGGGGATCTGGAAAGATCCTATCAAGATTCTATTACCGTGGTGATGAAAGGGATGGAGATTGAACTTGTTAGAATTCTTACTGTCTTTGCAACGGTTGATCTATCAAGCAACATGTTCGAAGGAGATATTCCTGATGTCATTGGAGATCTCAACTCCCTCGTAGTGCTTAACTTATCTCACAACAGCCTTGCAGGCCATATCCCGTCGTTGCTGGGAGCTGTATCAGAGCTTGAATCATTAGACCTTTCTTCCAACCAACTTACTGGAGAGATACCTGAAGAACTCACCAATCTTACGTTTCTTGCGGTTCTAAACCTCTCGCAAAATCGTCTAGTTGGACATATACCTCATGGGAGTCAGTTCAATACATTTCGAAATGATTCATACACTGGGAACTCTGCACTGTCTGGATTTCCGCTCTCATTAACTTGTGGAGACAATGAGACACAAAAACAACCGGCATTGCAGCAAGAAGACGATTCAGATATCTGGAGTGGATTTACTTGGAAAGCTGTGTTGATGGGTTATGGTTGTGGAATGGTGTTAGGCTTACTTATGGGATATCTCATGTTCTTAACAGGAAAGCCAAAATTAATTACAGGATTAGTGGGAGGAGAAACTCGTAGGAAGGCAAACAGACGTGAGAACAGATTTCATCGACGCTTCTGAAAAGCAAATTAGGATCTGTCAGGTACGTGATGCAATTTCTTTTCACGACATTGTGTTATTGTATGAGAACCTTGGAATAGTAAGTTGCACTTCATATTAGGGTTAATTACAAAACTGTCCCCTGAGGTTTACACGTTTTTGCACTTTGCCCCTTGTGTTTACAACTTTTGCAATAATGTCCCTCGAGGTTGACAAAATCGTTGCAAACGACTCCAAAAACCAACGTCCGTCCAAATTCGGCAGTTAAGTGGTCATGTGCGGTACACATGCCATTTTGGCATTGGCAAATCAGTCAATTCCTTACAAAACACCTCTGAAAACCCTAAATATCTATCTTCTCTATCCTACCGAATCAATGCCGCATCCACGCCGTACCCCGCCGTACCCCACCGGTCCAGCATCTACGACTCCGGCTCCAACCGGAGCTGCTCGTTCACCGCTTCGCTGCCACCTGAAGCGTCGTCTGCGTACGTAACGGATTCTGTGGTGGACATCCGCCTCGATGAGCTTGCTTCCAAGACGAGCAAATCGGCGAAGTCAAGATCTGCTGCCGATACCCATATTTCGCCGGAGGATCTGCTGCCGACGGTCAAGATCTGCATCGTCGACGGGCTGCAGTCGCCGTCGGTGGCCATCAAGCGTTCGGCGGCGGCGAAGCTGAGGTTGCTCGCTAAGAACCGGTCCGACAATTGCGCTTTGATCGGCGAGTCCGGCGCGATTCCGACGTTGACTCCTCTACTCCGGTGTAGCGATCCTCTGACTCAAGAGCATGCTGTCACAGCGTTGTTGAACCTTTCGCTACACGAGGTGAACAAGCCTCTCATCGCCAATGCCGGAGCCATAAAATCGCTGATATACGTTCTCAAAACCGGCACCGAAACGTCTAAACAAAACGCTGCTTGTGCATTGCTGAGCTTGGCGCTGATTAACGAAAATAAGGCTTCGATCGGGCCTGTGGAGCGATACCGCCGTTGGTTGCTTTGATGATCAGTGGGTCGGTGAGAGGCAAGAAGGATGCCTTGACAACGCTTTACAAGCTTTGTTCGGCGAGAGTGAACAAGGAGGAAGAAGGAGTCACGGCAGTGGGCATGGCTGGTGAACCTGTGTGCACATATGGGTATGGAACAAAGAAAGAAAAAGAAATGAAGAGAGCAGAGATCGGAGATTGTCCGAGATGTGTGAAGTTGAAGTCAAGACGTTGGGTGTAATGTGAGAGAGAGAGAGAGAGAGAGAGAGAGAGGGGATAGAGAGAGAGATGAACAGAGAAAGAGAAGAGTGGGGAAGAAGGGTAGGAATGGACTGATTTGCCCATGCCAAAATGGCATGTGCACCGCATGACCACTTAACTGCCGAATTTGGACGGACGTTGGTTTTTGGAGTCGTTTGCAACGGTTTTGTCAACCTCGAGGGACATTATTGCAAAAGTTGTAAACACAGGGGGCAAAGTGCAAAAACGTGTAAACCTCAGGGGACAGTTTTGTAATTAACCCTTCATATTAATGTCACGTGTGGATATTATATTTTCTCGTATATATGGAGCACATGCATGACACATCTCGTATGTAACAAAAAAGATTGAAACAAATTACGGAAAAAAGTTATGAAGTTATTTTGGAAAAAATAGAAGAGATCTGGGGAAGTTATGGAATTGTTTTTAAAAAAAGTAGAAGAGATTGTGAGAGAGGGTGATAAGATTTATATGAGTAGTTACAAAATGCACAGGGAGAGAAGAGAGATAGAGGGAGGCAGTGGGGCGGGTAACAAGGCTAAAATGCAGCGGAAAAAAAATTAGATTCTAAGTTAACTAGCTAAAACCATAGCACGGGTGCATAATCATATTCATTTATTTTGACCGACAAACTCAATACATATAATTTTGTTGAGGTTGCATCGTATTTTCTAAAATTTTGTAGGTTACTTCCCTGAAATGATTTATTTTTCAAACCATAATTGCAGCAAGTTGTTCAGGATATTAACAAACTTCTCATTGTATTGAACAATGAGTTTTTATACATGAATTTTCGTGACAAAAAATATTTTGTATTTGAGGTAGTAACAAACAGCAACTTGTGACCCTTGACTTTGATTTTGCCTCCATCTCGTTGTACTTTACCGACGACAATTGTAGCTTTTTTTGCCTGCTATACGAAGTGATAGTTTTTACAAAAAAATGAAGTAAAAGAACCTTTTTTGGTTTGGCTTTGCGAAGAGCAAAAGTCAAATTATTTCTTTAACCTCAACTTTTGATAAGAAGAATTGAAATGAGTATTTGAAGAAGTTGTTACATATGAACTTGAAGAAATAATATGCCACAAAAAATTCAGTACTTACGAATCATTTAGGCTGGGTATGGAGGTCTGCTTCTAACTTCTCAATAGAGGTGGACTTAAAACTGTAAGTGTAAGCTAGTTTATAATACGACCCTTAGTGCTGTATGCTAAAAATATAATAAATTGCACACTGTTGTAAAAAGAATTGATAGTCTTGTTCCATTTAGCCGTTTGAGCATTTATTAGTGACACAACATATAGAAGAGATGTAAAATGACAAAAGTAAAACTCGAAATGCTAAAACAAAGTACTTACAGTTTCAGGTGCTTACGGTAACTTTAATGAGTTTCGTTCAATGTTGTAAATGTTTTACCAGGAGTGTTAGTAAGACACGGAAAGCAAATAGTTGAAAAATATAAATGCAAGAAGAATATAAACTTGAAAATATACCCAACTGAATTCTAAACCCATATGCCACACCCAATTGCATGCTCTAACAGCTCCCACCCACACCACCCAACTCAGCCCCCCTTATCCTTATCCTTAAACCTCAATTCCTAACAAAACGTCAAAAGAACCAATCAACAAAAAACCTCCAAACATAGAAAGAACTATTCAAAACATGCCAAAACAGCGAGAGCAGAGCAAACGTACGTACCGGCCAAACTTTGGTTTTAGATCCATATGGCTCTCCAGCAGAATGGTTGAACGGTGAAAACAGAGACGGGTAGAAAATTTTCAATACAAAGTATACTGTAAATTAAAAAAATATTTGTATCTAATTGTGCTCGATCTATGTCCCCGTAGTTGGATGGCCCGTCATTGTCGCCATCACTGCTAGAAGCTCCAGCCTGCCCAAGACCAGAGCCTTCACCATTGCTAAATCTGCAATCAGCTTTCAAAAAGAGAAGGGTCAAATAACGTCATTAACTTGACTAAAAAAAGGGAACAGACATTAACTTGACCCACCTTCTTCAAGAACTGCAACTTTCAGAAAAAGGAACAGACATTAACTTGACCCACCATCTTCAAGAACTGCAATTTTCAAGGCATCAAGCCATTTAAGTATTATTTGCACCAAGTTCTCCACAACCTATATCGTTATAGAGAGTTTCACTGTGGATGAGCATGCACTACAAGAAAAACAGTATTTAGCGACGGTTTTTTGCGACGGACCAATTTCCGTCGCTAAAAAGCACTTTTAGGCGACGGATTTACCGTCGATAAAAGTCCATCGCTAAAGATATTTGCTGACGGAATTTTTTGTCGGTAAATATCTTCTGCGACGGATTTTTACCGACGGTAAATCCGTCGCTAATTTGAAAATCCTCAGAAGAATAATTTACCCACCCTTGAAATTTTTTAATAACTTTTAGCAAAAGACTTTTAACGATGGCGAAAATTCATAGCTAAAAATTACTTAAATGAACACAAACCCTAGTTGCATTCTTTTCTCCCAGCCGCTGTACAGCCTTCTCTTCCTATTTTCTCTCTGCCTCTCTCTCTCTCCTCTCTACAGCACCCCTTGCCACTCCTGCCACCACAACTCCGCCGACGTCAGCAACTAGGCACGCCCCGTCGGCGTAACAGCCACGCACGCCTAGCTGCTACAGCCCCACGCGCCTCTGTCACGCCGATCTCCACTGTCGCCGGCCACCGCATGGTGGCTATTTTGACAGTGAAAACAAGGTAATTTTTCAAATCCAATATTTTATTCTTAATTCCTTGAACCCTTTCTTTCTTTCTTTTTTCAATTAAGAATTTAGAAATAGGGTTTGGTTTACAATTTGCAATCGGGAATTGCGAATTAGCAATTGCTGCTAGCAGGTTTTTTAGTTTCAGATTGAGATTTTGAATTTTCTTTCAGATTGCAACTGCTGCTTGTGGTGGCAATTAGGAGTTGGGAATTTGGAATGGTGGATCTTGATGCCCTCCTGCGGCTTACCTCTATGGACAGATTTTCTGAATTATCACGTATCCGAACAATAGAAAATATTAACTCGATCCCGACTGGTGAGTCTGTGTCTCTATCTCTCTCCTGCTCTCTCTCTTTATACATTGACATGCATATGTGATCATATATTTAATATGTTCTGTATACATTTAGTGGATGCGTAAGTATACTGTGCTCATTTATTTTCTCTTTGATAGCGTATACTTTAACTTAGGGCCCGTACGCTTACAAAATTCTGTTTTCATTTTTGTAATGATGATGAAAAAGATACATTTTTTATGTACTTTTATCTTTTTCTGTATCCGTTTTGAGTAAAATATCCAAATAGTAGCAAAAAATGTGAAAACACCTAAATGGTGTTTTCACCTTTTTCCACGATCTTATTCTCGTCAAATCCTGTCTCCACAATTTTGCCATGCCCCTCCCACTATGCTGCATCCTAGCTCTCTCTCTCCCCCTCTCTCTCTATCTCTCTTCATGTACTCTTTCTTCACCCACAGACAACACGATCAACTCCCATCCGAAAGGAGATATCGCCGGAATCCAGACGAAGGAGATCTCGCCGGAATCCATGGCGAGATTGCCGAAGCAGTGACAGATGGTCGAAGGAGATCAGCGCCGGAAGCTACGAGGTTCTGCTTTGATGGGGTTGGCGAAATCGCTGGCCAATCTCGCCGGAATCCATGTTAAGGGTGATGGAAAAAAGAAGGTAAAAGAGAAGAAATACGATGATACCGAAGGCGAATGTCTGAATGCCGTTGTTTCCTAGAGAGGCGGCAGCGAGCTCAAGGTTGCCAAGGTGGCTGGAGAAGATCTGGGTGAATATGGACATGACGTAGTTGAGCAAGTACACCGCTGCGGCGGGGGCTGCGAGGCGGAAGAGGAGCTTCAGCTCTATGCACGTCGGTGTTGGACAGCCGCCGCCGGAAGGGCACGTCGGTTCTGCTCTGATCGAGATTGCCAAACCAATCTCACCGGAATCCATGCCGAGATTGCCGAAGCAATGACAGATGGCCGAGATCTCGCCAGAATCCACGACGAGCACTTTCATCTTAACAGTAGCCGAATTAGGGAGAGATGGCAGGTGTTGGAATGGTGGAGAAAATGGACGGGTGGGGGAGGATGTCCATTTTGGAGTAAGGATAAAAGCGGAAAAAAATGACCGTAACAGTAGTGAAGCGGAAATAAAAATGTAAACGTACGAAAACAACCTGAAAAAAGACATATAAAAAAGTGATGAAAATAATAAAAGTACACAATCATATTTTGTGATAGGATACGAAAATATTGAAAACGAAAACACGATTCAAATACACAAAATAAAAACGGTAAACGTACAGGCCCTTAGTTTCTGATATGCTGTTTTGCGGGTGCAATTTTCTCTTTGAGCATCAGAGTTGAAACTTCTTCTGCGAACTACCTCCTCTGGGGTAAAAGATACCAAGCAGAAGATCCTCTGAAGAATAATTCCACACCTTATTTGTCGAATTAGTTTTTCCTTTTTTGTATGTAATGATAAAAGTTGACTGCAAATATTCGAAAATAAGATGCTAGTATTAAAAAGGTAAACTGGACAAACAAAAAACAGAGAAAAAGTCTAGCTACACAATGGTTGTAGTGGTGGGCTACAACCATGGTTGGATTAGAGAGCAATATCTAGTATTGGGGATAATCCTCTTTCAATTGTTTTGACAATTTTTTCCTATAATTTTTGTGCTTTAAATTTTGGACTATTTAAAGAAGGCTGGGGAAGGAACTGAAAATAAGACTGTAGTACAAGTAGAACACCAAAGAATATTGGTTAGTTTCACTTACTATGTTGTATCGGTTTGGCTTCCATTCCGTAAATACAAAAGTCGGAGGAACAGTTGCTATGCAGTGGTTAACTGACCAGTGCATAGCTTCGGTTTACATGGTACTGCTGCAACTATGGTTTGATTAAAGAGCAAGATCTAGTATTTGGGATAATCCTCTCATATCTGGGGCTTCTAGCAACAAGATGATGTCACACGATGAGTGGCATCTACCAGCAGCAGCCAAGGCATATTGGTGGTAAATTAAGGGCCACTGACTCTTCACTTGAAATAGTTATGAGAAATATCCACGTAGAAACGAAATTAGACTTGCGTATCCATTCTTTGTTTGTTACCCGGAACTGTAGAGAAAATGGACAGTCTTCATATTTATGCAGTATGGCAAATTTTTTTCGATTGTCTATTTTTTACAACTTCTAGCAGGGATTGCTTACACTGTTATAGTCATTATGGCCTTTTAGATGTCACTTACCAAGTCCCTCAAGCATCTGTATCTTGATGTGTGTTTGTAGGTTCAAGAGGAAATATAACTTCATTTATGATAATGAACTTCCTTGAGAAATAACCTCATGATTTCCATTTTGCATTTTAAATCTGTTCTTTGGATAAAAATATAGTTTCACCTTGTAATTACGAAAATTGCGTGAGCTCTTGTGGGTGGAAGTTCGTCAAAAAGAGTGGTTGATTATCAAATCAATGTGGTTCCTTTTATACATGTGTCATAAGCCTTAATGTGGATTGTATGATGTGATATATTATTTTTACCTGAGTTATAAACCTTGATGATATATTTTTTTTTTTTGTGTGCAGGCTTCAGAGCAAATCCTTGGTTTATAATTTTTTTAGTTTCAATGTAACTTGTATTTTTCTTGAGATTGTTTGATGTGATATATTATACATTATATTTTCAGTGAACATCTAACTTAAATCTTATTTGTTTTACTTGGAATTTGGTAAAGATGAATACTAGTTTAAATAATTCAATTATTGTTGGATTAGTTGATAAGAAGTAATTGTCTAAAATAGATTTAACATTTGAAAAATGAATAAAAATAGAAAAAAATAGCCTTTTGGGTTTTAGCGACGGAATTCCGTCGCTAAAGTCCTACAAAATGGTAAATATTTTTAGAGACAGACTTTTTTAACAACGAAATTGTGTCATTAAAAATATATTGGTAAATGATCTAAAGAGACTTTTAGCGACGGAATTAATGTCGCTAAATACTTTTGCGAGCACTTTTAGCGACAAAAATTCCGTCGCTAAAATATTTTTTATTCAAAAATTAGCAAAAATATAGAAATTACCTTTAGCGACGGAATTTTCCGTCGGTAAAGGTAAAAATTTTGCCGGCGGATCACCAAAATCAGTCGCTAATCTTTTAGTAACGGGGTTTTAAACAACGGACTTTTAGCGACGGACAGTCCGTCGCTAAAAGTCTTTACCAATGGATTACCCACTTTTAGTGACGGAATTGTCCGTCGCTAAAAGTGAATTTTCTTGTAGTGACGCAGGTTCATGGGTAACAAATGAATTGGTCCGTCATGACCATGAAAAAGAAGTGATCATGGCTCTAGAAGAAAAATAGGAAGGAAGAAGTAGAAAGGAAGAATGGGGATGACCGGAAGATGAAGGGATAAGAGGGACTGCTCGGAAAAAAGTAGAAAGGAAGAAGAAAAGGAGAAGGCAGGTTTTTTTTGGGACATGAAGGAGTTGGGCTTTCTTGTCTATTCTAGTCTAGAGATAAACAGGGAAAGTGGGGTAAAACGTGGGTTTGTGGCTGTAATTTAGGACGTGAAAAGGGGTTGAGTACAATTTTAACGAATGATTTAGTGACGGCTAATATTATATTTTGACAGAAAAGCAAAAAATCTAGAAAATTAGGTTGAGACTTTGGAAAGCTATTAGGCTATGAATCAAATCCTATTATATATATAGTATAGATTTGTAAGTTACTTAAATGACCATTACCAAGGATTTTAGAGGAATGAAAATTAATGATTTCAATGAACGAATAGAAAGGTATAATGGGAAGTTCAAAAAATAATATTTAATTGTAAGGATGCTCTTCCTTGATAATGGTATAGATTACTTTCATGACTTTCTTTTTAGCTTCTAGGAAGAAATAGTTGAGAGCAAAAATTGCATTCATAATGAGGCATGTTGTTTCCAAGATATAAAAATAAAATTTTGTCAAACTAATTATACCAAATCATAATCAACAATAAATTAATTCAATAGTAAATACTAACCAAAGAAATTGTTTAGAAGAGTCTGGAATTCGGTTGAGGCACGCAAAAATGCGTTGTCGTTGAAGAAAATACATCCTAAAATTTGTACTTGTTTAACGGCGTTCCACCCAAAAGATGCAACAACCACTGAAGGAGATTTGATGCAATAAAGTCCCTCTCGAATCCGCACACTCCAGAATAATACATGAAATTATGTGTACTTGTAGAAGAAAGAATAGAGAAAAAAGATGGAGGATGTTTTAGATTTTTTCTTCCGCCTTCTCACCTTTTTTTAAACTTCTCTTGTAACTTTTTTTTTTAACCAATTTACGGTAAACATTGTGAAGAGATTATAGACACTCGAAGAAAAAAGGGCAGAGAAAGTGAGTAGTTAAAAATATTTTTGTTTTCTCCGGTCTTGGCATCTACGACGAAGCTCCCAAACTCGGTAGATCGACCACAATGGCTTCACATACACATCCATCTCCGCTTGACATTTTCGTTCTCTTCGTCGATGTAGTCACCATCTAGTTCTGCAAATGAATGTCGCTTAGACTCTGCAAATGCATTCAAAAGTTCGTATCCAGCGAAGACTGAAGTTCTAGTGTCTGACTTTGTGCTTTGCTGGTGTCATGACTAATCCTTATTTTCCTTTGGCTCTATGTTCGTTGCGCTATTTCTTGTCCATATTTGTGCAAACTTTAAATACTTGCCTGGAAGAAATCTTGAGCAGAGCTCTCTGAAAATGACTAATACCATCTAGCAATGCAGCATAAGATTCCCTGGAAATGGACACAACCAAATTTCTAGATATCTAGACTTCTTATGCCTAAAATATATAAGCCAGACTTCGGTATGTTATTTATTTAAATTTTTTTAATGACTCGAAAGTTCAAATTTTTTTGCGGAAACTAGACATGGGAACACGTGTGAATGAAATATTTCAACAATGTGACGAGTCGCAGAGAAGTAAATAGTTAAAAAATTCAAGACAGTAGAAATATGACTTGATCGCGAATGCACTAGTAACAGCATATATAAGACTTAGGGTCTGTTTGGTAAGACTTTCAGTTTTCAGTTTTTTTTTCTAAAAAAAAATAGAGGAGTTTTGGTTTTTTTTTTTACCAGTTTAAAAAATTGGTGGCTGTTTGACAGAATTTATTTTTTCAAAAAACAGAAAAATCCAAGCGTTTGATAGGAAAGCTCTTTTGTTTTTTTTTTTTATTATTTATTTTAACATAATTAAACATAATTGAACCGATATATTACAATGTCTTACACATAATTAAACATAATTCTCCAAATGTATTACGATGCTTTTTCCCTGAACCCTTCCAGTGCCGCAATTGATGAGGAGTCCTTTGTGATTGCTCCAATTTCATCGCCTCTAGCTCTGGTGAAAACTAAGCTGAAGTACAACCTAATGAAAATGAGACTGACAATCTAGTTAAAATAGATGCCCTTGGGTCAAATTTGGTGGATCTTAACCTCCAAAATGATCCTATTGAACAATCTGGGTTTGGCAAATCTGGAGAATATGTAGGAGGACAATGTGATGGAGTAGCTAATTGACTAGAATAAAGAGTTTAGCTCCACAGATGAAGATACAAAACCGGAGAAGATCAACTGTACAAGTGAATCGGATAGTGAAGCATCGCCGGTCGAAGACCCTCACGATGCAGATTCTGACAACTCTTTGCCAGAGTGACCAGCTGTTTTGGATGTTCACACGCATAAAACTTCTACAGACATGATGGTGGTATCTCTCTTGAAAGGGACGGAGGCGGTGACCGGCGGTGGAAGCGATGGCTGTGGTCCCGTGAGAGATGAGATGCGAGCAGAGCTGTGGCTGTGGACTCCTCAGATGCGATTCGGCCAAAGAGAAGACAACCCTAATGTTTGTTCTTTGATTTGGCAGATCTTTTATTTTTGTTGCCAGAAAGAGTCGAAGGCCAGACCGCATAAGTGAAGTCATCTGGGCCGCGTGAAAAGAGGTTTCAAAAAGAGCTAAAAACTCTTTTGGAAGACCCACTTCCTCTTTTTAAAGACTTGGGCTTCTTTAAAAAGTAATGTCACTATCAAACACCCCAATTTTTTGGGCTTCTCTCCAAATTTTAAAATTGGGCAAAAAAAAAGGTGAAGAAAGGCATGTCAAACGGCCCTTAGACTAGTACCGGTCCTGGTGCATGACCCACCTTGGATTGTTCTGGGAAACTAATATGTTGGACTGGTGGGATATGTGAAAGAGAGAGCTTCCCACCAAGGGAAGACTTGGAAAGTTGACGGGACAAGTCTTCCTGGTCAATAAGCAAAGTCTTGTACAAAGACAAAAACTTCCAAGTTGCAAGGGAGTGGAAGTCCTGATCATTTACTTGTAAGCCAATTGCAGGTAAGGACATGATGCATGTGTGGACACAAGTTGTGCTGAATTTTCTTGTCCTGCTTCCCATGGAGGTTGCCATAAAGCTTGCCCTTTGCGTACTAATGATTCAACATTGAACTACTCTGCCATTGAGTTAAGGCAGTTGTTTGCTTTGTAAAGTTTTGAATAGGAAACATGAGACTGTCAATGTTGCTTAAACTCTGCCTTCTCTTTATCTTGCACTTGCAGCATCAACTTGCTTATTCCTCACCTTCCCATCCTTCCACTGCAAATAATCATTTGTGCCCTTCTGAGCAAAGCCAAGCTCTTCTTCAGTTCAAGCTGGACTTCACCATAGACAGTTTTGCTTCCGCCGATTGTGATTATGACGAGCAATATTCTCAACCAAAGACAATGTCTTGGAACATGAGTACAGATTGCTGCACCTGGGATGGAGTAACGTGCGATAGGTCGACAGGTTATGCGACTGGCCTCGACCTCAGCTGCAGCCAGCTTCAGGGAATCATTCATCCCAACAGCACTGTTTTCCAGATTTCTCACCTCCAGAGGCTCAACCTTGCTCATAATGATTTCTCTCTCTCTGGGGTTCCCCGCCAAATCGGCAGGTTTGCAGGTTTGACACATCTAAACCTCTCTTACTCAAAATTTTCAGGCCTAATACCCCCAGAAATTTCGCGTCTTCCCAATCTTGTTTCGCTTGATCTCTCTAGCAATGACCAAAGTTTTAAACTTGAGCCTAACAGTTTTAAAACGCTCCTTCAAAACTTAACCCGATTGAGTGAAGTTTCTCTTTCGTTTGTCAACATCAATTCAGTTTTGCCCATGAGCTTGTCTTCTTCTTTGTCTTCTATAAGTCTTCAGTATACTGGACTGCACGGGATACTACCAGATAAAGTTTTCCAACTGCCAAATTTGCACACACTTGATTTAAGTCTCAACAAGGATCTCACTGGTATTCTACCAAAAACGAACATGAGCAGTCCTCTCAGGTGGTTGGATCTTTCAACAACAAGTTTATTTGGAGAATTACCGGATTCAATTGGCCTTCTGAAGTCTTTGAATCACTTGCAACTCACGGGATGCAACTTTTCAGGGTCCATTCCTTACGCCATGGGGAACCTTACTCTTATAACCTTTCTGGACCTGTCAGAGAACAATTTCAGTGGAAATCTCCCATCTTCACTCTCAAATCTTAAGCAACTAACTGAATTAGATCTTTCATTTAACCACAATCTCGAGGGCCAAATTCCAGATGTTTTTGCTAATCTCAGACAGCTAACCTCTCTGTCGCTTAAAGGTAACAATTTCATTGGTCCGTTTCCATCCTCAGTTGCCAACCTTACACAACTTGAAGTGTTAGACTTGTCATCTAATTCACTTACAGGCCCCCTTCTCTCCAACGTTCTTCAGCTTCCAAACTTGACTACTCTCTATTTATTTAATAACTCACTCAATGGTACAATACCATCTTGGTTGTTTTCTCTTCCTTCACTCGTGCGATTGGACCTCTCCAGTAATCAACTCACGGGGCCAATGCATGAGTTCCACTACAAGTCACTGGAGTTCATTGATTTGAGTAAGAATGAGCTAACGGGTCCAATTCCATTATCAATTGCAGAACTTGAGAATTTGACTTCTCTCTACCTCTCAGGGAACAACTTAACGGGCATTGTAGACCTAAACATGTTCTCAAATCTCATAAACCTTCAGTATCTTGAGTTGTCCAACAACAACCTGTCAGTGATTACCACTAGCAAAAGCAACACTAAAATGCCCAGTCTTACATGGTTGCGTCTGTCCTCTTGTAAGTTGAAGGAGTTCCCGCATATGTTAAGAGCCAACGAGAATCTCGATATGCTGGACCTATCCTACAACGAAATTCATGGCGAATTCCCTAAATGGGCAGAGTCCAAGTGGGGGGATTCATTATCTTATCTAAACCTTTCTCATAACTTTATATCCGGCCTAGAGCATTTTCCTTGGAAGAAACTAGGTATTCTTGATGTTCAGTCAAATTTACTGCAGGGACCATTACCTTCATCAATTTGTAACTTGAGCTCCGTAGAAATTCTTGATTTGTCAAATAATGGCCTGGGGGGTGTATTTCCGCAATGCATGGGAAATTTCAGCATTCAGCTTACTATTTTGAATTTGCGAAATAATGATCTGGTTGGGGCCATTCCGACCGCTTTTGCAAAGGGCAACAGGTTGAGGAATCTCAATTTGCGTGGCAATCGATTAGAAGGAACGGTGCCAAGATCTATGGTCAATTGCAGAAACTTGGAAGTTCTTGATATTGGAGAGAACCGCATAAATGATACATTCCCCCATTGGTTAGAAACTTTACCAGAGCTGCAGGTTCTTGTCCTAAGATCTAATAGATTCCGTGGTTCAGTAAGCAGCACTTCCAAGATCAAATTTCCCTTCTCCAAGCTGCGAATCATCGACCTCGCCGACAATGAGTTTACTGGCAATCTGCCAACAACATATATCAGTAACTTCAAGGCCATGATGAACGTGGAAGAAGCCGGGACTACCCTGAAATATATGGGGGAAGTGAATTATCACGAATATTATGATTATACAACTGTGGTAATGAAAGGGCTAGAGCATGAACTACAACGGATCCTAACCATCTTCACAACCATTGATCTATCAAACAACAAATTTGAAGGAGGAATTCCAGACGTCATTGGAAGTCTAAGGTCACTCAAAGTGCTTAACCTCTCCCATAACAGCCTTGTAGGTCATATCCCGCCCGTGCTGGGAAAGCTTTTGGCGCTTGAATCATTAGACCTTTCTTCCAACCAACTTGGTGGAGAGATTCCTGCACAACTTGCAGATATAACGCCTCTTTCGGTCTTAGATCTCTCCCAAAATCATCTTGTGGGACGTATACCTCAAGGCAATCAGTTTAATACGTTCGGAGTTGATGCATACAGTGGTAATTCCGAGTTGTGTGGACCTCCATTGTCAAGAAACTGCGAAGACAGCGAAACTCCAAAGCCGCCTCCGCCACCAGAAGTCCAGAAAATCAATGATTTGGACTTTGCAAGTGGGTTTACCTGGAAAGTTGTGTTGTTGGGATATGGGTGTGGAACGGTTCTTGGACTGGCAGTGGGAAGTGTCATGTTCTTTATCGGAAAACCAAAATGGTTCATCGGAATAGTTGAAAGAGAACGGCCGAAGAAGGTGAGAAGGCCCATTACTGGAGTTTTCGAAAGAGAACGCCAGAGAAAAATGCGAAGAGAAGAGAGGTCATGGAAGAAAAAACTTGAGATTTTTTCATAGGTAAGTCATGCCCACCAAATTAAAGTTCCATTAGCCATTGAGCTGTTCTATGCCTAGACTGTTCACTCCAAAGTAATTGCAGAGTTATGATTTTCTTAGCAGATATCTTCCTCTGTGCTTTTGGAATAATCTAAAGAAAGAAACTTTGGTCTTAGATTTGTAATTCCAGAGCATGTCTTTGCATTCTGCAGGTTTCAAGTGGCGTGAAGGATCATGTGTGATTACGGAATCAGGAGTCTGCCCTGTAGCCATATGTGTTGGCCCAGAAATATGAGATAGAGAAACCAGAGAGAGAACAGTATGCCAAAAGTTTTTGATTTCCTTATTGCATCATATATTCAACTTTAATTCTTGGATTAATTTCTAAATCAGAATGGGCTTTGCAGATGGTTTGTTTAGGCCAAATTAATCAACTAACATATATGTTGAGATGTTGACAGAAACTCTTTAAAATGTGTTTCATTTCTTTTACTTTTTCGTAGAAAATAGTACTCAGACATTTTATTAGTAAAAAGAGTTTATAAAGTCGTCCCGGTTGTTTGGTAATTAACGAACTACATAATCTAAATTAATATTTATATTATCATTTATTTCTATATCTACCTAAAAAGCCAAAGAATGCTCTCAAAGTTGTGACGCATGAGATTTTTGGAGCTCATTAATTCCTTAGACATGTGTTACTTTGCAAAAGCTCTAAATGAACTCAAAGACATGGCCATCACCTAAAGGCACTTTGAACATATCACCTGAAGTTAAGGCGTAAAATTAACTCATGTAAGCTTGCCCTCACATGAACTGTGACTTTTTAATAATAAGAAATGTAAATACATAAGATATCCAAAAATAGGTATTGCAACTACAATATGTACCCTTTCTTATAAAAAATAAATTTAAGAATATAATATTTTAAGTTGAAAATCGTTTAACACTTCATCTCATCAATTAATTAATTACAAGGATTTAATTTGATTGCTAGCACTTAAATAAACTTTACATACGAAAAATATTTGCACTTGTATGTGAAACAACAACAAATGTTGTAGCGCACGAGTCCAAATTTATCTAAGATGTACACATATTTTTAAATTGATTGCCTTAGAAAATCTTTAAAAACACATCAAAATAGATGGTAAAAAAAGTGTCAAACATGTCCTTGGAGGAAAACAGTCAAAACGCAAATATTGCCGCTATATGTTGTATTATCTTTGTTCAGGATTAATTTTTTATTTTAAAAAGTTGATTGTTTGAAAGAAAGTAAAATATCTCCACATGCTTACACTTATGTTCCAAGTTCTATTTTTACGGCTCCAATTTACGGAAAACACAGCGAAGAAATCTATACTACTTCTAAAAGTGTCAATGAGTGTAAATTATTTTTTGGACATAATTGCCCTTACAAACTTTATCTATGACGTAAATACCCTTTTGGTCTTTTGATCTTATTCTTCTTAAATGCAAATATTCCTTAAAACACTTTCACTTCTGGTTCTCCAATACAATTCTAAGCGCCTCCCTCTATCTCTTCGAGACATTAATTGCTACAATTCATCTAGAAAACTTTCCATCTACATGGGATTGATTCTCACAACCATTCCTCTTAAAGTTCCCTCTCCTTTGACACTCTCCTCATAGGCATAGATATTAAACTCAGCAACCTTTTATTTGGCAAAAAAGCTCTCAGATTTTGGGCTTTGTAAGCCTCTTGACTATAAAATCTATCTGCAGTAAATGAAAGTGAATGATGGATCATAAGAATTTGAGCATTAGTGAATTTCAACGGAAGCTTCACAGATAATGGAAAAAAAACAGCAAGAATATAGTCCCCCTAGAATAACTGCAGAGCACTACCAGATGAACAGGAGGACATGGTATGCAATCATTTCTGCATTCTTAAAAAATAGCTTCTTTGTACACAATCTAAAGGTTAACATGCAAGTGCATGCGGTTATAAAAGTGGAATTATATATGGTCGGCTGATAAAAATGTGGAGCTGAGATGAGATGGTTTTAGGGGTTACATTTCTTGTCTAATGTCTAAGTGTCAGGAGCTGTTTGATAAAATTAAAATTTAAGTGTTGAAAAAGTTAAGTACTGAATTTGTAAAACTGAAAACTTTAAGCGACTGAATTTTTACTGAAAAATAAGTTAACATGTTTGGCAAACCAAAAACAGATGTCTAAAAATTATTTATTTACAAATTTATTCATTTTACCAAAATTGTGCATTTGTTTATGTACATTATAACTTTTGGGCGGGGGGGGGGCGCTAAAATCGTGTTCGTGGTTGTGGTGGCAGCGACAATGGAGTAGTGGTGGTGGCCGTGGCAAAAAAGTGTCAATGACCCAAAAAGTGAAAAGACTCGGAGGTGGTTAACGGTGTAACTCTCAAGACTACTATACATCTTAGTATAAGGGAGATGGCTCGTGGTTGGAAAGAGGATGGAAAAAAATGATATTCAAGACTTTCTCCATTCTTCTCCACACCTCTAGCCAGATTGAGAGAAATAGACTTTTCGACTGTACGGATCGGGCTCGCGTAGTCTACTCTACCACAGGGCGTTTGTTTGTGATATTCGCTGGCATGCGACGAGATCCTAGAGATTGATGTGTTCGTGATTTTTACCCGTATATAATATCTGTATTCACGTACACACGTATTCGGGTGATGATGCGGGGTGCATGAAGACGTGGTGTTAGTAATCGTGATGATAGCGATAAGCGGCGATATGTCGGTCATGACAGTAGTTGTAGTGTGGTGGATCTTTAGATGATTCTGGCAGAAATGGATGTGGAGACAACATCGATGGTATGGTGGAGGTGGAGGTGGCGGTGTCCTTGTCGTGGTGTCGATGGTGGTGGTGATAGTGACCAGGACATGGTAATTGTGGTGATGGTAGCAAAATGAAATAATAGTTGTGGTGGTGGTTGTATTGTAGCAGAGGCAGTGTTGCCAACAAATTAATTGAGGCGGCATCGTTAGGGCTGTAAATGAACCGAGCTATTCATGAACGGCTCGTGATTCGTTCGCCATAAAACTCGTTCATGTTCGTTCGTCTAATATACGAACAGAACATGAACATGTTTTTAGAGCTCGTTTAATAAACGAGCCGAACATGAACACTCTAAAATGTTCACAAACGTGTTCGCGAACCTCGTCTAAATGATAAATAAATAAATTATAATATTTTTACAAAAATTAATATGTACATAAATCACATAAATTAAAATTTTAAGTTGTAGGCCAGGTCTTTAAGTCAGCCCAAAACCCCAAGCCCACTTATAAACATAGAGCCCAACCCTAGATAATCCCAAAACTAACCTAAACCTAAACCTGAAGCCCAAACCTCACAAAACTTAGTTTGAAGCCCAAAACTTAAAAACCCTAACTATATAAACTAACCTAAACCTAATATCATATCACAATTCACAAATAAGTGCCGCACTCTCTACGTCGCCTACCTCCTCTCTCTCACTCACACATACAGAGACAGACACACACACATAGAGACGCAGATCGCACGTAGCCTGTCCATCCCCCCTCTCTTTCTCTTCACCTCTCTCTCTCTCTTCACCGACAGACACACGTCGCATGTCTTCACCGCATCATCTCTGCGTCGCCGGAATCAACCTGCCTCGTCGGAATCAACCTGCATCGCCGGATTCAACCTGCAAAGTTGTAAAGCCGCAACGCGAAGTCTCAGATCTGCAAAGCCATCGCCTGCAAAGCCAAGGGCTCAACCCCGTTGTTTATATTTGATCGATCAGATTTATTTTTTCTGTGTTTTTGATTTCGCATCCCTACTTGGATATTCTGTCTATCTTTTTTATTAAGTATAGCTTGATTGCTTGAATGATTTGAGAATTTTGAGTAAAGTTACGGATTTGAATGGAAGTTGAACACGAATACGAGCCTGAATTTCTGAACTCGAGTTCGACTCGTATTGTTAAACGAGTTGAGCGAGCCAAGCCCGAGTCTCACCGTCACGAACTCGAGCCGAGTTCAAACATTAAATTTTTGGCTCTTAACGAACTCGAGCCGAGTTCGAACATGCATAAACTTAAACGAACCGAGTTCGAACACACTCATGTTCGGCTCGAACTCGGTTCGTATACAACCCTAGGCATCGTGGTGGTAATTATTATTTTTTTATGTAAAAATATGTTAAATAAATTTTAACCGTCTCACTTAGAATTAAGTCATCAGCATTAAGTAAGTTCACCCAGACTTAAAATTTTCGTCTACTTTTTGGAAGGAATTAATTTTTTAAGTGATACATGGTTTAGCGTTATCAAACGCACTTAATTGAAAATCATTGAAAACTTTAGGTTTTAAGTGATACATGGTTTAGCGTTATTAAACGCATTTAATTGAAAATCAGTGAAAATTTAAATTTAAGTGCTTAATTGCGTTATCAAACACACCCTTACAATTTTTATGCCATAATTGTAATAGTGTGCATGTTCATCCCATGAGCATGTATCTCACTAAAGTTCCTTTTCTTTTAAACCGGCGCCAATGCGGTATGCAAGTGTATCCTACCATTAACAATCCTTGGTTTAGAAGTGGCTAAGTTTGCCATCTTGGAGCGATAATTAAATTGATATTTTTACGATGTAAATTTAGTTTCTCTTTATAGAAGGTGAGCATAAGTGACATGAACTTGTCCAGTTGAAAAAAACGGAAGAACATGACCTGATATAATTTCATGAAATGTTACAAAATCTTTTTGGTCCCAGAGATTTCTTTTACTTGTATTTCTTTCATTACGGATATGTTAATACACATTAAGCATGTTTACTGTCCAGATCACTCGAATTCTGAGATTCTAGCAATCATACCATTGGTGTAGCTTTGTGTATGTGAAGAAACTTCACCTTATATATGATTATGGATCATGTACCTGAGAACTAAAAGTATGTTGTTTTTCAAAAAGTCAATCTATGATCTTGAAATGACATTTTACACCTAAGTATTATGTTCATTATCAGTTCCTTAGTATTAAGCTGTTTGGAAGCTTCCAGCATCTTATAAACAATGTTATAACTCATTTCACGTAAATAACTTGCATCATGCAGAGATTTTATGAATAACGATCATTTGTTGTATTAAAAAAATACCGCTAAATATTTTTTATCGACAAAAATTTGTCATTATAAATTTTAATAACAGGGACAATAATTTCAGTGACAATCTTATGTCGCTAAATGCTAAATAGCACCTGTCTTGTATAGCTGAAGATCATGATCCACATTTTATACATGCGTGGGCATTTATGTGCAAAGCACGTGTTTTCATCTAGCTATAGACAAACATGAAGAGAAACTGGATAGTTAAAACTAGTTGTGTTGTCTCCTTCTTGCTATCTACGACACTACCAAACTTGGTATATCGACCACAATGGCTTCACGTACATATCCATCTCCGCTTGACATTTTCCTTCTCTTCTTTTGCTTTAGTCACCTTCTAGTTCTACAAATGAGAGTTGCATTCCTTCTTAGATTGCGCAATGTTCTAGTATCAATTTTGTGCTTTGCAGGTGTCATGACTAATCCTTGTTTTCCTTTGGCTCCATGTTCATTGCGCTATTTCTTGTCCATTTCCGTGCAAACTTCCAACACTTGCCCGGAGGAAATCTTGCGCAGAGCTCTCTGGAACTGGGTTATACCATCTAGCACTGCAGCATAAAAAATTTCCCTGGCAACAAACAGGACCAAAATTTTCAGTTTCTAGATCTCTTATGCTTAAAATATATAAGCAAGACTTCGGGATGTTTTTTGGTTTTTTTTCTAAAATGACTCGATGATTTCACACTTTTATGAGGGAAGCTGAAATGGTCAGCAGCACAGGGCACTTGTGAACGAAAGAAAGCAAATAGTTAAAAACCTCCAAGGCAATAGAAATATGATTTGATAGCCCATCCGATAGTAACAGAATATATAAAGCATAGACTATTACTGGTCCTGGTGCATGACCCTCCTTGGATTGTTCAGGGAAACTAATATGTTGATGAACTGGTGGGATGTGTGAAAAAGAGAGCTTCCTACTAAGGGAAGACTTGGAAAGTTCACGGGACAAGTCTTCCTGGTCAATAAGCGAAGTCTTTTACGAAGATAAAGACTTGCTAAAATATAAGAGAGAGGACTTCCTGATCATTTACTTGTTAGTCAATTGCAGGTAAAGACATGTTGTGTGGGCACAAGTTTTTGTGCTGAATTGTCTTGTTCTGCTTCCTATGGAGGTTGCAATAAAGCTTGCCCTTTGGATACAAATGATTCAACATCGAACTACTCTGCAATTAAGACAGTTGTTTGCTTTGAAAAGCTTTGGTTAGGAAACATGAGGCTGACAATGTTGCTTGATCTCTTCCTTCTCTTTATCTTGCACTTGCAGCATCAACTTGCTTATTCCTCACCGTCCCTTCCTTCCACTACAAATAATCATTTGTGCCCTTCTGAGCAAAGCCATGCTCTTCTTCAGTTCAAGCTGGACTTCACCATAGACAGCTTTGCTTCTGCCGATTGTGATTATGACGAGCAATATTCTCAACCAAAGACAATGTCTTGGAAGACGAGTACAGATTGCTGCACCTGGGATGGAGTAACGTGCGATAGGTCGACAGGTTATGCGATTGGCCTCGACCTCAGCTGCAGCCAGCTTCAGGGAATCATCCATCCCAACAGCACCGTTTTCCAGCTTTCTCACCTCCAGAGGTTCAACCTCGCTCATAATGATTTCTCTTTCTCCGGGGTTCCCAGTGAAGTCGGACGGTTCGCAGGTTTGACACATCTAAACCTCTCTTACTCAAACTTTTCAGGCCTCATACCCCCAGAAATTTTGCGTCTTTCCAATCTTGTTTCGCTTGATCTCTCTTACAATGAAGAAAGTTTCAAACTTGAGCCTAGCAGTTTTAAAGCACTCCTTCAAAACTTAACCCGATTGAGAGAAGTTTCTCTTTCATTTGTCAACATCAGTTCAGTTTTGCCCATGAGTTTGTCCTCTTCTTTGTCTTCAATCAGTCTTCAGAATACTGGACTGCACGGGATACTACCAGACCAAGTCTTCCAACTGCCAAATTTGCACACACTTGATTTAAGTTTCAACAAGGATCTCACTGGTATTTTACCAAAAACGAACATGAGCAGTCCTCTCAGGTGGTTGGATCTTTCAGCAACAAGTTTACTTGGAGAATTACCGGATTCAATTGGCCTTCTGAAGTCTTTGAATCACTTGCAACTCACGGGATGCAACTTTTCAGGGTCCATTCCTTACGCCATGGGGAACCTTACTCTTATAACCTTTCTGGACCTGTCAGAGAACAGTTTCAGTGGAAATCTCCCATCTTCACTCTCAAATCTTAAGCAACTAACTGAATTAGATCTTTCATTTAACCACAATCTCGAGGGCCAAATTCCAGATGTTCTTGCTAATCTCAGACAGCTAACATCTCTTTCGCTTAGGGGTAACAATTTCGTTGGTCCATTTCCATCCTCAGTTGCCAACCTTACACAACTTGAAGTGTTAGACATGTCATCTAATTCGCTGACAGGCACCCTTCCCTCCAATATTCTTCAGCTTCCAAACTTGACTGACCTCTATCTATACAATAACTTGCTGAATGGTACAATACCATCTTGGTTGTTTTCTCTTCCGTCACTCGTGCAACTGGACCTCTCCCGTAATCAACTCACTGGGCCAATGCATGAGTTCCAATACAAGTCAGTGGAGTTCATTGATTTCAGTAACAACGAGCTAACTGGTCCAATTCCACTATCAATTGCAGAACTTGAGAACCTGACTTCTCTCTACCTCTTAGGGAACAACTTAACGGGCATTGTAGACCTAGACATGTTCTCAAATCTCATAAACCTTCAGTATCTTGGGTTGTCCAACAACAACCTGTCAGTGATTACCACTAACAAAAGCAATGTACAATTGCCCAGTCTTATCTGGTTACGTTTGTCCTTTTGCAATTTGAAGGAGTTCCCACCTATGTTAAGAGCGAACGAGAATCTAGATGCGCTGGACCTATCCTACAACGAAATTCAAGGCGAATTCCCTAAATGGGCAGAGTCCAGGTGGGGGGATTCATTAACTTATCTAAACCTTTCTCACAACTTTATATCGGGTCTAAAGCACTTTCCTTGGAAGAAACTAGGTATTCTTGATGTTCAGTCAAATTTACTACAGGGACCATTACCTTCATCAATTTGTAATTTGAGCTCCTTAGAAATTCTTGATCTGTCAAATAATAGCCTGGGTGGTGTATTTCCGCAATGCATGGGAAATTTCAGCAATCAGCTTACTGTGTTGAATTTGCGAAATAATGGTCTGGTTGGGACCATTCCGACAGCTTTTGCAAAGGGCAACAGATTGAGGAATCTGAATTTGCGTGGCAATCGATTACAAGGAACACTGCCAAGATCTATGGTCAATTGTAGAAACTTGGAAGTTCTTGACATCGGAGAAAACCACATAAACGATACATTCCCCCATTGGTTAGAAACTTTACCAGAGCTGCAGGTTCTTGTCCTAAGATCTAATAGATTCCGTGGTTCAGTAAGCAGTACTTCCAAGATCCAGAGACCCTTCTCCAAGCTGCGAATCATCGACCTCGCCGACAATGAGTTTACTGGCAATCTGCCAACAACATATATAAGTAACTTCAAGGCCATGATGAATGTGGAAGAAGCCGGGACGACCCTTAAATATATGGGGGAAGTGAATTATCACGAATATTATGATTACACGACTGTGGTAGTGAAAGGGCGAGAGCAGGAACTACCACGGATTCTAACCATCTTCACAACCATTGATCTATCAAACAACAGATTTGAAGGAGGAATTCCAGACATCATTGGAAGTCTAAGGTCACTCAAAGTGCTCAACTTATCCCATAACAGCCTTGTAGGTCATATCCCGCCATTACTGGGAAAGCTTTTGGTGCTTGAATCATTAGACCTTTCTTCCAACCAACTTGGTGGAGAGATTCCTGCACAACTTGCAGACATAACCCCTCTTTCGGTCTTAAATCTCTCCCAAAATCATCTTGTGGGACGTATACCTCAAGGCAAGCAGTTTAATACGTTCGAAGCTGATGCATACGGTGGTAATTCCGAGTTGTGTGGACCTCCATTGTCAAGAAACTGCGAAGACAGCGAAACTCCAAAACCGCCTCCGCCACCAGAAGCCCAAAATATCAATGATTTGGACTTTGCAAGTGGGTTTACCTGGAAAGTTGTGTTGTTGGGATATGGGTGTGGAACAGTTCTTGGACTGGCAGTGGGAAGTGTCTTGTTCTTTATAGGAAAACCAAAATGGTTCATCGGAATAGTTGAAAGAGAACGGCCGAAGAAGTTGAGAAGGCCCATTACTGGAGTTTTCGAAAGAGAACGCCAGAGAAAAATGCGAAGAGAAGAAAGGTCTTGGAAGAAATAACTTCAGATTTTTTTCATAGGTAAGTCATGCCCGCCAAAGTTCCATTAACCATTGAGCTGTTCTATGCCTAGACTGTTCACTCCAAAGTAATTGCAGAGTTATGATTTTCTTAGCCGATATCTTCCTCTGTGCTTTTGGAATAATCTAAAGAAAGAAACTTTGGTCTTCGATTTGTAATTCCAGAGCATGTCTTTGCATTCTGCAGGTTTCAAGTGGCGTGAAGGATCATGTGTGATTACGGAATCAGGAGTCTGCCCTGTAGCCATATGTGTTGGCCCAGAAATATGAGATAGAGAAACCAGAAAGAGAACAGTATGCCAAAAGTTTTTGATTTCCTAATTGCATCATATATTCAAGTTTAATTCTTGGATTAATTTCTAAATCAGAATGGGCTTTTCAAATGGTATGTTTAGGCCAAATTAATCAACTAACATATATGTTGAGATGTTGACAGAAACTGTTTAAAATATGTTTCATTTCTTTTACTTTTTCGTAGAAAATAGTACCCAGACATTTCATTAGTAAAAAGAGTTTATAAAGTCGTCCTGATTGTTTGGTAACTAACGAACTATAAAATCTAAATTAATATTTATATTATTATTTATATTTATATCTACAAAATTATGGGGCGTGAGATTTTTGGAGCTAATTAATTCCTTTAGCTGCTTCTTACATTTTTTAAGGGCTAAAACCGAATACCTAAGCCTACATTTCCATTCTCTAGTTCACAAATTTTTTTAGCAAGAAGTTAGAAGAGAAAACTCATTCATAAAGCTATATCAGACGTGTTACTTTCCAAAAGCTTTGAGCTTTATAGTTTTAATCAACCCAACTCAAAAAAATATAAAATATTGCCCAACCCAACCCACTTAAGTATAAGAGGATTAAAATGGACTAATCTTATATAATAGTGGATTATTTGGGTTGGGCTTTCAAAACTCATTTGGTAAAAAGTCACATTTTTTAACCACCGCCGCCGCCGGCTGGCACAACCATCGTCGGTAGCAGCCGCCGCAAGCCATTCTAATAATAAAAAATGTAAATACACAAGATATCAAAAAATAGCTATTGCAACTACAATATGTACCCTTTCTTTTAAAAAGAAAAATTAAGAATATAATATTTTAACTTGACAATCTTTTAACACTTCATCTCATCAATTAATTAACTTACAAGGATTTAATTTGATTGCTAGCACTTGAATAAACTTTACATACGAAAAATATTTGCACTTGTATGTGAAACAATATTGAATCTTAAAGCAAATGTTGTAGCGCACGAGTCCAAATTGATTTACACTCTTAATCAATAAATGAACTTTTTTAGAACTTACGCAGTTATAATCAACTGCATATCCTATTGTATAAGAACTCAATCACAATCTATAAAGCAACGATAAATGAAAGTAAGTAAGTATAAAATGTTGAGTAAAATGCACCAATGACCACTGAACTATAGCACCTTTTTTCATTAAATTCACTCAACTTTTTTTTGTGTCATTTTGATCACTGAACTCTCAAATATGCCGGTCCGTCGGCGTTAGGAAGAGTCCCGTTAAGTGGTCATGCACCCTTGACTCAGGGGCAAAATCGTCTCACCAACCTAACTCTCTTTGTTCTTTGTGTTGAGAAATTGTCTCATTTCAATTCGGATGCAGTTCCGCAGAAAAAGTGGAAACCGGTGAAGCCTCTCGATCAAGTTTTACCGTTCAGCGGCAAGAAAATATTTTCTTCCTTACAAGGTTGTCTCTGTGGGTCTCTCGCTTCTTTCGAATGACGAGAATTGCAACAGTTTTCTAGGCCTCGTGCCGCTGCTCCTCTTTTCTTGGTTTGCCACTCTTTCTATCTACTATCAACGGCATGCTGGCGAGAATAATTTCAATTGGTATGTCTGTTGTGTCAATGAAGCTGACTCTGAAACATGGATGAGACTTCCCCGCTGTCTTGGTCTCCCTCGTGCATCACAAGCTGGACGCCGACAAAATAGAATATTCTTCATTCTTACACAGGGGCTCATCCACCCTTTATTCATTCGAACGGGGGTTTCTGCTTCCTTTCAACTTTGACGGGATGGGAACAAGCCAAATAGTAGTAAAGCCGATGGTGTGCGATTGAGTGGTAGAGTGCCCCTGTCGGGAATCAATCGAGGGAACTCTTAAATCAATAACAAAGATATTATCGAATCCGGGGCAAAGCCCCAGCCACCACCATCACCCAATCAAAACCACCCAAGCCCCGCCGCAAACACCACCCAAAATCCGCCACCACAGTACAATACCACCAGCCCGCGACGACGACGACGACCTTGGAGTTCTGCCAAGCCCGTGACGACGACGACCAGATCTTGGACCTCTGTCAAGCACACGACGATGACCCATCCCCCAAGCCCGCGCGACGACCGCCACCATGCCTGCGCCTACTTCCAAGATGCCCAGATCTGTTGTGATGAAAATGAAGAAGAAAGGAGACCAGATCTGTTGTGAAGAGAGACACACAGAGAGAGAGAGAGAGAGAGAGAGAGAAAGGGATATATTAAACTGAAGTGACGGTTTTGCCCCTATTGTGATGTCCCATGTGTGCATCACGTGACCGCGGAGAAAATTTAACCGTGACTGACGAAATAATCATATTGGACATATTTCAGAGTCCAGTGACTAAAATGGTACAAAAAAAAAATTGAGTGATTTCAATGAAAAAAGGATCATAGTTCGGTGGTCATTTGTACATTTTACTCTAAAATGTTTGTTACTTTGCACAGTTGCATCTTCGTGTATGATGTATCTCTAGACAACAACAAAAATAATCATAGTTATATTTAACCTCAAAGATCCGTAAAACTTTTGTAGAAATCTATAACATTTTTGTCTGCTTTCGAATGATCATTATATGTGATGTACGCATATTTGTAAATTGATTGTCCTAGAAAATCTTTAAAAACACATCAAAATGGATGGTAAAAAAAGCCGTGAAACATGACCTTGGAGGAAAACAGTCAAAACGTAAATATTGCCGCTATATGTTGTATTATCTTTATTCAGGGTAAATTTTTATTTTAAAAAGTTGGTTGTTTGAAAGAAAGTAAAATATCTCCACATGCTTACATTTATGTCCCAAGGTCTATTTTTACGGCTCCAACTTACGGAAAACACAGTGGAGAAATTATAGACAAACGTGTAGAAAGAAAAAAGAAAAAAGAAAAAAAGGAAGAGAATACTGGATAGTTTAAACTATTTCTGTTTTCTCCGTTCTTGCTATTTACGTTGCTACCAAACTTGGTTTATCGACCACAATGGCTCTACGTACACATCCATCTCCGCTTGACATTTTCTTCTCTTCTTTTGCTTTAGTCACCTTCTAGTTTTGCAAACGAGAGTTGCATTCCTTCTTAGATTGCGCAACCTTCTAGTATCGATTTTGTGCTTTGCAGGTGTCATGACTAATCCTCGTTTTCCTTTGGCTCCATGTCCGTTGCGCTATTTCTTGTCCATTTCCGTGCAAACGTCCAACACTTGCCCGAAGAAATCTTGAGCATAACTCTCTGGAACTGGGTTATACCATCTAGCACTGCAGCATAAAAAAAATTCCCTGGCAATAAATAGGACCAAATTTTTTAGTTTCTAGATCTCTTATGCTTAAAATAAGTAAGCAAGACTTCGGCATGTTTTGGTTTTTTTCTAAAATGAGTCAAATGATTTCATACTTTTATGAGGAAAGTTGAAATGGTCAGCAGCACAGGGCACTTGTGAACGAAAGAAAACAAATAGTTAAAACCCCCAAGGCAATAGAAATATGATTTGATAGCCCATCCGATAGTAACAGAATATATAAAACATAGACTATTACTGGTCCTGGTGCATGACCCTCCTTGGATTGTTCAGGGAAACTAATATGTTGATGAACTGGTGGGATGTGTGAAAAAGAGAGCTTCCTACTAAGGGAAGACTTGGAAAGTTCACGGGACAAGTTTACTTGGAGAATTACCGGATTCAATTGGCCTTCTGAAGTCTTTGAATCACTTGCAACTCGCGGGATGCAACTTTTCAGGGTCCATTCCTTACTCTATGGGAAACCTCACTCTTATAACTTTTCTGGACCTGTCAGAAAACAGATTCAGTGGAAATCTCCCATCTTCACTCTCAAATCTTAAGCAACTGACTCAATTAGATCTTTCATTTAACCACAATCTCGAGGGCCAAATTCCAGATGTTCTTGCTAATCTCAGACAGCTAACATCTCTTTCGCTTAGAGGTAACAATTTCTTTGGTCCATTTCCATCCTCAGTTGCCAACCTTACACAACTTGAAGTGTTAGACATGTCATCTAATTCGCTGACAGGCACCCTTCCCTCCAATATTCTTCAGCTTCCAAACTTGACTGACCTCTATCTATACAATAACTTGCTGAATGGTACAATACCATCTTGGTTGTTTTCTCTTCCGTCACTCGTGCAACTGGACCTCTCCCATAATCAACTCACTGGGCCAATGCATGAGTTCCAATACAAGTCAGTGGAGTTCATTGATTTCAGTAACAACGAGCTAACTGGTCCAATTCCACTATCAATTGCAGAACTTGAGAACCTGACTTCTCTCTACCTCTTAGGGAACAATTTAACGGGCATTGTAGACCTAGACATGTTCTCAAATCTCATAAACCTTCAGTATCTTGGGTTGTCTAACAACAACCTGTCAGTGATTACCACTAACAAAAGCAATGTACAATTGCCCAGTCTTATCTGGTTACGTTTGTCCTTTTGCAAGTTGAAGGAGTTCCCACCTATGTTAAGAGCGAACGAGAATCTAGATGTGCTGGACCTATCCTACAACGAAATTCAAGGCGAATTCCCTAAATGGGCAGAGTCCAGGTGGGGGGATTCATTAACTTATCTAAACCTTTCTCACAACTTTATATCGGGTCTAGAGCACTTCCCTTGGAAGAAACTAGGTATTCTTGATGTTCAGTCAAATTTACTACAGGGACCATTACCTTCATCAATTTGTAATTTGAGCTCCTTAGAAATTCTTGATCTGTCAAATAATAGCCTGGGTGGTGTATTTCCGCAATGCATGGGAAATTTCAGCAATCAGCTTACTGTGTTGAATTTGCGAAATAATGGTCTGGTTGGGACCATTCCGACAGCTTTTGCAAAGGACAACAGATTGAGGAATCTGAATTTGCGTGGCAATCGATTACAAGGAACACTGCCAAGATCTATGGTCAATTGTAGAAACTTGGAAGTTCTTGATATTGGAGAAAACCACTTAAACGATACATTCCCCCATTGGTTAGAAACTTTACCAGAGCTGCAGGTTCTTGTCCTAAGATCTAATAGATTCCGTGGTTCAGTAAGCAGTACTTCCAAGATCCAGCTTCCCTTCTCCAAGCTGCGAATCATCGACGTCGCCGACAATGAGTTTACTGGCAATCTGCCAACAACATATATAAGTAACTTCAAGGCCATGATGAATGTGGAAGAAGCCGGGACGACCCTTAAATATATGGGGGAAGTGAATTATCACGAATATTATGATTACACGACTGTGGTAGTGAAAGGGCGAGAGCAGGAACTACCACGGATTCTAACCATCTTCACAACCATTGATCTATCAAACAACAGATTTGAAGGAGGAATTCCAGACATCATTGGAAGTCTAACGTCACTCAAAGTGCTCAACTTATCCCATAACAGCCTTGTAGGTCATATCCCGCCATTACTGGGAAAGCTTTTGGTGCTTGAATCATTAGACCTTTCTTCCAACCAACTTGGTGGAGAGATTCCTGCACAACTTGCAGACATAACCCCTCTTTCGGCCTTAAATCTCTCCCAAAATCATCTTGTGGGACGTATACCTCAAGGCAAGCAGTTTAATACGTTCGAAGCTGATGCATACGGTGGTAATTCCGAGTTGTGTGGACCTCCATTGTCAAGAAACTGCGAAGACAGCGAAACTCCAAAGCCGCCTCCGCCACCAGAAGCCCAAAATATCAATGATTTGGACTTTGCAAGTGGGTTTACCTGGAAAGTTGTGTTGTTGGGATATGGGTGTGGAACAGTTCTTGGACTGGCAGTGGGAAGTGTCATGTTCTTTATAGGAAAACCAAAATGGTTCATCGGAATAGTTGAAAGAGAACGGCAGAAGAAGTTGAGAAGGCCCATTACTGGAGTTTTCGAAAGAGAAGAAAGGTCTTGGAAGAAATAACTTGAGATTTTTTTCATAGGTAAGTCATGCCCGCCAAAGTTCCATTAACCATTGAGCTGTTCTACTCCTAGACTGTTCACTCCAAAGTAGATGTAGAGATATGATTTTCTTAGCCGATATATTCCTCTGTGCTTTTGGAATAATCTAAAGAGAGAAACTTTGGTCTTCGATTTGTAATTCCAGAGCATGTCTTTGCATTCTGCAGGTTTCAAGTAGCGTGAAGGATCATGTGTGATTACGGAATCAGGAGTCTGCCCTGTAGCCATATGTGTTGGCCCAGAAATATGAGATAGAGAAACCAGAAAGAGAACAGTATGCCAAAAGTTTTTGATTTCCTTATTGCATCATACTCAACTTTAATTCTTGGATTAATTTCTAATTCAGAATGGGCTTCGCAGATGGTATGTTTAGGCCAAATTAATCAACTAACATATCTGTTGAGATGTTGCCAGAAACTCTTTAAAATATGTTTCATTCCTTTTACTTTTTCGTGGAAAATAGTACCCAAACATTTTATTAGTAAAAAAAGTTTATAAAGTCGTCTCGATTGTTCGGTAACTAAGGAACTATAAAATTTAAATTAATAGTTATATTATTATTTATACTTATATCTACATAAAGAGCTGAAGAAGGCTCTCAAAATTATGACGCGTGAGATTTTTGGAGCTAATTAATTCCTTAAGCTGCTTGCCTGCTTCTAACAATTTTGAAGGGCTAATACCGAATACCTAAGCCTACATTTCCATTCTCTAGTCCATAAAATTTTTTAGCAAGAAGTTAGAAGAGAAAACTCATTCATAAAGCTATGTCAGACGTGTTGTTACTTTGCAAAAGCTTTAAATGAACTCAAGATATGGCCAACTCGTCACCTAAAGGCACTTTGAACCCATCACTGAAGTTAAGGCGTAAAACTAAGGGAAAATTATGTAAAAGTGGGTTTTGGGATAAAACTTTTGGGGATGGTGGGTTTTTTTTAAAAACTTGTGAAAAAGGGGGGCCAATTTTGAAAATTTCTGAAAAAGGGGATTAGTTGGGAAAAAAGGGTTTTTTTTTAAACTTGACTTTTCTATTCCCCAAATTACCCCTCCCTTTGTTTGTCTCTACATACAACACTTTTGGAAATCGCGGTTTGAAACCACGATTTCAAAATAGAAATCGCGGTTTTAAACAACGTTTTTAGTATATATATAAATGTTTTTCCTTTTAAATTACGTAGAAAATGAAAAAAAATATTTGAAAACGTGGTTTTTAAAGTCGTGGTTCTGAACCACGTTTTCTATTTAAAAACGTGATTTTGAACCACGTTTTTTATTTAAAATCGTGGTTTTGAACCACGTTTTCTACTAAACCGCAATATTTACTTTGAAGTCGTAGTTTCAAACCGCGATTTCTAAAAGTGTTGTATGCAGAGACAAACAAAGGGAGAGGTAATTTGGGAAATGGAAAAGTCAAGTTTAAAAAAAAAACCCTTTTTTCCCAACTAATCCCCTTTTTCAGAAATTTTCAAAATTGGCCCCCCTTTTTCACAAGTTTTTTTAAAAAACCCACCATCCCCAAAAGTTTTATCCCAAAACCCGCTTTTACATAATTTTCCCAACGAATTGTGACTTTCTGATTAGGGCTGCAAATTGAGCTTTATGGTCTTAATCAACCCAACTCAAAAAAATATAAAATTTTGCCCAACCCAACCCATCTAAGTATAAGGTGAGTTAAGATAGGCTAATCTTACATAATAGTGAGTTATTTGGGTTGGGCTTTTAAAACTCATTTGGTAAAAAATCACATTTTTTAACCACCACCGCCGCCGGCTGGCAGCAGCAGCTGCCACCCGCAGCCGTCGTAGGCCATTCTAATAATAAAAAATGTAAATACACAAGATATCCAACAATAGCTATTGCAACTACACTATATACCCTTTCTTTTAAAAAGAAAAATTAAGAATTTAATATTTTAACTTGACAATCTTTTAACACTTTGTCTCGTCAATTAATTAACTTACAAGGATTTAATTTGATTGCTAGCACTTGAATAAACTTTACATATGAAAAATATTTGCACTTGTATGTGAAACAATTTTGAATCTTAAAGCAAATGTTGTAGCGCACGAGTCCAAATTGGTTTACACTCTTAATCAATAAATGAACTTTTTTAAAACTTACGCAACTATAATCACCTGCATATCCTATTGTATAAGAACTCAATCACAAACCCAAAGGGGTTGGTAGAGTTGGCAAGGGGCCTCGAAGAATGACCTCGAGGTCCCGTGCTCGATTCCTCCCTCCCCCTAGGGTTACCCATATTTGCAGTTCTATTATTTCCCAATTTGGGAAATTCAAAAAAAAAGAACTCAATCACAATCTATAAAGCAACGATAAATGAAAGTAAGTAAGTATAAAATGTTCAATAAAATCCACCAATGATCACTGAACTATAACCCATTTTTCACTGAAGTCACTCAACTTTTTTTTGTGTCATTTTGGTCACTGGACTCTCAAATATGCCTAATTTGACCATTCTGTCAGTCGGCGGTAGGAAGAGTCCCGTTAAGTGGTCATGCACCCTTTAACTTAGGGGCAAAATCGTCTCACCAACCTAACTCTCTTTGTTCTTTGTGTTGAGAAATTGTCTCATTTCAATTCGGATGCAGTTTCGCAGAAAAAGTGGAAACCGGTGAAGCCTCTCGATCAAGTCTTGCCATTCAGCGGCAAGAAAAGATTTTCTTCTGGTTGTGCTTACAAGGCTGTCTTTCTGGGTCTCTCGCTTCTTTCGAATGACGAGAATTGCAACAGTTTTCTAGGCCTCGTGCCGCTGCTCCTCTTTTCTTGGTTTGCCACTCTTTCTATCTACTATCAACGGCATGCTGGCGAGAATAATTTCAATTGGTATGTCTGTTGTGTCAATGAAGCTGACTATGAAACATGGATGAGACTTCCCCGCTGTCTTGGTCTCCCTCGTGCATCACAAGTTGGACGCCGACAAAATAGAATATTCTTCATTCTTACACAGGGGCTCATCCACCCTTTATTCATTCGAACGGGGGTTTCTGCTTCCTTTCAACTTCGACGGGATGGGAACAAGCCAAATCGTAGTAAAGCCGATGGTGTGCCTTGAGTGGTAGAGTGCCCCTGTCGGGAATCAATCGAGGGAATTCTTAAATCAATAACAATTTCCAAGCACTCAATCAACAAAGATATTATCGAATCCGGGTAAAAACCCCAACCACCACCATCACCCAATCAAAACAACCCAAGGCCCACCGCAAACACCACCCAAAATCTGCCACCATGGTACAACACCACCACCAGCCACCACCATCATCCAATCAACACCACCCAAAATCCGCCACCACAGTACAATACCACCAGCCCGCGACGACGACCCATCCCCAAGTCCGCGACGACGACGACCAGATCTTGGAGCTCTGTCAAGCACACGACGACGACCCATCCCCCAAGCCCGCGCAACGACCGCCACCATGCCTGTGCCTACTTCCAAGATGCCCAGATCTGTTGTGAAGAGAGACAGAGAGAGGGGGATATATTTAAACTGAAGTGACGGTTTTGCCCCTACTGTGATGTCTCATGTGCGCATCATGTGACCACTCAACAAAGAAAATTTAACCGTGACTGACGAAATAGTCAAATTGGACATATTTCAGAGTCCAGTGATTAAAATGGTACAAAAAAAATTTGAGTGACTTTAGTGAAAAAGGGTTCATAGTTCGGTGGTCATTTGTGCATTTTTCTCTAAAATGTTTGTAACTTTGCACAATTGCATCTTCATGTATGATGTATTTCTAGACAACAACAAAAATAATCATAGTTATATTTAACCTCAAAGATCCGTAAAACTTTTGTAGAAATCTATAACATTTTTGTCTGCGTATTTATAAATTGATCATTATATGTGATGTACGCGTATTTATAAATTGATTGTCCTAGAAAATCTTTATAAACACATCAAAATGGATCGTAAAAAAAGCCGTGAAACATTATGAAACCAATAAAACAACCCTAGAGGGGGGTGAATAGGGTTTTTGAAATATAATGGGGAATTTAAACTAAGCACAATCATAAATCTCAAACAAACCAAGTAATACTTCAATAAAGATGCTAACTAAACAATCTCAAACAATTAAAGAGTAATAAGTAAAGAGATTGAGTTAGAGATACTTGACAAGGAGATTTAAATGGTTCGGCTTGATATACCCTCAAGCCTACATCCACCTCTTCAAGGAAGTCCCTTGCAAGAGCACTAGAATCCACTAGCAACAATCTTCTTCCGGGTCAAGATCAAAACCCTTACAACACTTGGTGATATCCCCACACCAAGCACAAGCCTTGAATCCACAAAGCTCACCCAAGACTTGACAAACCCAAGCCTTGATCACAATCCTTTTACAAAGATCAAATGTGTACAAAGAAACCCTCTTGAAAGGAAATGAGTACAAATGAAGCTCTAGTGCAATAGAGAGATGAGAGAATTGATGACTTGTAGGATGCTCACTCTCAATCAAAGAATTGCTCACAAAGATGCTCTCTTTAATGATGTAAAATCATGAAGATGAAGAGAGAAAAGTTTAATCTATGAGCCTTGATGTTTCTCTAATGAATGAAGGCTTAGAATGTGATTTCCATGATGTATAATGAAGCCCCAAATCATTTATATAGAGAAGAGATCAAATATAGCCGTTAGGCATAATATGGCCAAAACTGCCATTGCAGTCGACTGTAACCAATGCAGTCGACTGTAATCCCTCTAATATAGCCGTTGGAGTTTTGCCCTCGAAAATAGCCGTTGGAACAGTATTTTGACCAATACAGTCGACTGCATTACCCTACTGCCTATCGGCTGCTTCACGGAACCCCCTTTCCTATTTTGGGCATAACTTTTTCTAGAAAATTCGGATTGAGGTGCCGTTTTTTGCGTTGGAAAGCTAATGAAAAGTTTTATCAAGATATGAAAAGATTAGCACCAAAAACAGTTTTGAGAAAATCTGAGTGAGCTCCAAAGTGCACTCATTTTCAAGAAAGGTTATGAACTCACATGCAATGCACAAGGTGTCCTAAGGTCTTTTTAGGTTATAGTCATCAATCCAAGCATCAAACCAAGACTAGGTACATAATAGGAAAGATCAATTATAATCGATAGTAACTTAGCCTAAGCATTCTTTCTTGCTCTTTGACATTGGACTTGATGAAGCTTCCATAGCATGTCACCATAGCTTTAAGCTTCTTTGGCTTTAATCCATCTATCCAACTTCTCAAATGTGTCTTCATGAGTGTGCATGTATATACCTACTAAGAATACACTCGAAGCACATATTAGAACATAATCAATGTGTAGTTATCATCAAAACAAGATGTAAGTCTAGGTTATCCAACCATAGAGCTAACAATCTCCCCCTTTTTGATGATGACAAACATTGATTCTATATAGGGTAAGATGTATCATATGATAGTCAATTAAGCACAACAATCTCACATAGAACACTCAATCATTACTTGTATACTCAAGATATGTCAATTTATCTCATATAGCAATTAAGCTTGTAGCTAGCTTCCCTAGCTAAAACAAGATATGCTCTTTCTCTAATGTTCTCTCAAAACACACAATCACATAGCATATAGAATCAAGATTATTTATCCCCCTTTGTCATCAACAAAGAGATAAGGGTATGCATGTGTGAAGAGATAGTTATAAGCAAAATAATGGCGTGAAGTGCATATAACTTATGAACTCATACTGATGACATCAAGAGTTCCCTCATGATCCAAAGAAAGATATGCAATGTAGCTCAATAAACTCTTCTACTTTATGCATATTTCAAGAGTAACAAGATAGTATATGATTCAAGCATGTAAGCTCCCCCTATCAAGTTATCTTATGCATATTCCATCATAATGTATGCTCCCCCTCAATCAATGCATGCCAACAATATCAAACAAACACAACTGAATGTCTAATCGAGTCATATTCCCTTTTTGGCATTACCAAAAGGGGTGTGTGTATGAATGGCATTGTGAAGCATTAAGATGACATAATTTCAACATGGAATTTTCACAAAGCGAATAATGGTCATCAACAATCAATATTTTTAATATAAATGCAAGAGGACCATTCATCGGCAAGGTTCACATTAATTCTCAACAAGCAAGCTATTTATAGATTTGACAATTTAAGCATACTTGATGACATATAAGTTTAGTGTATAGCACAGTGTTGAATAGAGCCAAGTTTTACCCTCTCGATGAATTACCAAGGAATTGAGCTCATGAGTGATCATTCTTGAAGTCCATTTTCTTGACAAGTTTTGAGGCTCTCCTCATTTGAAGTAACATGTCCAATCTCGGAATGTTTACTCCCCCTTAAGATTTGGCTTGTTGCTCCTTCTTCTTAAAATTTTCTTGGAGCCTTCTCCTTGTTGCTACTTGCCTTTACTTTGAACAACCTACAATCACAATTTAGGTCTAACTTTTGGTACCCACATTTTCTTGGGTCCATGAGTGTTAGTCTTAGCAACATTAAGAAACTCTTTAACAACCCACATTTTCTTTACACATCCAACATAAACAATTCTACAAGGACAATAACTAGTTCTATGTCCTTTCTTGTTGCACCAACCACAATATGTAAATGGTGTGCAATAGTTCTTTGGTTGTCTTGGAGGAACATTTAACCTAGCTTGTTGTTTAAAAACTTTAGGAGGCAAGGTGAGGGGATCTAATCCAACACCGCCTTTGTTTAGGCCAACTTTTTGGTGTCCAAGCATGACATCTAAGTTGTTTTTACCATCAACAAATTTTTCAAGGCATCTTTTCAAATCACAAATCTCAAGTTTTAAATCTTCATTTTGTTTTTCTAGAGCCAAAGTTTTGCAAGAGATTTGTTTTGAGCTAGGAGTGTAAGCAATTAATTCAACCAAATCATTATTCACATGCTCTACATATAAGTGGCTAGATATGCATTCATTCTTGGCATGCAACTCATTATTTTCACTTTTTAAGTTATCTAGCTCTTTTGAAATCGCACGCACTTGTTTTTTCAAAGCACAATTTTTCTTGGCTAATTTCATGGATTCTTCATATAAAAGAGCGTAAGCATCATAAATATCATCATTGAAAAAATTGCTATCACTAACACTATATGAAGAATTTACCTCATCTTCTTTTTTAGCCATGAAGCATATGTTTGAATCTTTATCATCGAAATCACCACATTCATCTCCACTTGAGTCATTATCGCTCCAAATAATGGCTTTAATTGATGTCTTTATGGAGTGCTTCTTTCTTGCCTCGTTCTTCTTCTTATTCTCCCTTGAGGTACTCTCCATACTTGACTCGTTCTTGCTCTTGTGCAAGTTTCCATCTTTCTTCATTTTGAGACACTCATTAAATTCCTTTGCAAGTATATCAATCTCTTTGTTATTCAAGTCTTTCTCCTCCGCACATGAAGATTGATCCGTTGTTGATGAAGCTTTAAGAGCAATGCACTTCTTCTTTTTCTTTGGAACTTTTTGCCCGGATGATTCGAGTTGCATTTCATAGGTCATCAAGGAGCAAATTAATTCATCCAACGGAAAGGTATTAAGATCCTTTGATTCTTGAAGTGCGGTGATTTTTGCATTCCATTCTCTAGGCAATGACCTAATTACCTTTCTCACAAGATCACCGTTAGAGAAATCTTTTCCTAATTGTTTCAAAGTATTAACAATTTTAGTGAAACGAAAATTCATTTCCATAATAGATTCATCGGAAAATATTTGAAACAATTCATATTCTCTATGCCATAAATTCATCTTTGAATCTCTTAGAAGAGAAGTCCCTTCATGAGTGACTTGAAGTGTATCCCACATACTCTTAGCCGAATCACACGCAATAACTCGATTGAGTTCATTTGCGTTTAGAGCACAAACAAGACAATTCTTAGCTCTAGAATTCATGCAAAGCATATTTCTATCATAGTCATTAAATTCGGATTTCTCCTTTGGCACAAGCTTATTCCTAATCCTCTTGGTTGGAACATAAGGGCCATCTTCAACAATTCCCCACATTTCATAATCTAAAGATTCTAAAAATACTCGCATCTTAATTTTCCATATACTATATGAAGACCCATCAAAAAGTGGAGGTCTAGTAATAGAACTCCCCTCAAGACTAGGAAACCCCATGATCTTTTAACTCTCTAGGTGTTAACCAAAAAAATCAAGAGCCGAGGCTCTGATACCACTTGAAACCAATAAAACAACCCTAGAGGGGGGGTGAATATGGTTTTTGAAATATAATGGGGAATTTAAACTAAGCACAATCATAAATCTCAAACAAACCAAGTAATACTTCAATGAAGATGCTAACTAAACAATCTCAAACAATTAAAGAGCAATAAGTAAAGAGATTGAGTTAGAGATACTTGACAAGGAGATTTTAATGGTTCGGCTTGATATACCCTCAAGCCTACATCCACCTCTTCAAGGAAGTCCCTTGCAAGAGCACTAGAATCCACTAGCAACAATCTTCTTCCGGGTCAAGATCAAAACCCTTACAACACTTGGTGATATCCCCACACCAAGCACAAGCCTTGAATCCACAAAGCTCACCCAAGACTTGACAAACCCAAGCCTTGATCACAATCCTTTTACAAAGATCAAATGTGTACAAAGAAACCCTCTTGAAAGGAAATGAGTACAAATGAAGCTCTAGTGCAATAGAGAGATGAGAGAATTGATGACTTGAAGGATGCTCACTCTCAATCAAAGAATTGCTCACAAAGATGCTCTCTTTAATGATGTAAAATCATGAAGATGAAGAGAGAAAAGTTTAATCTATGAGCCTTGATGTTTCTCTAATGAATGAAGGCTTAGAATGTGGTTTCTATGATGTATAATGAAGCCCCAAATCATTTATATAGAGAAAAGATCAAATATAGCCGTTAGGCATAATATGGCCAAAACTGCCATTGCAGTCGACTGTAACCAATGCAGTCGACTGTAATCCCTCTAATATAGCCGTTGGAGTTTTGCCCTCGAAAATAGCCGTTGGAACAGTATTTT
This sequence comes from Escallonia rubra, assembly GCA_033065855.1. Classification (NCBI taxonomy): domain Eukaryota; kingdom Viridiplantae; phylum Streptophyta; class Magnoliopsida; order Escalloniales; family Escalloniaceae; genus Escallonia; species Escallonia rubra. Next base: position 92,719 of record JAVXUO010001572.1, on the reverse strand, counting down.
GACCAATGCAGTCGACTGCATTACCCTACTGCCTATCGGCTGCCTCACGGAACCCCCTTTCCTATTTTGGGCATAACTTTTTCTAGAAAATTCGGATTGAGGTGCCGTTTTTTGCGTTGGAAAGCTAATGAAAAGTTTTATCAAGATATGAAAAGATTAGCACCAAAAACAGTTTTGAGAAAATCTGAGTGAGCTCCAAAGTGCACTCATTTTCAAGAACCACACTCGTGTGAAAGGTTATGAACTCACATGCAATGCACAAGGTGTCCTAAGGTCTTTTTAGGTTATAGTCATCAATCCAAGCATCAAACCAAGACTAGGTACATAATAGGAAAGATCAATTATAATCGATAATAACTTAGCCTAAGCATTCTTTCTTGCTCTTTGACATTGGACTTGATGAAGCTTCCATAGCATGTCACCATAGCTTTAAGCTTCTTTGGCTTTAATCCATCTATCCAACTTCTCAAATGTGTCTTCATGAGTGTGCATGTATATACCTACTAAGAATACACTCAAAGCACACATTAGAACATAATCAATGTGTAGTTATCATCAAAACAAGATGTAAGCCTAGGTTATCCAACCATAGAGCTAACACATTACCTTGGAGGAAAACAGTCAAAACGTAAATATTGCTGCTATATGTTGTATTATCTTTATTCAGGGTAAATTTTTATTTTAAAAAGTTGGTTGTTTGAAAGAAAATAAAATATCTCCACATGCTTACATTTATGTCCCAAGGTCTATTTTTACGGCTCCAACTTACGGAAAACATAGTGGAGAAATTATAGACAAACGTGTAGAAAGAAAAGAAAAAAAAAGGAAGAGAATACTGGATAGTTTAAACTATTTCTATTTTCTCCGTTCTTGCTATTTACGACGCTACCAAACTTGGTTTATCACCCACAATGGCTCTACGTACACATCCATCTCCGCTTGACATTTTCTTCTCTTCTTTTGCTTTATTCACCTTCTAGTTCTGCAAACGAGAGTTGCATTCCATCTTAGAATAGGCAACCTTCTAGTATCGATTTTGTGCTTTGCAGGTGTCATGACTAATTCTCGTTTTCCTTTGGCTCCATGTCCGTTGCGCTATTTCTTGTCCATTTCCGTGCAAACGTCCAACACTTGCCCGAAGAAATCTTGAGCATAACTCTCTGGAACTGGGTTATACCATCTAGCACTGCAGCATAAAAAAATTTCCCTGGCAATAAACAGGACCAAATTTTTTAGTTTCTAGATCTCTTATGCTTAAAATAAGTAAGCAAGACTTCGGCATGTTTTGGTTTTTTTCTAAAATGAGTCAATGATATCATACTTTTATGAGGAAAGTTGAAATGGTCAGCAGCACAGGGCACTTGTGAACGACAGAAAGCAAATACTTAAAACCCAAGGCAATAGAAATATGATTTGATAGCCCATCCGATAGTAACAGAATATATAAAACATAGACTATTACTGGTCCTGGTGCTGGTGCATGACCCTCCTTGGATTGTTCAGGGAAACTAATATGTTGAACCGGTGGGATGTGTGAAAAAGAAAGCTTCCTACTAAGGGAAGACTTGGAAAGTTCACGGGACAAGTCTTCCTGGTCAATAAAGACTTGTTAGTCAATTGCAGGTAAAGACATGTTGTGTGCGCACAAGTTTTTGTGCTGAATTGTCTTGTTCTGCTTCCTATGGAGGTTGCAATAAAGCTTGCCCTTTGGATACAAATGATTCAACATCGAACTACTCTGCCATTAAGACAGTTGTTTGCTTTGAAAAGTTTTGGTTAGGAAACATGAGGCTGTCAATGTTGCTTGATCTCTTCCTTCTCTTTATCTTGCACTTGCAGCATCAACTTGCTTATTCCTCACCGTCCCTTCCTTCCACTACAAATAATCATTTGTGTCCTTCTGAGCAAAGCCAAGCTCTTCTTCAGTTCAAGCAGGACTTCACCATAGACAGCTTTGCTTCTGCCGATTGTGATTATGACGAGCAATATTCTCAACCAAAGACAATGTCTTGGAAGACGAGTACAGATTGCTGCACCTGGGATGGAGTAACGTGCGATAGGTCGACAGGTTATGCGATTGGCCTCGACCTCAGCTGCAGCCAGCTTCAGGGAATCATCCATCCCAAAAGCACCGTTTTCCAGCTTTCTCACCTCCAGAGGCTCAACCTCGCTCATAATGATTTCTCTTTCTCCGGGGTTCCCAGTGAAGTCGGACGGTTTGCAGGTTTGACACATCTAAACCTCTCTTACTCAAACTTTTCAGGCCTCATACCCCCAGAAATTTTGCGTCTTTCCAATCTTGTTTCGCTTGATCTCTCTTACAATGAAGAAAGTTTCAAACTTGAGCCTAGCAGTTTTAAAGCACTCCTTCAAAACTTAACCCGATTGAGAGAAGTTTCACTTTCATTTGTCAACATCAGTTCAGTTTTGCCCGTGAGCTTGTCTTCTTCTTTGTCTTCAATCAGTCTTCAGAATACTGGACTGCACGGGAAACTACCAGACCAAGTCTTCCAACTGCCAAATTTGCACACACTTGATTTAAGTTTCAACAAGGATCTCACTGGTACTTTACCAAAAACGAACATGAGCAGTCCTCTCAGGTGGTTGGATCTCTCAACAACAAGTTTACTTGGAGAATTACCGAATTCAATTGGCCATCTGAAGTCTTTGAATCACTTGCAACTCACGGGATGCAACTTTTCAGGGTCCATTCCTTACTCTATGGGGAACCTCACTCTTATTACCTTTCTGGACCTGTCAGAAAACAGATTCAGTGGAAATCTCCCATCTTCACTCTCAAATCTTAAGCAACTGACTCAATTAGATCTTTCATTTAACCACAATCTCGAGGGCCAAATTCCAGATGTTTTTGCTAATCTTAGACAGCTAACCTCTCTGTCGCTTAAAGGTAACAATTTCATTGGTCCGTTTCCATCCTCAGTTGCCAACCTTACACAACTTGAAGTGTTAGAAATGTCATCTAATTCCCTGTCAGGCCCCCTTCCCTCCAACATTCTTCAGCTCCCAAACTTGACTACTCTCTATTTATCCAATAACTCACTCAATGGCACAATACCATCTTGGTTGTTTTCTCTTCCGTCACTCGTGCAATTGGACCTCTCGAGTAATCAGCTCACGGGGCCAATGCATGAGTTCCAGTACAAATCACTGGAGTTCATTGATTTGAGTAAGAATGAGCTAACGGGTCCAATTCCATTATCAATTGCAGACCTCGAGAATTTGACTTCTCTCTACCTCTCAGGGAACAACTTAACCGGCATTGTAGAGCTAGACATGTTCTCAAATCTCATAAACCTTCAGTATCTTGAGTTGTCTAACAACAACATATCAGTGAGTACCACTAACAAAAGCAACGCTAAAATGCCCAGTCTTACCTGGTTGCGTCTGTCTTCTTGTAAGTTGAAGGAGTTCCCGCATATGTTAAGAACCAACGAGAATCTCGATATGCTGGACCTATCCTACAACGAAATTCATGGTGAATTCCCTAAATGGGCAGAGTCCATATGGGGGGATTCGTTAACTTATCTAAACCTTTCTCACAACTTTATATCGGGTCTAGAGCACTTCCCTTGGAAGAAACTAGGTATTCTTGATGTTCGGTCAAATTTACTACGGGGACCATTACCTTCATCTATTTGTAACTTGAACTCCCTAGAAATTCTTGATTTGTCCAATAATAGCCTGGGTGGTGTGTTTCCGCAATGCATGGGAAATTTCAGCAATCAGCTAACTGTTTTGAATTTGCGAAATAATGGTCTGGTTGGGATCATTCCGACAGCTTTTGCAAAGGGCAACAGATTGAGGAATCTGAATTTGCGTGGCAATCAATTACAAGGAACACTGCCAAGATCTATGGTCAATTGTAGAAACTTGGAAGTTCTTGATATTGGAGAAAACCACATAAACGATACATTCCCCCATTGGTTAGAAACTTTACCAGAGCTGCAGGTTCTTGTCCTAAGATCTAATAGATTTCGTGGTTCAGTAAGCAGTACTTCCAAGATCCAGTTTCCCTTCTCCAAGCTGCGAATCATCGACCTCGCCGACAATGAGTTTACTGGCAATCTGCCAACAACATATATCCGGAACTTCAAGGCCATGATGAACTTTGAAGAAGCCAGGACTACGCTTGAATATATGGGGGAAGTAAATTACCACCAATATTATGATTATTCTACTGTGGTAACGAAAGGGCTAGAGCATGAACTACCACGGATTCTAAAAACCTTCACAACCATTGATCTATCAAACAACAAATTTGAAGGAGGAATTCCAGACGTCATTGGAAGTCTAAGGTCACTCAAAGTGCTTAACCTATCCTATAACGGCCTTGTAGGTCATATCCCGCCACTGCTGGGAAAACTTTTGGCTCTTGAATCATTAGACCTTTCTTCCAACCAACTTGGTGGAGAGATTCCTGCACAACTTGCAGACATAACCTTTCTTTCGGCCTTAAATCTCTCCCAAAATCATCTCGTGGGACGTATACCTCAAGGCAAGCAGTTTAATACATTCGAAGCTGATGCATACAGTGGTAATTCCAAGTTGTGTGGACCTCCATTGTCAAGAAACTGCGAAGATAGTGAAACTCCGAAGCCTCCTCCGCCACCAGAAGTCCAAAAAATCAATGATTTGGACTTTGCAAGTGGGTTTACCTGGAAAGTTGTGCTGTTGGGATATGGGTGCGGAACAGTTCTTGGACTGGCGGTGGGAAGTGTCATGTTCTTTATAGGAAAACCAAAATGGTTCATCGGAATAGTTGAAAGAGAACGGCCGAAGAAGGTGAGAAGGCCCATTACAGGAGTTTTCGAAAGAGAACACCAGAGAAAAACGCAAAGAGAAGAGAGGTCATGGAAGAAAAAACTTCAGATTTTTTCTTAGGTAAGTCATGCCCATCAAAGTTTTGTTAACCATTGAGCTGTTCTAAGCCTAGACTGTTTGTTCACTTCAAAATAACTGCAGAGTTATGATTTTCTTAGCAGATATCTTCCTCTGTGCATTTGGAATAATCTAAGAAAGAAACTTTGGGCTTCGATTTGTAATTCCAGAGCATCTCTTTGCCTTCTGCAGGATTCATTTCGTTGAAAGGATAATGTGCGATAACAGAATCAGTAGTCTGCCGTGTAGCCATATGTGTTGGCCCAGAAAAATGAGACAGAGAAACCAGAAAGAGAACAGTATGCCAAAAGTTTTGGTTTTCCTTGTTGCATCATATTCAACTTCACTGCTGCTTGAATTAATTTCTAAATCGGAAGGGACTTTGCAAATGGTTTGTTTAGGCCGAATGAAACTACTAACATATTGTTTGCACCAACAAATCTTTTTTTACTAATTTGTCTTTAATTAAATGCCACTGAATGGCATTAATTTTATTTTTTATTTGTAAAGGATTGAAATGGACAATTATTTTTTCATGAGAAGAAACTAATTTCCGAAACTGTGTTCCTATTGATGAGGAATAGGTGCAATTGATTATTTATTAGTGGTAGTTATTTTTTAAGTGATAGCAGTTATTTTACAAGTAGGTAGTTTGTCTTTTATGGTAACTAGCTAAGGGACCCGTGCAATGCACGGAGGCGTTCTCTAATTTCTCAAATATTGTCTAATATTTATTTCTATAGATATTTTACAACCGTTAATTTCCCTAACTTTCTATAGATATTTTATAACTGTTAATTTTCCTAACTGTTATTGTTTGAATTGCATGCAAGAAATTTACTATATAGAAGATTGCCTTTGAATAGAACTTTTGAAAAATTAGCATTATAAAAGCATATATTAGCAACAAAGGTAGAATGCATGATTTAATGTGATAGTTTTTACTCACAAATAAGATGTGAACGTTACAATTAAAAGGAAACCGTCTTATAGACTTCGGATGCCTTTTCATTAACGTTTCGCGACGACATATGGCAACAATCTCGTACTACTATTTAACTGAATTTAAACTGACAGGTTTGTAGTACTCACAAATCCGTTTTAGATTCTAAACATTGGTATTAATAGAACAGGTTTGTGGTACTAACAAAATGTGTTCTATTAATACACATTTTGTGTAACCCGTCCACGAATACTACACTAACACTATCTCCAAATACCTTAATTAGCATTATCATTGCCATTACAAATGCAGTTTCATCACTTGTTCAATCCAGATTTAGGGTGTGTTTGATAAAACTGAAATTTAAGTACTGAAAACTTAAGTGCTGAATTTGTACAACTGAAAATTTTAAGCTACTGAATTTTAAGCACTGAAATTTTTTTGGTCTTGACTGCAATTTAAGTGCTGAAGTAGTTTATTCCGTTTGATAAAAAAAACAACTGAAATCTAAAAACTGTTTAGGTTGACACTAATACCCTTTTGCTCTGCTTTTTGAAACTTTATAAACCTCGTTATGTTATTGCACATCTCACGGATTAATATATCAATAATGGATATTTCAAATCTAATTTGTATGCGTAACATTAAATCACACGATAAAAAATAGCAATAATTAGATAGTTAAAAGTCATATTATTACATATATGAACTACAACCTCAAATTAAACAATTGAGTTGCAATCTGCTCCCGCAAGTTCACCATAAAGTTTTGATCAGCTTGTCGTGCTTCCGCTCCCATATCTACCAAAGCCAACATAGCTCCCCTCTGGATGCTCATATGATTCAAAGGGAACATTCTCAGAAGCTCCTTGATCTTGTGGATGTTATGCAAAGGATGTCTTAGAACTAGAGTCAAGCTCAAAGCTTGGAATGTAATCCAAGAGGATAATTGTGTGTTGTGTAATCAAGCTAAGGAAGATGAATGCCATTTGTTTGCTCAATGTCCTTATGCAAAAGAATTATGGCAGACTGCTCTGAGTAGACTAGTCTTTTTCTGTCTTTGGGCATTCATATAAAAACATAAACTTTTTTGTTTCAAAGATCTTGAGTTGCTGAATGAAACATCTCACCAACACCCACAAATGGCAGTCCTAAAGGCAGGCAGTAGACCACCGTGGGTGGGTCTTGCAGCTGCTGTTTGGGTCCAAGTAGCTGCTGGGAATGCCTACACCTTTGCTCTGTACTCTTCTTCTCTCAAATCAGTCCTGGGTTTTAGTCAGCAGCAGCTGACCATGCTTGGTGTTGCAAATGACATTGGGGAAAATGTGGGTATTCTTCCAGGCATCGCCTGCAACAAGTTCCCACCTTGGGCTGTTCTTATGGTTGGCGTTTTCACTTCCTTTTTGGGTTATGGAGTTCTTTGGCTGGCTGTTAGCGAGACTAGAGTCAAGCTCAAAGCCAACATAGCTCCCCTCTGGATGCTCATATGATTCAAAGGGAACATTCTCAGAAGCTCCTTGATCTTCTGAGATCCCTCCCAATCAAACCACAGGGCTCCCCACCGTACATAGATAGATATACAAGATGTACAAGAAATTCGATCCAATATGAATTGGGAAAAAAAAGCCCTAATTACATTCACAAATCAAGCGACACCGGGAAATCACGCACCTTTAGTACCGTGAAAAGAGAAGAAGAGGCGGCAAATCAGCAAGGAAGAAGAAGATGAAGATGAAGCAGCAGCAGCAGCGGCGCAGCAACGAACAGGTGAAGACGGGAAGAAGATGAGGCAGCAGCGGCGCAGCAGAGCAGCAGCGGCGCAGCGGCGCAGCGGCGCAGCGGCGCAGCAGCGACGCAGCAGAGCAGCAGCGGCGCAGCAACGAACATGTGAAACGGGAAGAAGATGAGGCAGTTGGGGCAAAGCTGTCCTTTATTGGTCCAATCTTTTAATTCCAAATCATTGACCGTGTTCAATGATAAGTGATAAGTCATTGTGGGTGACTTAAAATATTGGTCTTCCATTAACATATCACTTATTATTTTAAGTGATAAAAAAAATGCGTTACCAAACGCACTTAATTTGAAATCACTGAAAAGTTTCAGTTTTAAATGCTGAATGGTGTCATCAAACACACCCTTAAATCATAACTTATCAATTAGTACTGTAATGTATATTAATATTGCCTTGAAACACCTTAGTGCTACTACTACAACAACTCTAACAACAACCATCACTCTTGCACTACCACCATTTAGTTATGACTATCACCACCACAAGCATCAGCATACTATACGCCAACACCTCTACAACTACATGTTGTCACTACATAATTCAAATCTCACTACCAACACTCCAATTCTACCACAACAATTATCACTATTGTAATTAGCATGTCTGATCACTCGCATAATTGCATATATTACCACCCTCACACTTTCACATTTAGCACCGACATTTCGGTTATACCATTACCACCCTAGGGCCACCCAAACTTCTCTTTTTTTTTTAGTTGTTTATGAAGGGTAAAGGATTCTTATAACTAATGTATATTTTCGTCTCTTTTATTCTACAAATTTATTCTCAGCTTGTCACAAATTATTCTTCAATCGATTTTAATTTTTCTTGGAGATCTAATGTAATTTGTTCTAAATATTTTGTTCATATTGGGCGTAACATGTTAGATTTTAAGAAGATCCGTGCAAAAGACGAAAGTTACAATAAAGCTTATGGAGAAATAAGATTTCTTTAAAAAGGAAAAAAAATACCAAAACAAATAGGATGATGTTTTGCATAACTAAAAGATTGAAATAAAAACGAAAATATACGCTATGAAAAGCTTACCTTTTAATTTGAAAAGATTAATCATTAATTCCATACATGATTCTCATTGTTTACATTTGCGAGATTTTATTTTATTTGTTTTAAGTGTTTTTAAGAAGTTAGTAGTCCAAAATAAAGTTTTTTTAGATTATGTAGAGCTTTAAAAGAAGTAGACTACAAAAGTCGGGCCAATGATCATACTAAAGAATTAGTAAGTAGGGTATGATTTTCGTATTTTACATTTTTAAGATTTTATATCGTTATTTTAAAGTATTTTTGAGGTTTTAATAATCAAAATTAAGTCCTAATGTATAAGTATATTGATTAGGTAGAGTTTAAGAAGGTGTATAATTAGTTTATTAGTTTTATGAAGTTTACAAATATCGGGTCAATTATACCTACGAATTTTTTAATAATAAATTAAAGTAAAAAGTTAAATAGAGTAAGAAAAGAAAAGAATACCAAAGAAAATAGGATTCTTGAATCTTGGACTCTAAATAAATAGACCAACTAAGTTAGGGATTATCACATGCAAAGTTGAAGTAGGTAGAGTTTTAGAAGGTGTATAATTAGTTTCTTAGTTTTATAAAGTTTAAAAATATTGCATAAATTATACGTATGAATTTTTAATAATGAATTATAGTAAAGAGTTAAATAGAAAAGTCAGACCAATGATCGTATTAAAGAATTAGTAAATAGGGTATGATTTTTCGTATGTTGCATTTTTGAGATTTTATATTGTTCTTTTAAAGTACTTTTTAGGTTTTAATAATCAAAATTAAGGCCTAATGTATAAGTATATTGATTAGGTAGAGTTTTAAAAGGTGTATAATTAGTTTCTTAGTTTTATAAAGTTTTAAAATATTACATAAATTATACCTACGAATTTTTTGATAATAGATTATAGTAAAGAGTTAAATAGAGTATAAAAAGAAAAGAATATCAAAACAGATAGGATTCTCGAATTTTATATATCTAATTCAAAAGAGTTGGATTCTAAATAAAGAGACCAACTGAGTTAGGGGACTACCATGTGCAAAGTTGAAGCTTACATGTCAGAAGGAGAAGGCTCTTAAAAAATCTTACTTGTCGCAAATATAGAGTTCCAAAAATCCTACGTGTCGCAATTTTAAGCAAAGGTTTCAGCTTTTTATATATACTAGCTAAGAGACCCGTGCAATGCACGGAGCGTTCTCTAATTTCTCAAATATTGTCTAATAATATTTATTTCTATAGATATTTTACAACCGTTAATTTCCCTAACTTTCTATAGATATTTTATAACTGTTAATTTTCCTAATTGTTTATAACTGTTATTGTTTAAACTGCACGCAAGAAATTAACTATATAAAAGATTGCCTTTGAATAGAACTTTTGAAAAATTAGCATTATAAAAGCATACCTTAGCAACAAAGGTAGAATGCATGATTTAATGTGATCAGTTTTTACTCACAAATAAGATGCGAAGGTTACAATTAAAAGAAAATCGTATTATAGACTTAGGATGCCTTTTCATTAACGTTTCGCGACGACATATGACAACAATCCAATACTACTATTTAACTGAATTTAAATTGTTTAGTTTAATATTTGGAGCTTTGTAGATATAATCGCTAGTATGTATCAATGATATATCCGGAACCAATATGATTAAAAAAAAGCCAATTATTTGTACCATCACTTCCCTTTTTTGTGAGGTTAATCTAGTAAAGAGTGTTATAATTTATTTACTGGTGGTGTATATGAACCTCAATTTTCCTATAAGCATAAATGTCAAATTCACTCATCTTCTTTGAGAAACTCTTTATGTGTATTATTTATCCCGTGCATAATGAAAAAGAAAAGTAGCATTAAAAGTGTTTCTATCTATACATAACTTATTAAAGTTTTACTAACATGACTTAATGAAAATACCATTGGAATATTAGATTAGTGTAGCCAGGGGCTAGAAAGTGGTTAACCACAAAAACATCGTCTTGCCTAATTAACAAAACTTTAAGGAATCAAAATGTGGGAGCAAAATCAAAATCGAAAGATAAAAGTCATTCTAGGGGAAAAAAAAAATTTACTGCTTCTAGTCCTGAACATAGTTTATGTACCTTCAAGTTGTTGGTAAGAACTAACCTAAAATCATTATGTTTTTATTTAAGTTCATCGCTTGTCTACATAAGATTCTCAGCCTAAACTGTCCATGAATACTACATTAACACTACCTCCAAATACATTAATTAGCGCTATCATTTCCATTACAAATGCAGTTAGTTACCTTCACCGTAGTCATAACTTTTGCTCATCAGTGCACTTTCATGTTTTTATTGTCAGCTTTTTTAGGTTCATCACTTGTTCAATCCAGATTTAGATCATAACTTATCAATTAGTACTGTAATGTATATTAATATTACCTCGAAACACCTTAGTGCTACTACTACAACAACTCTAACAACAACCATTACTCTTGCACTACCACCATTTAGTTATGACTATCACCACCACAAGCATCAGCATAGTACACGCCAACACCTCTACAATTGCATGTTGTCACTACATAATCCAAATCTCACTACCAACACTCCAATTCTACCACAACAATTATCACTATTGTAATTAGCATGTCTGATCACTCGCATAATTGCATATATTACCACCCTCACACTTTCACATCTAGCACTGACATCGGTTATACCATTACCATCCTGGGCCCACCCAAGCTTCTCCCTTTTTGTAGTTGTTTATGAAGGGTAAATGATTGTTATAACTAATTTATCTTTTCATCTCTTTTATTCTACAAACTTATTCTTAGCTTGTCACAAATTATTCTTCAGTCGATTTTAATTTTTCTAGGAGATACAATGTAATTGGTTCTGAATATTTTGTTCATATTGTGTGTAACATGTTAGATTTTAAGAAGATTGGTGCAAAAGACGAAAGTTACAATAAAGCTTAAGGAGAAATAAGATTTCTTTAAAAAGAAAAAAAAAACACCAAAACAAATAGGATGATCTTTTGCATAACTAAAAGATCGAGGTAAAAACGAAAATATACGCTATGAAAAGCTTACCTTTTAATTTGTAAAGATTAATCATTAATTTCATACACGATTTTCATTGTTTACATTTGCGAGATTTTATTTTATTTGTTTAGGTGTTTTTAAGAAGTTAGTAGTCCAAAATAAAGCCTTTTTGGATTATGTAGAGCTTTAAAAGAAGTAGACTACAAAAGTCGGGCCAATGATCATACTAAAGAATTAGTAAGTAGGGTATGATTTTTGTATTTATATTGTTATTTTAAAGTATTTTTGAGGTTTTAATAATCAAAATTAAGGCCTAATGTATAAGTATATTGATTAGGTAGAGTTTTAGAAGGTGTATAATTAGTTTCTTAGTTTCATAAAGTTTAAAAATATTGCATAAATTATACCTACGAATTTTTTAATAATAAATTAAAGTAAAATGTTAAATAGAGTCGAAAAAAAAAGATTATCAAAACAAATAGGATTCTTGAATCTTGGACTCTAAATAAAGAGACTAACTAAGTTAGGGGACTATCACATGAAAAGTTGAAGTAGGTAGTGCTTTAGAAGGCATATAATTAGTTTCTTAGTTTTATAAAGTTTAAAAATATTGTATAAATTATAATTACGAATTTGTAATACGGAGTAATAAATTATAGTGAAGAGTTAAATAGAAAAGTCGGTTCAATGAACGTACTAAAGAATTAGTAAGTAGGGTATGATTTTCGTATTTTACATTTTTGAGATTTTATATTTTTATTTTAAAGTACTTTTGAGGTTTTAATAATCAAAATTAAGGCCTAATGTATAAGTATATTGATTAGGTAGAGTTTTAGAAGGTGTATAATTAGTTGCTTAGTTTTATAAAGTTATATAATATTGGATAAATTATACCTACGAATTTTTTAATAATAGATTATAGTAAAGAGTTAAATAGAGTAGAAAAAGAAAAGAATACCAAAACAAATAGGATTCCCGAATTTTATATATCTAATTCAAAAGAGTTGGACTCTAAATAAAGAGACCAACTGAGTCAGGAGACTATCACATGCAAAGTTGAAGCTTACGTGTCAGAAGGAGAAGACTCTTAAAAAGTCCTACATGTCGCAAAGATAGAGTTCCAAAAATCTTACGTGTCGCAATTTTAAGCGAAGGTTTTAGCTTTTTATTTTAAAGTACTTTTGAGGTTTTAATAATCAAAATTAAGGCCTAATGTATAAATATATTGATTAGGTAAAGTTTTAGAATGTGTATAATTAGTTTCTTAGTTTTATAAAGTTATAAAATATTGCATAAATTATACCTACGAATTTTTTAATAATAGATTATAGTAAAGAGATAAATAGAGTAGAAAAAAAAAAGAATACCAAAACAAATAGGATTTTTGAATTTTATATATCTAATTCAAAAGAGTCGGACTCTAAATAAAGAGACCAACTGAGTCAGGGGACTATCACATGCAAAGTTGAAGCTTACGTGTCAGAAGAAGAAGGCTCTTAAAAAGTCCTACAAGTCGCAAAGATAAAGTTCCAAAAATCCTACGCGTCGCAATTTTAAGCGAAGGGTGCAATGCACGGGACTTTCTCTAATTTTCTAAAAATATTGGTTAAATCACATTAATTATTGATACGTTACGACACTTGTTAATTGCGGTAAATTATATAAATTGAAGTATAAGATCACATATTGAAAACACCTTTTTGGAAAGATTTGATGCATACTTTTACTTACAAATCAAATGTGAATGTTACAGTAAAAATTATTTTGGTATAATCTTAGGATGCTTTTTTTATAAGCAATACTTTTGACATTTAGGAACAAATAATAAGCGACAATCTCGTACTAATATATAATCGTAGATTAATATCTTTTAACTTAACACTCAAGCCATGAATATTCTAATCACCAGGTTAAAACAACCTTATATCCAAACATATTGGGAAGGAAGAAAATCACTATCTATATACTCATTTTTGTAGTTCTTTTTGTTTTTGTTAACATAATCTAATAAAGAGTTACAATTTTTCATCTTAAGGGATTATGTGTATAAGCTCAACCTTCCTATAAGCATAAATGCTAATTGAGCATCTCATATCTTTCTTTACGTAAAGTACTTCGCGTATTTTTTTTTTAATCGAGTTATCAATGTCTTTCTCTTTCGGCTGTCCAATCCAGATTTCCAATATAACTCGTGCACGACTACTACGTTGATACTACCTCTAAACACCTTAGTGCTACTACTATAAATGAGCATAATTAGAACTACCACTGTAAATACCTTATCAATTGCTCTAGGCATATTAGAGCATAACTTGTACACCACCATTATATTAATCCCATCTCTAATCACCTTAGAATTACCACTTATTAGGTATTACCATTATCATCACGTCTGCCATCACTATAATCTTACTGCTATGATTACCATCACCACAACCTTCTCGAACATGCCAACACCATTGCAACCATCGCTTGTCAGAACTATTATTACAAATCTCAATCTCATTAATAGTGCTACCTCTACCACCACAACAATTACCACTATCACATTCATAACATTGTCATCTTTACAGTCCCACCACCGTCGTACTGACATCTACCATCGATATCTCAATAGTACAACTATCATATTTGGTCATTGTTATCAATTAATGGATAATTTTTTTTTAACTCATTTACCCTTACATTTATTTTCTTCTAACTCAATCTTAGGTTGTCACAGGTTAATCTTCATTGGAGTACACATATCTTCTTAGTTAAAACTGAGCATAACATGTTATGTAGTACTTATAAAAAATTAGATTACTTTTAAACTTACTTTTAGCAATTTCAAAGAATAAAAGTTATTGAGCGTATAATTCTCTTGAAATTTTTAAGTCTTCTTTCATATGTTCCAAAAGAAGAGTAAATTATCGCAACAAAAATAAATATATGAGAACTACTTAAATTGAGAACAATATGACTCAATTGAAAAAAAAATAACTCAATTTATGAATGATGATTTTAAGTGAAACCACGTTTAATTTATTCTTTCTTTTATGCATTTATTAGTTTGCGAAATTACTTAACATGACAATTAAGCTGGAAAAATTGATCAATTGTACCGGACAAACGCCCATGTCATGCAATAGAAGGATGAATAAAATTTCTTAATACTTTAACAATTGCATTTTCATGTAGTATGGCAAGGTATTTAAGACCCCTTATGGTTATTTCTAGCGAAAAAAAGTATAGTGAGAAAGCTCCAAATATAGCAATAAACGCTTCTCAAAGTGTGTGCTAATATAGGATAAGCCTTACCAGAAATGATCTCAAGCTGCTGATTATTCTCAACCCTCGTGAGATCTTATCCTTGACGATATATTTACGATGTTTCACTTCCATCAAGCCTATAAAAGCTTCATCGCCAAAATATACCTAATAATATTAAATTGAATATATAATTATCAATAAAACTTTTGGAATGAAAAAGGTAAAGTTTACATACACCACCCTTGCCATATGTCACTCAACGTGAGTAGAGCTAGAATTTTAAATTTAGCAAGAGTTTTATTTTTTATATAAAAAAAAAAGGTTTGCAAACAATGAGAGAGTTTCATACCCAAAAATATATCTCTAGCTCCCTGTTTCTTGGGCTTCAAGAGATTTCATCTGTAGTGATCCATGAATAAAGTTTCAGTTCTAATCATGAACGTTATTTACAACTTCAAGCACGTAATCACTTAAAAAGGTATGCAATGAGAAAAGTCAAAAGTGATAAAACAAACAAAAGAAACTTTGTCATAGTAACTTATGAACTACACGTCACCATTTGTAGCTATTTTGTTAACAAAAGTGTGTTGATCATAAAATTCCAAATTTAGTTTCAAATAACTTTGAAAAGCTGCGCAAATAATGAAAGGAGTCTTACCCATACTAATTACGCTCAATGAAAATCTGATCACTTTATCTTTAACGAATGCTTATCATTGCTAATTAAGCTAAGCAGAAAAAACACCATCCGCTCGCCCCAGCCTTCCAAACTTCTTTAACATACTAAACTCACACATCAAGTCAATGCATAAATTGATTCGTATGTATAACTTACCTTAGTGGTGGAAAATCAATAATTGTTTTCTTCCGCTGCAAAGCTGCACCTTCAATCTAGCTCCAACAAATTCAAGTTGGTAATCAAAGTCAGGCCGAACTTGACAGACTGAGGATGATCTGGAAACGATACCAGACAAAAAATCTAAAACCCAACTACTTTAATAATATTCCATAAGGTACCTTTTATGAATATCTTTTCAAAAAATTTCCTTTTATTGACTTGCATCTGTGTCTAGTCCCCAAAAAGAAAGAGAAACATTTGCTTTCCTACATTAGATAAAATGTTGCCAACAAACTTCCTCCTTTACAACATGACATAATTATACATAATTTATTGATGTCAAAGATCAGCTATACTTTCCAACTGCCATTTTATATCCATTTACCTCAATTATTAAAAGGCTGATATATAGCGTTCGCAATGTACACGTACATATGTATACAAAGTAATTGCATAATTAACCATGTGTATACACTTCAATATATATGTATATGGCCAAGAAACATCAGTAATGTATAAGATTACTATGGGCATGACCCAGGCCTAAACTATGTTTCAGGAACCCATCCAAACCATCATCGTCATGCTGCTCCCGGCTTGCCAGTTCATTCAATCAAAGCTACAGTATCTTTGCTCAGTGCTCAGTGGTGGTGCCTCTCTTGGTACCACCATAAATAAAAATCTTGCTCAGGCGCCCCCTGGTGTTTGTGAAGTGCAAACTCCACCGCTTAAATCAAAATCTTATTTGATTTACACAATATACTTCACAAAAATTCAATAAGCTATGCAGAACAGATCTGAAATCATATGTACCCTTAAGGCAAGCATATGGACTTTAGGGTTTTTGTACTGCAACCTCTTCTTCACGTCTTTAACAACATATTTCGCTATCCTGAAGCATCCAACACAAAACCATCTAACCTTGTTATATAAGGGCAATTAAATAACCCATGTCCTCCATTAAGCAACTATTTTATAACAGAGAATATAGCTCAATAAAATAGTTGCTATAGCCCATGTCCCCTAACTCAGTTGGTCTCTTTATTTAGAGTCCAACTCTTTTTTTCAGTTTCCAAAACTGAAAAAAAAAAAAAATGAGTGTCAAACGGGGCCTAAGTAAATGTAGGCATTTTCTTCTTTTCCATTTTACAGTTCACATCATTAATCAACATTCCCATTTTATGGATGATTCTGATATAGTTGATGACTATTATTAAATTGAATAGAATTGAGAGTCATTTGTATTAAAACTCATAAAAGAAGGTAAAAAGGACACAAATCATTATTTAGTAAATATTTGGGTAGACTTAAATAACTTACTATAACATGCCGTGAAACTTTGTAATAAAAAATAAAGCACGTGGAGCTATTTCACTTACTTTCAAATAAACACCCTATAAAAAGAGATTATATAGCATTATGTATTCGCAATATTTGTGTGTAATTGTTTTCTTCAAGGTCATGTTTGATGATTTTTTGACCATTCGTTTTGATGTATTTTTGAAGACTTTCTAAGACAATCAATTTAAACATATGCGTACAATGTAGCACTAATGATTATCTTAATTCATTATAAAAATTTTAGAGTGTTTTACAAAAGTTTTGCATATGATTGAGGTTAAACAGTTATAAAGTGAAGACTATTCTTACCCATGTAACACTTTGCAATATTGAGGTCAAACAATTAAAAAAGAAGAAATCTTTTATCTTGTAAAGTATTAATATTAAAATTTCACATATGATTTTCATAATTTACCTTGGTGATATTTTGTGTTGTTTTTTTTAATTTTTTTTTTTTTTTTTTTTTTTTGAGATGTTAAAAGTGAAATTTAAGGCCTAATAAGTACATTTACAGTTATTTATTAACTAAATTTATCATAAAAGTGTCATAGTAGTTAATACAAATTTTGCAAAAGATTGAGATAGATAATCTTATAATGATGATTATGCTTATTGTCAAATAGACTGTAAATGGTTGATTGAGTTTATATCAGATAATATGCTTAAATGATTATAATTTTAGACTTATGAGCTATATTGGTTTAGTTTTTATGCCACATACTATTGGAAACATTTTTTTGAATTTAAAATTTATTTAAGCTTTAGTAATCAAATTAAATCCTAATAACTTAATTAGTTGATGAGACGAACCTTTAGAATGTGAGGTTACTTAGTTAAAAATTAATTTGTAGAGTAACTTGCTATTTTTATATCTTAAAGTACTTTTGAAAATTTAGTCATATTATGTATGAATTTTTTTTCCTGCGTCTATTAAAGAATGTGACTTATAAAAGAGTTTGAGGTTATAGAATTAAAACTAATTTTTTAACTATCCTATTATCATGATATATCAAAAATACTTTTAAGTTTTGTATGTTCCGTAAAGAGAAAAGATAGTTAATGTTTCTCATGTATACATTTGTCAGATTTGATTTTGTTATATTTAAGTAATTTTAAGGTGTTATTAGTCAAAATTCAAGGTCTAATAAGAATATATACATTGATTAGATAGAGATTTAAAATATGTGAAATTGATATTCCAGTTTTATAGTTAAGGCTTCGGCCAAATATACCCACAAAATGTTTACTAAAAACCATTCTAAAAACTTAGGAAGTAGGATTGTAAACATTTTTCATATTAAAAGTCTATTTAAGTGCTACTAATCAAATTAAATTCTAGTAAGTTAACCAATTAATAATGCGAAGTGCTAAAATATTGTCAAATTAGAATAATATTTTTTCAAACTTTATTTTAAAGAGAAATGGTACATATTGTTGTAGTTGCAATACCTCATTTTTAAGTTGATATTTGATGTACTGTAAAAAAGACATAGTCTTGTATATAAAAAGTTTTACACGTAAATGAAGTTAAAATAATTACGAATAAATTGATTATGCCTACATTTGTATGATAGATTAGAATGGAACTTTGTAAAATTACAAAAAGAATTAGTAAGTAGGGTATGATTTTCGCACTTTATATTTTTGAGATGTTATATTGTTATTTCAAAGTACTTTTGAGGTTTTAATAAACAAAATTAAGGCCTAATATCTGAGTATATTAATTAGGTAGAGTTTTAGAAGGTGTAAAATTAGTTTCTTAATTTTATAAAATTTATAAATATAGGCTAAAGTATACCTACGAATTTTTTAATAATAAATTATAAGAAATAGTTAAATAGAGTAGAAAAGGAAAAGAATACCAAAATATATAGGATTCTTGATTATATATATTCAATTCAAAAGAGTTGGATTCTAAATAAAGAGACCAATTAAGTTAGGGGACTACCACATGTAAAAGTTGAAGCTTATGTGGCAAAAGGAGAAAGTTCCTAAAAAGTCCTACGTGGCGTAAATATAGAGCTCTAAAAATCCTACGTGTCGCAAATATAGAGCTCTAAAAATCCTACGTGTCGCAATTCTAAGCGAAGGTTTCAGCTTTTTATATATAATATATAGATATAGATTATTTTTTACAATCTAGACTGTAGTATAAATGCTGGATCAAAGAAATAATGTTGGACACATTCAACTCTCATATTCAACTCTCCTTTTCTTTTCTTTTTTTTTTCTTTTTCTTTTACGTTTTGAAGCTTTTGTTTTGTATCAATATGGATTTTAGTTTTCAGACTGGGGAACGATGTGTTTTGTAAACATTCACAATTAATCAACCTCTTTGTCTTTTTTAGACACGCAGTCTTTCTATTTTCAATTCAATTTTTCGTTTTCAAAGAAGTCCTCGGGTAAGAGGCAAAAAAGAACTCGCGTTAAAATTTGGAACTTGCCCGCAAGAACAAACACATATACGCTGAGATGTCGACATAAACTCTTTAAGATGTGTTTCATTTCTATTATTGTTCTATGAAAAATAATACAAACATTTCATTAGTAAACTACATATATGTTTACAAAGTCGTCCCGGCCGTTTGACAATTAATAAACTACATAAACATTCACCCACTCCGATGAACGTGAAAAATCTCCCGGATTAACTGAAGAATGCTCTCAAAATTATGACACGTGAGACTTTTGGAGCTAATTAATTCCTTAAGCTGCTTCTAACAATGTTGAAGGGCTAAACCGAATACCTAAGCCTATATTTCCATTCTCTTGTCCACACAAACTTTAAGATAAACTCAAAGACATCGCCAACTCATCACTAACTCGTGTAAGATGGTCATCGACTCAACTATGACTTTCTAATAATAAAAAACGTAAATACATCAGGACATTCCCTTTCTTAAATTAACTTTAAGTACAAAAAATAATAATGAATTTTAAAATAAATATTTGCAATTGTGTGTGAAATAATAATGAATCTTAAAATATACTATATTGTAGCGCACAAAGTCCAAATTGTTTACTCTCTAAATAAAAAAACTTATTGGAACTATACTTACTTGCATATACTATTGAATAAGAACTCAATCACAATCTACAAAACAAAATTAATAAAGTAAGTAAGTATAAAAGGTTTGTACGTTGTGCAATTGCATCGTCGTCTATCTCTACACGACAAGAATACTAATAACTAAATAAGTGTTCAACCTCAAACATTCCTAAAACTTTTGTAGATGACTATAGCTTTTTTGTCAAAATTCAAATGATCATTATCGTATAATTACACGTATTTTCAAATTGATTACCTTAGAAAATCTTCAAAAACACGTCAAAATGGATGGTAATAAAAAAAGCGTCAAACATGACCTTGGAGGAAAACAATTAAAGCATAGATATTACCACTATACGCTATATTATCCTTATTTAGGATTAATTCATTTTAAAAGGTTGGTTATCTGAAAGAAAGTAATATAACTTCACATACTAAGGTCTACTTTTAGGCTCCTTTTTTAGTAGCTTATTCAAGTCTACACAATATTTTGTTAAATGTAACTACCCAATCTTTCGAAACGTTAGTTTCATATAAACAAAGGTAGAAACCTTAAATATCCAAAAGTTTTTCAAACTGGCTATTCATAGCATCTACAAGTCAATCTCTCCAAGAAACATAAATAAATGTCTTGCCGTCCTAAAGCAGTTCTATAATCCCAAAACCATTCCAACACGGAATATTTTCAATTCCACTCTATTATAATTTCTAAAAGACTAACACGGACTCTGACACAAAACTATTGGTCTCCGTCAACGTAATCGGAGTTTATATGACTGAATTATGACAAGATAAAGGCACGGTACAAAGTGGACTTGAAATTGAGATAACATCAGGTAGAATACTCATGTATACAGCTTTTCCCATTAAGCTGTAGAGTAGATGACTAAGAATCAAACAAATGGTAATGAAAGAATGGACATGACAAAGCGTGGATGAATTTCTTCTTTGGCCCGCACTTGAAGGTGGAAGTTTCCATGCCAAATGAGAAGGTTTGACCATTGTGAAGAGATGGCAACAGCTATTGACCCCTTATAAGTTACCTTATCAGTAACTTATACAAAGGAAGATTGACCAGTTTGTATGTACCATTACAAAGGCATGGGGGGGCACTGTAAACGCATACTCCGACTAGGTACATCTTTGAAATTTAACTTGCTGCAAAAACTTTATCCAATTACAAAGGCATGTTTCACTTTTTTTGTTCGAGTTAAATTTCTCGATTTCTCATGCTTAAAATATATAAGCAAGACTTCCGGATGTTTCGCTTTTTTTAAAATGACTCGATGAGTTCATACATGTTTTGAGGAAGCCTAAAATGGTTAACATAATGCACTTGTCGCAAAGAAAGTAAATAATTGAAACTCTAAGACAGTTGAAATATGACTTGATCCCACTAACGAAGACGAAGACTAGTGGGGTTTTCCCAACTCTTGCATCAATTCTCAATTGAGACATACACTTGATACTACTTCGACTGACGCACTTGACCAATAGTACCGGCATGTACAAAACTTAGGCTAAGTTTGACCAAAAAATAAAATTTTGGTTTTCAGTTTTTAAATTGAAAAAATTAAAGAGCAGTTTAATTTTTTATTTTTTTTTACAAAAACAAGTGGCTGTTTGATTACCCAATTTTATTTTGAGTTTTTTTTTTTTTTTTTGATAATCCAGTTTTTATTTTGAGTTTTTTTTTTTGTGGTGATTTGCGGTGGCGATGGTCGACAGTGGTGGTGGCTGGTGGCTGGCGGCGGTGTCTGACAGCGGCCGGAGGTGGTTGCCGACGGCAACCTCCGGCGACTACCGGCAAGCCGTCGGCAGTGGGGGGGGGGTGGTCTAAAAAAAAACCAGTTTTTGGAGTTTTTTTTTTTTTTTTTAACTCTTCAGTTTAAAAACTGATTTTTTAAATTGGAGAAGAAAAAAAATGGTTGTCAAACATACTTTTTTTTTCCAATTTCCAAAACTGGAAAAAAAAAATTGAGTGTCAAACGGGGCCTTAGACTACTACTGGTCCTGGTGCATGACCCATCTTGGGTTGTTCAGACTAATATGTTGGACCAGTAAGATGTGTGAAAACAAAAGCTTCCCACAGACAAGACTAGAAAGGTTCACGGGCAAGTCTTCCTTGTCAATAACTAAGGACTTGCTATTAGGGGTGAGCATCAAACCGTTCAAACCGATCCGAACCGCTCAAACAGATCAAACCGAACCAATCCATTCCGAATCGTCCAAAGATCTTAACGGTTTGGTTTCACATTTTCCAAACTGACCTTGGTTCGGTTTGGTTCACAGTTCACATCTTTGAAACCGATTCCAAACCGAACCGAACCGACCTATGATATGTTAATATATTTTTAGTAACATTCTATTGATAATTACACACATAAAGTACTAAGCAACTCCAAAATAAACAAATATTGAAAGTTAAAAGAAACAAAAATATTAACAACACTTAGAACATAAAAAATTTGTGATCAATATCTAGTTTATATTTACTCATTCTTTCTTATTCATCAACGAGAACTTATATATCGAATGAAATAAGATTACATGCAATTTAGAAAAAATATAACTTCAATTAGTAGGGTGCAAAGTAACGACCACTTTAAGTGGGCACACCGATCCAAATCGACTAAATCGAACCGTTTAAACCGACCAAACTGAACCGTCCAAACCGATAATGTTTGGTTTGGTTCGGTTCACAAATTTTCAAACCGAGAGGTAACGGTTCGGTTTACGGTTTGACTCCCAAACCGAACCGTGCTCACCCCTACTTGCTATATAAGAGAGAGGCATTCCTGATCGGTTGCAATAAAACTTGCCTTTACAGACTAATGACTCAAAATTGAACTACTCTGCCATTGAGTTAAGACAGTTGTTTGCTTTGAAAAGTTTCGATTAGGAAACATGAGGCTGTCAATGCTGCTTGATCTCTGCCTTCTCTTTATCTTGCACTTGCAGCATCAACTTGCTTATTCCTCACCTTCCCATCCTTCCACTGCAAATAATCATCTGTGCCCTTCTGAGCAAAGCCAAGCTCTTCTTCAGTTCAAACTGGACTTCACCATAGACAGTTTTGCTTCTGCCGATTGTGATTATGACGAGCAATATTCTCAACCAAAGACAATGTCTTGGAACATGAGTACAGATTGCTGCACCTGGGATGGAGTAACGTGCGATAGGTCGACAGGTTATGCGACTGGCCTCGACCTCAGTTGCAGCCAACTTCAGGGAATCATTCATTCCAACAGCATTGTTTTCCAGCTTTCTCGCCTCCAGAGGCTCAACCTCGCTCATAATGATTTCTCTCTCTCTGGGGTTCCCCGCCAAATCGGCAGGTTTGCAGGTTTGACACATCTAAACCTCTCTTACTCAAACTTTTCAGGCCTCATACCCCCAGAAATTTCTCGTCTTCCCAATCTTGTTTCGCTTGATCTCTCTAGCAATGACCAAAGTTTTAAACTTGAGCCTAACAGTTTTAAAACACTCCTTCAAAACTTAACCCGATTGAGTGAAGTTTCTCTTTCGTTTGTCAACATCAATTCAGTTTTGCCCATGAGCTTGTCTTCTTCTTTGTCTTCTATCAGTCTTCAGAATACTGGACTGCACGGGATACTACCAGATAAAGTTTTCCAACTGCCAAATTTGCACACACTTGATTTAAGTTTCAACAAGGATCTCACTGGTATTTTACCAAAAACGAACATGAGCAGTCCTCTCAGGTGGTTGGATCTTTCAGCAACAAGTTTACTTGGAGAATTACCGGATTCAATTGGCCTTCTGAAGTCTTTGAATCACTTGCAACTCACGGGATGCAACTTTTCAGGGTCCATTCCTTACTCTATGGGAAACCTCACTCTTGTAACTTTTCTGGACCTGTCAGATAACAGATTCAGTGGAAATCTCCCATCTTCACTCTCAAATCTTAAGCAACTGACTCAATTAGATCTTTCATTTAACCACAATCTCGAGGGCCAAATTCCAGATGTTTTTGCTAATCTCAGACAGCTAACATCTCTTTCGCTTAGAGGTAACAATTTCTTTGGTCCATTTCCATCCTCAGTTGCCAACCTTACACAACTTGAAGTGTTAGACATGTCATCTAATTCGCTGACAGGCCCCCTTCCCTCCAATATTCTTCAGCTTCCAAACTTGACTGACCTCTATCTATACAATAACTTGCTGAATGGTACAATACCATCTTGGTTGTTTTCTCTTCCGTCACTCGTGCAACTGGACCTCTCCCGTAATCAACTCACTGGGCCAATGCATGAGTTCCAATACAAGTCAGTGGAGTTCATTGATTTCAGTAACAACGAGCTAACTGGTCCAATTCCACTATCAATTGCAGAACTTGAGAACCTGACTTCTCTCTACCTCTTAGGGAACAATTTAACGGGCATTGTAGACCTAGACATGTTCTCAAATCTCATAAACCTTCAGTATCTTGGGTTGTCTAACAACAACCTGTCAGTGATTGCCACTAACAAAAGCAATGTACAATTGCCCAGTCTTATCTGGTTACGTTTGTCCTTTTGCAAGTTGAAGGAGTTCCCACCTATGTTAAGAGCGAACGAGAATCTAGATGTGCTGGACCTATCCTACAACGAAATTCAAGGCGAATTCCCTAAATGGGCAGAGTCCAGGTGGGGGGATTCATTAACTTATCTAAACCTTTCTCACAACTTTATATCGGGTCTAAAGCACTTTCCTTGGAAGAAACTAGGTATTCTTGATGTTCAGTCAAATTTACTACAGGGACCATTACCTTCATCAATTTGTAATTTGAGCTCCTTAGAAATTCTTGATCTGTCAAATAATAGCCTGGGTGGTGTATTTCCGCAATGCATGGGAAATTTCAGCAATCAGCTTACTGTGTTGAATTTGCAAAATAATGGTCTGGTTGGGACCATTCCGACAGCTTTTGCAAAGGGCAACAGATTGAGGAATCTGAATTTGCGTGGCAATCGATTACAAGGAACACTGCCAAGATCTATGGTCAATTGTAGAAACTTGGAAGTTCTTGATATTGGAGAAAACCACATAAACGATACATTCCCCCATTGGTTAGAAACTTTACCAGAGCTGCAGGTTCTTGTCCTAAGATCTAATAGATTCCGTGGTTCAGTAAGCAGTACTTCCAAGATCCAGTTTCCCTTCTCCAAGCTGCGAATCATCGACCTCGCCGACAACGAGTTTACTGGCAATCTGCCAACAACATATATCAGAAACTTCAAGGCCATGATGAACGTGGAAGAAGCCAGGACGGCACTTAAATATATGGGGGAAGTAAATTATCACGAATATTATGATGATACAACTGTGGTAATGAAAGGATTAGAGCATAAACTACCACGGATTCTCACCATCTTCACAACCATTGATCTATCAAACAACAAATTTAAAGGAGGAATTCCAGACATCATTGGGAGTCTAAGGTCACTCAAAGTGCTTAACCTCTCCCATAACAGCCTTGTAGGTCAAATCCCGCCATTGCTGGGAAAGCTTTTGGTGCTTGAATCATTTGACCTTTCTTCCAACCAACTTGGTGGAGAGATTCCTGAACAACTTGCAGACATAACCACTCTTTCGGCCTTAAATCTCTCCCGAAATCATCTTGTGGGACGTATACCTCGAGGCAATCAGTTTAATACGTTCGGAGCTGATGCATACAGTGGTAATTCCGAGTTGTGTGGACCTCCATTGTCAAGAAACTGCGAAGACAGCGAAACTCCAAAGCCTCCTCCGCCACCAGAAGTCCAAAAAATCAATGATTTGGACTTTGCAAGTGGGTTTACCTGGAAAGTTGTGTTGTTGGGATATGGGTGTGGAACAGTTCTTGGACTGGCAGTGGGAAGTGTCATGTTCTTTATAGGAAAACCAAAATGGTTCATCGGAATAGTTGAAAGAGAACAATTGCAGAAGGTGAGAAGGCCCATTACTGGAGTTTTCGAAAGAGAACGCCAGAGAAAAGTGCGAAGGAGAGAAGAGAGGTCATGGAAGAAAAAGCTTGAGATTTTTCTAAGGTAAGTCATGCTCACCAAAGTTTTGTTGCCATTGAGCTGTTCTATGCCTAGACTGTTCACTTCAAAGCAACTGCAGAGTCATGATTTTCGTAGTGAATTTCTACCTCTGTGCTTTTGAAATACAAACAATGTATATTAATCTAAACAAACAAGCTGCTTTTCCTTCTGCAGGTTTCATGTGGCATAAAGAAGCTGCTCTTTCCTTGAGAGTGAGTAGTCTTGAGGTTTCCCTGAGTTGGTTTTATGACATTGAGGATCATGTCATTCATGTGTGGTTACAGAATAAGGACTCTGTCCCTGTAGCCATATGTGTTGGCCCAGAAGAATGAGACAGAGAAACCAGAAAGAGAACAGTATGCCAAGTATTCTATTTCCTAACTGTAATGTATTCAACTTTTATTCTATGCCAACTTTGATTATTGTTTAGGCCAAATGAAACTACTAACATTTATGTTGAGATGCTGACAAAAAGAAAAAAAAACTTAATATTTAAAGCTACAAACTGTTTGCATCAACAAATTTGAATTAACAAGTCGGAGTGGCCCCACATATACTCGTATCCGTGCTTTGGTGAAACTGCTTCGCTCAATAGTCTCTTGTTTCCCTGAACAATACTGTAGGAATGAAAAACAAAACTAACGCAACAAATATCATATGACATTAGCCCGACAACTGTCCTAATCATCTCTAGCCTATCACCTGATCAAGCAAGTGTTTTGCATTGGTGTATATTATGATATGTATGAGTTTTTGATACTTTACCCAGTTCAGAGGCAGTATGTTTGATTTCTGAAGCATGTATTGTTCCTCCCATTAAATAGATAATGATGTACCACTCAAAGTCGGTTGTTAACAAGACGTTCGTAATTACTTAAAACTCTAATTTCCACCAAACCTATTTGTAGCCCTGTTCAGCGGGAGATTTACCGACTAGAACTGTCTTGCCAAGCCACCTTTTTTTGCTCTTGTTATTCAAGTAGCTAGTAATCACTTCATGTGATAAGTACAAAAGTAACTACTAACCACCACTTATGACATTTGAAGACAAAAAAGAAAACATGTACCGCAACAATAAACAATTCATAGTAGTAATATATTTTTTGGTTCTAGCCGTTCCCAACCTTTGGTTCTTCAAGTGTCTACGCTCCCCCGCCCCCGACCCCGCCCTCACTCCCGCTCCTTGCAACTAAGGTTTACACATTGTATGTACATCATTGTTTCTTACTCTAAGCTTTTCCCTGCATTCAGCAGACTTAATATGTATTCACTCATATTTTCCGGCTTCCAGCCAACTCTGTTTCATGGCCCAGACGGAGTGAAGCATGGATGTCTGGCCATCGCTCATACCTTTGCATTCTGAAGTACCAATTGCAGTGAGGGTTGATTGAGGGCAGGTCTAACCCTAAACTATCTAGCATTCATCCAACAGTTTGACTGGTACCGGTGTCTTGAGTTAGACCTTTTCTACCAGCACATGAACCTCCAAGATCTTGATCTTTCCTCACAAGAACACCAACGTAAGAATGCTTTCTTGCAAGATAAACAATCAGTGATATCATCACTAATGTGCGACTCTGGTTTAGTACTTAAAAGGCACTGAGAATCTATCTATCTATCTATTTATTTAATTAGACGTACCCAACAACAACATTCATGACCAGTTTCCTAACTGGGTATGGTCCATGTGGAGACATTTCTGAAGTTTTCAAATCTGTCTCACAACCTTCTGACAGGTCTAGAGCAGATTACTTGATACAATATCTTGATTATGGACAAACTTGCTTCATAGGTCCGTCACTCAATCAGTTAATCCATCTATAAACTGAGCTCCCTTGAAGTTCGTTTTATAGACCAAAATGAAGTTGAAGCAACGGGGGACAATAACAACTTGGGTGGTCTCATTGCACAAAGTTTCTCCAAATAAATGCAGTTCTGTCTGTTTGGACTGCTCGTGCTTATTACTTTACTCCGTCCATTTCATTATTTTTGTCATTCTTCGATATTTTACGATTTTTTTTGTATTAAAATTGTAACAATATCCTCATTATTTCTGATCTACTTTGACGTCTCAAAATGTATATAGTTGATCTATGTTTACTGTATGTCATCAATAAATGTTCAATTTTTTCCCTAAAATTTTGTAAAAAGTAAAAACTATACAAAGTTAAAAAACGAAGGACCATACATAGGTCACAACAAAAGAAGGCGGAGAGATGGTACCTGCATTGGGCCTCGGTGGCCGGCACCATTGGCGGAGAATTCAGTACAGAAGCAACAGGAGATTGTGGCGATCCCACCTTAAGCACCACCGAGGCGGGTTTATTTTGAATAAAGAAGTGGAGCACTTCTGTCGAACACTTGGAGTGCGTCCCGCGAAGAGACAAAAGTACAGAAACGTGCACGTCGAAGAATTGAGAACAGGATTTGTGGTCCGGGCATTGATGAATCAGCATAAAATTGCCATTCTTTCTACCTTTCTTTGGTTCAACAGCGATTACAACTTTTCACCACAGTGAAGAATGTGGCGCACAAATCTAAGCCATTTGATTTGACTGTGGTGTGCTAGAGCATAACACTTTGAACCCAAGTGATTTTAATCAAGCTATGCATAATCAAGTGCATGAATGTCCTGCTCGCGGCTTAGTTGCCATTCCGAAATGATCAACGAAGCTCTAGCCGTATCGTCATAGCATGTGTGGCTTTTGCAGCATTATAGATGATTATACCAATTCTTTATGAAGTTCTGCATTTCTTTCTTTTGACATAAATTATATACTTTTCGATATTCGGGCTAGCCTAGAAGTACTCGGAGGGCGGTGGTCATCCTGTGGCTTGGACGTGGCCAAGGCGGTAGAGCTGATAAGGGGAGGTGGCATGAGGTTCTTGGTGATGAAGGTAGCAGGGATGAATTTGGCCTCAGCAAGCAAAAGGGAGTGACGGTGATGGTCGAACGAAAGAGACTAGAATGCAAACCAATGCATAGGTACTTTGTTTTACAAGGATTAATTACACTCGGCAATATTGAAATAACACTGAGGTACGACGGGGCTTGGAATAGCCGGCAGTGATACTTCAGCTATTCACTTAGGCAGAGGCCTTCCAGCAGGACCCTGTGAAGCCATAGCCCCTATGAGTTTTGTCATCGTCTACAACATAAGCTGTTGGTTGTCACATAACTGCTCAAGCACCGACTCTTTTTCCGGTATGGTTTGATTTTCTTGCCGCATGCATTGGTTTTAATTATGTATCATGCTCTTCTTCTTCAGGAATAGGTCCATCAAAATTTTGTAAGAGAATCCAACAAAGGTGTTGGTCTCATGGGCTGTCTGGCCCTCTGGTTATCCCTAATCACCGTTTCAGTAACTTAAATTGAATACCGATTATACATAGTGGTGAACTACTAGAATTCTAGTGGAGTCGCCATGTAGGTAGTAAGTAGTGCTTATAAGTAGTACGGTTCCATCCTCGTGAGATCGTGGCATTACAACCATGCATAAGGTGGGTGTTAGGGCATAGAACTCTCAACTTGCAAAAGATTAACACCATGAAAGGTAAAAAAAAACATTGTAATTTTTGCAATCTCAAATAGTCATGCATGAATCTTTGCTTGGATACAAGGAGGTATATATAGTCAACAATTCCATGTTTATTTTGGAAAGTGCATGCAAGTCAAGGCTAGCTAACTCTAGTTGCCTTTCCTTTTCAAGTCTGAGACGTTCGGCGAGGCAACTCTTATTACTCGAGTCTAGTATCGTTATCAGTGGGGATATCTTTCGAGGATGACATCTTCCAAAGCTTAAGTTTTTCTCAAGGCTAGAACCATCCAAGCTCCTTATCTTCTTATCTATTTTACAAATGATAAAGTCTTAGACGACTTTAGTTATTCTCAGCTCTGAAATCTTTTCAGACCCTGAGGGTCTTTAAGCATGTTTTATTTCTTGAAGACCTTTGCAGTTTCATCCAAATGTAACAAGGTTATAAGAATCATATCCGGGTGTATGTTACTCTGAGTATTACATATACTCAAGTGTATATTATTCTAGTTTTATATCCAAGTCGAGTAATATACAAAGAGTCGACTTGGGACAAAATGCGCCTCCTCATCATGGGACAAAGAGTCGCCGTTAGCAATTTTGCCCCAAAATGCCCCTCCTCATCATGGGACAAAATGGCTAGATTAAAAGTCAACCATCAACCACCAACCACTTGTGTGTCCAGCGGTTAGTATATGCTAATTTATTACCTATTTTTTCTTCGTTCTCTAATCATTCTTTCAATGTGAATTACATTATGGAGGCTACAGTTTCTGTTTAGGGTGCAATGGATGTTAAGGGCAAGAGTTCAAGCATAGAGACTTACTGGAACCATGAACACCACCCTATTTTCAAGACGCCATTGCCAATTACCAACAAAACTGCCATCACTGCATTGACAGCCGCCAAAGACCAACCACACGCTGACAACCAACACCACCGCCGTGCCGGAAACATAACAGAAAAGTAAACCTACAAAAACAGCTTGAATCGTGTGTAAAAAATTTCATTTGCAAAATACATTACGTTTGATTAAGTCAAAGAACAAAGATCTAAGTGGAAACATGACAAGCTGAAAGAAATTAAATTATAAGAAGGTATATCTGGAAAGTATAATTGGGTAATGGATCTGAGAACAAAAAAGGGAGAAAACAGAAGGCAAGGTGGCTGCTTTGCCGAAGGACGAGGCCGTGTCGAAGATTGGATGGCTGGAGCCTCGACGAGGGGCGATGGTGGAGTCGGTGAGAGGCAGAGGCAGTTAGAAGCAGCGGCTGCATCGGCAAACGATAAGCACGGGGGCACGGTGGTGAAAGGTAGGGCAAACTTTGGCAAGGAGCGGGCGGCACCAAATTCTGCAATACTGATCCACCGAAACTAATCTGAGACCTTGCAGGAACGCCAAGTCTCAGCTCCTCAGCCGCCCGCCACAACTTCCTCGTCGTGTCCCTCCACCATTACACACCTGGGCAGCTGAAAACAGTGTTGGCCTAGGGTGACCGGATATCTGGTGAGGCGGTCGCCAGTTTGACGGAGGATGTCGAAATCACTGCCAGTGTTGGTGATTGGCAGCACAGGTGAAGGGACTCTCAGCGAATTTTACTTTGATTGGGGTAGTGTACATTATCAGAACCTGCAACATTAGCCAGTACGTTGGGGCCTGATGTCTCCTTTGTGGCATCACTGCGCAAAACATGCCAACATCGAACCTATAATATGTGCAATGACTTGCAAGTTGCAAGATTCGTAGTTCTTTTTCAAGGCTTCGTTGGCACTCCAACCCGAATTCTAGCCTGAGCCAGTGGCCGGGTGTAACTGGAAGTCTATTGATCTTTGCATTTTCTTCAGCTCTTCTGTCTTCTCCCTATCTTGACTTCGGTTAATGATTAACGGCCATATTGGGCCGCGAGGCGGGCTTTAATTTTTGTCAGAGCGCTTCGTAACTTCAAGTGAGCCCAGCACAACGTTCGGCGCATGCTCCAGGACCCAGGGCTCCAGGTCTGGATTCTTGATTTTGGGCATTGAAGCCCAATTACAAACCACGGTGACCGTCGGATGAATATGAGATTTCTTCATGTTATTCTTTTTTTCTAGTCTAATATTTAGGTACCACCAAAATTTTATGCTTTGTGTAAAAGAAGGAGTGTATGCATAAGTACAATAGAGTATGTTGCTTGTCGTTCCAGCTAAAAACATACGAACAAATTTTGGATGATGTCCTGTTTGTAGTCTTCTAACAACTTTATATATAATGACTATGAATAATCACTAAAAATTTCTAGTGATTTTTTTACTAATACTTTCAGCGAAAATTCTTAACAATATTTTTTAGCGTCACAAAATTGAAACCACTAAGAATATTTAATGATCATTAATTATCGCTATATGAGAGATAGGAGAAAGATTCTTTCGATTCTGGTAGCAGCCAATTTTTTTCAAATACATATGACCATGTTTGGAGCCATATTTGGTGCCACGCACAAAAGTCAACAAATGAACGTCAAATTTGATCAAGTCGTCAACCTAGGCAAGATGGTCACCAAGACCGACACGCAAGCAACGAATGAAGTTGGACCGTTGAAGATGAAGGATGGCCACCCTATAGGTGATGGTCCATAGCTCTGATCCAATCTTTTTGCTACGACGGCCGTTGCGCAATCAATTTTTCTCTTTTCTCAACCCCTTTTTGACTAATTTACTTATATGCTTTTGCGACACTTAGAGACGCTCCGACAATCCGGACACACTTCAACAACCTTGTAGTACATAACTACTTTAAAAGTGCATTAATCATTGGTTTACTTTTTCGATGAACAAGGTAAAGGACCTGTGACAACGATTAGCTTTTGTGAGTTATCCCCACAACACATTGCCGTTCATCAGAGTGTCACGAGGAGCAAAGTCCCATG
This sequence comes from Escallonia rubra, assembly GCA_033065855.1. Taxonomy (NCBI): domain Eukaryota; kingdom Viridiplantae; phylum Streptophyta; class Magnoliopsida; order Escalloniales; family Escalloniaceae; genus Escallonia; species Escallonia rubra. The sequence goes on along the minus strand of JAVXUO010001572.1, from coordinate 60,101 downwards.
AATGTTCATAAATAGAGGCCTCTTATCTTTTAGGAGATTAGAGTTCATTATACATTTTCTTGTTTGCAGAATTCTTATAACTCTTAGAGAACTTTAAAAAGAAAAATAATTTTGAGACGTAAAAAATCTATTTTTCTTACATAGGACCGTCACTTGTACTCACTTTGCGCCTCTGCTCTGCTTCAGCAGTACTGTCAGCCCTATGAGCTCCACCCAAGTTATCTTGACCCCTTCCCTTGTCTACCCTTTCCTTCATTTGTGACTTAATTATACTTGGTATTCTACTCGGTATATACTTAATCATGGCACCTACAATTGTGGTCGAGCCAACCTCTCTTGGAACTTAGCAAGACTACAAAGAATTTGGGTACGTTTACGTTATTCTGTACTCAAATTTTGCAATGATGACAAAATATTGCTTTTTTTTTTTTATCATTTTGGATATTTGTTTTGGACCACCACCAAATAGTAGCGCCGGCAGCCACCTGTTTTCACCTTTTTCCGTCCGCCCGACCAAGTTGAATTCATGTCAGAGAAGTCCCCACGCCACTGTTACCCACCACCTCCGGCATCTTCGTCCATTGTTACAGACGAAAGGTAGCCCCTCTCTCTTCAATTTCTCTCTTATTTGGTTATCCATTGCCTGGAGCCAACACCGTCTCACCCCATAGACCGTAAAAGCTACCTGTCGAGGTCTCGCCGGAGATGGAGGAAATGGACTTGCGACTTGTTCATCCCAAGATGGAATCGTCTTTTTTTGGAAACCCGAATCAGAGAAATTCAGTTGGTTCCGGCGAATACCCAGAAACATTTTTCTCTATGTTTGCCGAGATGGCGAAACGGGTTTGGCCCTGCACTGTTTGGCCTTCTCCGATCCCGAGGCTGCAATCTTTCAAGTGAGCAAGAGGTGTCGATTCCTGAAGTCTTCATGGAGAGTGTGAATGAAGAAGCCTTCCTGTCGACGGACGGCTCACCGGAATCCGACCCTCGCGTGGCTTTCACAGTGGGGGGACGGGGCAGAAAGTGGACGGGGAGGGTGTGGGGCTCGTAGGGTATATAATTGTAATAGGATACCAATACAAAAGTGCAAATGAAAAGATATAAGTACGAAATCCGACAGAAAAAGTAACTAAATTTTTTTGTGAAACCAACAACTACGTAGAATGAATTTTCTATCTGAATACGAAAATTATTCAAAGTTTCCTTAAAAATTGAAAACTTAAAGGGACATTGTAAATGTATCGGATAAAATAACCCGATCGAAAACATAAAGAACCAAAAGTCCAGTAAGAGCCAAATTAACCAACCAACCAACAACTTGACGTAGATATCGTACCATCCCCTCCGGTGGCAAGCCAGTCTATATGATTATCCAAAGTTTCCTTGCATTCAAACATACAACTTAATGTTTTTAAAAATTTGTGCTTATGTTATCGATGAATCCCGTGTAAACAGCAAAGTAAAAAGTGTCCTTTAAACTGCTCCCTATCCAAGCCACCGGCGAGCCAAACATGTCCGATCGAACCCACGTCGGAATAGTACGCAACGCCGACGGCACGTATACGCGCCTCTTTCAGCTCCCATGCGCCCCCGCCACACCCGAGCCCGATGTGCACTCTCAAGTTCTCAGTAAAGACATCCCCATTAATCCTAGCAACCAAACATGGCTTCGAATTTACCTACCACGCGAAGCACTAGATTCCTCCTCCTCCATTACCAAGCTCCCACTTATAGTGTACTACCACGGTGGAGGCTTCGTTTTCATGAGTGCAGCTTCAACCGTCACACACAGCTTTTGCAACGAATTGGCAGCTCAAACCGTCGCCATAGTTGTGTCCGTCGAGTACCGCCTTGCGCCTGAGCACCGCCTCCCGGCGGCGTACGATGACGCCGTGGAGGCCTTGCATCACATCAAGGCCACCCAAGATGAATGGCTAACTGAATATGTTGACTTCTCCTGCTGTTTTCTCATGGGGAGTAGTGCAGGAGGAAACATAGCCTACCATACAGGACTACGTGTGGCCGCAGCTGGGAATGATGATGGCCTTAAGCCGTTAAAAATCAAAGGGTTGATTCTGCACCACCCGTTTTTCGGCGGGTTGGAAAGGACCGGGTCGGAGCTGAGATTGGCTGATGGGTCGGTCTTGACTCTAGCTGGATGTGATGGTCTGTGGGAGTTATCTTTGCCGGTTGATGCAGATCGTGATCATGCGTTTTGCAATCCGAAGGTGTGCGATGGACCGGGATTGTTTGGTCGGGTTCGGTCGTTGGGTTGGCGGGTCCTGGTCGCGGGTGGTTTTGAGGACATGTTGATCGATCGTCAGATGGAGTTCGCCAAAATGTTGGAGAAGCAAGGCATCTGTACGGTGGGACACTTCGGTGAGGGTTATCATGGCATGGAGGTATCCGAGCCGTCAAAAGCCAAGGAGCTGTTTGTAGCTATTCAAAGGTTTACGTCTTCATAAGTGATCGGTAAGGTCTTATTTGTTGTCGAAAAACTCAGTTCAAGTAAGCTTTTAGTCTTTTACTATGTAGGGGAAGTGGTCAAGAAAACCTTACTTTAGTAGTGCAAATAATTAAGCTTAAGAAAACCTTCCGTTCAAGTAAGCGTAGTACTCTGTGGATACTAGTGTTAGCAGACATTTGGGCTCCCAATATGCCTGGTCCAAGGTTGCTAAGTCTTGTACATGTTACTTTCTTTGTCTTGGTCCCTGGCTTCGGTGTCCAAAAGCTGGTTACTTAGTCCATATTGCGGACTGTTTCTGTTGGATTTAGCGGTTAAAAGGGCAATGGTTTTATAGGCTATCAGAAAGAATGAGAGGGATATATATGGTTTAAAGGGTTGACAAGGTATTAAAAAGGAGGAAGAAGGGCTCTCCACGGGCTATGGACACTCTAGGAATAGTATCAGCTAGGGTCTCATTCAGTTTGGAGTCGTAAGATTGGCTTGAATTGATTGTGGTGTGAGTACCACAATATGGACAGACGTAAAAGTTCTGAATATATATATTAGAAACTTTGCAAATTCAAGCAGTACAATAGTCAAAATAAGGGCAAACTAAGTGCTAAAAAGACAGAAGTTCGCATGAAAAAAGAAAGGTGTCTCGATGAGCAACTACAAGGATTAATGCGCAGTAGTATTGTTTTTCCGAAGTTATAATCTGCTCATAGGTGGTGGGGTTGCATGAGATCTTATGCCATAAGTGAGAAAATAAATAAGTTGCTTTCTTCTATGGTACATCATTTGTGGAAATAACCACTGGGTGTCGACGCCTTGATTACTACGTGGGTTGCAGTAACCCGAGGCATTGGCTTAGCTAAAGAAATATATCTTCTTATCTTAAGTGCCAATATACATGGTCTTATCATGTTATCTCATAACAACAGACAGCTTGAAGTTTTCATGGCCATGGACGTGCTTAATATAAACCTTTATGGTAGCAATAAATGATGCTAAAATGCTAAAACCAGATTACCATTTCTCAAAACTCCATGTTTTTTTCGGTACATGGAGAACTCCTTATAACTTGGACTTTTCTTAACAACTATAATTCAAAAAATACTCCATTACCACCCTATCTAATGCATGTATAGGAAGAAATTTAATTAATCCTAAACTCACTCTCATAACCTCAGGTAACAAGTATTGCTCACAATTACAAGACCCACCAACATAAACGACTTGTGGAAATAATGAGTGACGGTTGATATAAGCACATTTGATTACGCCAAATATTTGAGAGTTCATCTGCTCAATCATTTTCATTCTTCTTATTGCTGGATATTTCCTTCGTACACAACCTCCCTATTTTTTCAGGCGTCTATTGCGTAAAAGACGGAGTTCGAAAAAGTCAATTTTTTTTATGATTCTATCGTCTATGATAGTTGCGACAACATCTGGATAAGTATTAAGTTGCCACATCATATGATGCTAACGTGAACTGATTTCAAAAAGCTTTGAAATTAACTAAGGCTTAACTAAAACACATACTAGCAAAGTACAACCTGGTTTTATGTAATAAGCTCGGAAATGGTTTGTTCATGATCTAAGGATGGATAGTTATTGGATAGAAGTATTCGGAAGTAGAAGAAAAGTACAATAAAAACAATAAGGGCACTCAGCATCAACATGGAAGCTGCAGGCCGGCATCTCCTCCATTATAATTTCTCGCAAACTGAGCTGTAAGAGTTGCAACTTGTTGACGGATAGAATTAAATAAAAAGTTAGACTTTCGTGTGTAAATTACATGGAGTATAATATTAGAACTGGACTCCACTTATATGTGTGTGTGTCTGTGTGTATATATAGTTACACATTGGGAGCTATTATGACCAGAGCTACAACATGTCAGATCAAAGTCAAACCATTGATCCATACGCCTACACAGGCATGCTCCGAAACCCCGACGGCTCAGTCACGCGCCACCCACTCGGGATCCCAAACACCCCGGCCACATCCGATCCCACCATGCCTTCCCCTGCCTTCACCAAAGACATCCCAATCAACCAGTCAAACAACACCTGGCTCCGCATTTTCCTCCCCCGAGAAACCCATGATTCCCCCTCCGCCGCCAAGCTGCCCCTCGTCGTCTACTACCATGGCGGCGGCTTCGTCTTGTGCAGCGCAGCCAATTCCATCTTCCACGACTTCTGCACGATCGCTGCAGTTCAAATCCCAGCCGTCATCGTGTCCGTCGAATACCGTCTCGCCCCGGAGCACCGGCTCCCCGCAGCCTACGACGATTGCCTGGAGGCGCTACACTGGATCAACTCCAGCAACGAAGAGTGGTTGACCAAGTACGCTGACTTTTCTAGCTGTTTTCTGATGGGCACTAGTGCCGGCGGAAACATAGCGTACCATGTAGGTTTGCGTGCAGCTAAGTGTGTTGATGATCTTACACGGCTGAAGATCAGAGGGCTGATATTGCACCATCCGTACTTTGGTGGGGCCAGCAGGACGCAGTCGGAAACAAGGCTGGCCAACGACAAGACGTTGCCGTTAAGCGCGAATGATCTGATGTGGGAACTCGGGTTGCCAGTTGGGGTTGACCGGGATCACGAGTATTGCAATCCGACGGTGGGTGGCGGTCCATCAGGAATCTGGGACGAGATTATGGTGCTGGGGTGGAGGGTTTTGGTTACCGGCTGTGACGGTGACCCGTTGATGGACCGTCAGGTTGAGTTGGTGAAGGTTTTGGAAGAGAAGGGTCTTAATGTGGTCGGTAAGTTTGGCGAGGGAGATTATCATGGGGTTGAGATCAAGGAGCCCGCCAAAACTGGGCCTCTTTGTGTTGTCATAAAGGAATTCATTTCAGCTTGAAAAGATTTGCTGCTAATTGTTTTGGGTTGGCTGAGGGGGTCGTGTTGATCATTTTAAATGGCAACATAAGAAATAATTGTTTCGGTAGTAAAAGAGAGAAGCGAGACAATGAGTTATCATATTTCATATGGTCTTATATAATCAAGATTATTGGTCGACACTCGATATTTGGACTTGTTTAGATAATACTTTGCTAATAATAAAATGGATCAATTGCTACTTGCTTGTGAGTCTCTATTATTCAAGTGTGACCGCAGAGAAATGAATTTTGACCTATATTTGTGCTAGCTTATGTAAATACTCAACATTTCCTGAATGGCAAAACTTAGGGAATTTCATATTTCAAGCATAGAGGGAACAAAATTACAAACATAAAACTTGCTAATAGAATTATAGTCCCACTTTACTTTGAAATTTTGCAAACAAGGTACTCTTATCTGAATCTCAGTCTTTTAATTTGATTTGTTCATTCCAAAGTCGTAATATTAAAGGTCTCAATTATTTACAACTAAGTTTTTTTTACAGTATATCCACGTAGTTGTAGCTCACATAAGACTCTCTAACTCAGTGATGCTTCCATCCTTGCATCAGTGGCGGCCATTGTATGCCGTAATGACTTTATAACAACAGCGACGAAGGGGATGAGATCAGATTCATATCAACGGCAACTATGACAATAATGACCAACAAATTTGGTTTTATTGCCGAGAAAATTAGGAAATGAGGAGTTTTTGGAATAAATATTTGTGAAAGGTGGGTTATATTTGAAAAGTTAAGAAAAAGTGAGGTGAGTTTTATAAATTTCTGAACAAGGGGCTGACTTAAAAAAAGGGTTTTTTTTTAAATCATTTAATTTGTTTTTCCCAAATTACCCTCCCCCCAATTTGTGTTATGCAAGAATTGATACAAGTCATGTTATGCAAAAATGCAAGTACCATTCTGCGAAAATACTTGTCAACGTGTGCACATATATTCAGTTGTCAGGACGTTCTCTTCCCTTCAGATTTCCCTCTAAAAGTACTTGCACCCTCCCCTCACCCCCTCGCTGGCCTCGCGGTAGAGGTACCATAGTATGCAAACTCCAAATCATGAGCTATGCAGAGCAGAAAATGGTTATGCTTTGTCCAAACCATAACAATGTTTACTCCCAAGCACAAATTCATATCTATTCCACCATCTTCCCTCTTACTGAACTTGGACTCGTATTGTGAAACAAATACTAGCGACAAGGTTTATTCATGCAACAGAGCCATTGATAAACTAATAAAATCTGAATCTTTAAACTTTGCCCACAAACTGTTCAACAAAATGCCCACACGAAACACAGTCAAATGGAACATACTACTTTTTGGGTAAAGCCGAAATGGGTTTCCAAACAAAGCTCTTTACCTTTACGGTCAAATAGTTAACCAAAAAGTTAGAAAAAATTCACTTGTTGAATTGGTGGCAGATGTTTGCAGAGTAGTTGAATTTTGATATAATCGGACGAAAACAGTTGCATCTAGTTACTTATTTTTTTGCAGAATAAAAATTGTATCCCGACCATTACACATTCCTAACTTTAAACCTACACACAACTCACCCATCAAATCTTCTAAGCGACATTTCATCAAACAGTTGGCGGGCGACTCTTACTCCTCCCTTAATCTTCACCGCTCTCTTCAACTTTCGCAAATTCCCTCACCTAATCCTTAATTTCATCCAACAAATCGATTCTCAATGTCCACATGTATTTGTTGAGAGGGTAGGGGATTGAGGAAATCTGATGTGTGCCTTTGTTTGTGTGTCTGATTTGGAGGGGAAGATGGGGCAGGGGTAGGTTAGGTAGACAAAAGATGAAGTTTTGAAAAAAAAAACCCATTTTTTTAAGTCCCCCCATTGTTCAGAAATTTTCAAAACATAACCCATTTTTTCTTAAGTTTTAAAAAAATCACCTTCATTTCCTTAGGTATCTAATAACCTTGCTTCTGCTCGCCGCATACTAGCCATACGAGTTCGGTTCACCTGCACTGACAGCCGCTTAGCAACTAAGCCCTACTGGATCTTGTTCGGATCAAGAAGACGTCCTTGATTCTCGTTCGACTAGAAATGGTCTGGTGGCTAGAAGAATTCTAATAGAACTCCCCGGAATAGACATATTAGTATTATTGTTTGGGTATGACCGGACAACTACCGATAATTTCTTAATAGAATATTGATTCTTAGAATCTTTATGACACTAACTTCTAACCCCAAAACTCACTTTTTCTATTTTTTTTCATTATTGCCATTGAATGAGGAATAAAGAGACAAAAAATGGCAGACAATCTCTTGTGCTCTTTTATAAGGGTATAAAATACATATTTTAAGGGTTTAAACGTAGACATAGACATTAATAACATAAATAAGTGGAATCGAAGAAGCTATTTGTGGAGCGAAAAATATGCCAAATTATTTGATAAGCAATAAACTTTTTGTGAATACTACTAAAGGGAAGACTTTTTTGTTGCTACGCCATAAAAAGTTTTTCTATGACAATTAGCATAAAAGACAGTTCTGCCCTTCTAAAACTCACATGTGCTAATTCATTAGGTCGTCGCCACACCTGCCCCCGTATTCACCATCCTATCGTCACCACCAACCCTCAACCGCCGCCACCATCTCATCGGCAGCCCAAGATCATCACCTCACTCACCACGCCAGACCCCCATTGTCGCCCCACCCACCATGACAGCCCCCACGGTCATAACCCACATAACCGTTATTGTACACATCGCAGCCAGTACCACCACAGCCACCCACTACTGCAGCAACAAACCATGAGGAGATCTAACAAATCACCGGTGGATTAAAGGGGGGGGGGGATGGGCAGTGATTTCCAGCCACCTTCCTTGCCGCTGCCTTCGTGCATTGCAGCTGTCACCACTGTCGTGCACTGCCGGTGGCTGGAGAAGATAGTGAAATTTTAGGGTTGTTGAAATTTAGATTGGATATAACGCATTTACCCTTAATAAATTAATACATTTGATAAGAGATATAAGGGCGTAATGATATTTTTATTGTTACTAGTATAGAGCATGTACGTTGCACGTGGATATAGTCGCGAGAGTAATGTTTGAGGTGATATTATTACCTTTTTGGGGATCAAAATAATGTAATTCAATTATATTCTTATTTCTTTTGTAACTTATTTTAGAATTATTTTAGAAAAAATATATATTTGATGTTCGCAATTGTAATCAGTTCAATGGTTAGAAATATTCTTCATAGGCTTCCGAATTGAAGAAATGTTTGATGATAATACTGAAAATAAAAGCAAATGGAGAAACTAAAAGAATGAATCTACGTCTTTTATTTTTAAATTGGTTTATGGTTAATGTCACGCCCCCGACCCGGAGGCAGACCTACACATACTATTTTAAAATATTCCTATTTACGAGAAATATAATATCTAAAATATTTTGCAAAGACATAACCTCGACGAGGTAATCAGAGCTCTAAACATATCCTAATCAAAAGCTAACATTCATGATCAATGTCTAATAAATGCAGCGAAAGTCTGATAACAATAGTCACTACCAAACTTTGGGGTTCTCAGAAGTCATTTATCAAAACTATTATAACTATCTTATTTTCAAGTCACTAAAGCAAGTCTAAAATTAAAGAACAACTCCAAGCTCATGCATACGGCTACCTCTTCTACCGTTGTCTTAGCTCAATTACATGAAATGTGAGGAGAATGTGGTGAGCACAAAGCCCAGTAAAAATCACACCCACACACACCCACGGAGTACAACGCATGTATCCAATAATACGTAGCTGAGTCAAACGAAACAAATGAAAACTAAAGTGCAAAGACGATAATTAAGCCTGGCACGACGAATCTCATTTCGGGGTATTAACGCATCAAAGGTCAAATCAAAGTCAAAGAAACACATTCAAATAATTGAACTAATTATCAAATACGATACAATCACGTAATACGTGACTGTAAAGCACGTTAACCTAAATACGTGAATGTTCTAAATTCAAAGTTTGCATACCAGTAATAATTGTCATATCATGTCATGGCATAACGTTAATCTAAGCACGTAAATGTTCTAAAATATTAGTTCAATTCAACAGGTCAAACGGACATCAAAGTATCTCACGGATATACTAGTCGCAAAAATATCAAAACTTGCATGTATTTCAATAAGGACGACTTAACGATTTCAGAAACTACTCAATATTAGACTCAAATCGAAGAAGACGAAGAGACGAGTTTAACAGAATTGGAATAGCTTGAATCCGAGTTTGTACGGTTCCAGAAATTTTAAATAACGACATATATGCAAAAAGGTTAATAAAATGTGTGCACCATTCAAAATTGGACACGTGGCAAGGCCACCTTTTTCGATTACACGGCTGTTTCTATATGAAAGAAGCTAGAAACTCTTCCATGCAATGATTAGCAATAATTGGTATTAGATATATTACCTAGTCGGCAGAGAAGCAATGATAGCGGCAGAAGAAAGAAAGCCCGAACTGTAATAGAAAAAAGGCCCGAACAGTAATAGAAAAACTAAAACTACCGGTGGAGATTTACGGCGTGAACAAGCACATCAACGGAAGCATTAACAATTCTAAGATGCGTGTGCGATTTCGACACAAAATACCTCATTTGAACATTAACGTTAATTTTGACAAAATATAAATTTTATCATTGATCTAAAATCGGAATAACATGACATCATGATAATGAAGCAAATCTGTACATGAAACCCTTACCTCAATTCACGCTACAAGATTCACAAAGTTGCGTAACCTTCCGAAAGTATCAAACCTAATTAATAAAATCAACCACTAAAATTAAAATCTTCAAATCAATTGTTTTTTTATTAAGGTTTATGATCGATCACTTACCAATTGTGAGTAAAATGTTGAAATCCTCAAGCCCTAATTTTCTTTTTCTTCTCCTCTCTCTGAAAAACTCAAACTCAATTTATCGATAAAATACAACCTAATCAGTCTTTTTATTTCTCTAAACTTGGTAAATAATTCCAAAGGCCCCTAAAGATATGTTACTTATTCAAAAGGAATTCCAAAATATTATTAAAATTTCAAAAGTAGCCTAAGAATTAAAATATTAACTATATATTATTTGGGGTCTTACATATAAAATTTGTAATTTTCAAGAACAGGTGCTTTGCATTCCATCAATAAGAAATGCAAAACACCCGGTCTTCATCTGCAATAACCGAATATATTTTCAGTTCAAATTGACACTATATTTAAGCCTTGTTTTTTTATGCATATTTAACCCTTATTCGTTTTTTTTTCAACAATTATTTGTTTCTTAATTTATTTTTCACGTATTTCAATTTTTTATTTTGTTTTTTTTTTCAGTTGGTTAATTGTTTGCTAACCTAAAAATGTAAGGAAAAAAAAATCACAGTTCTCATTAACCAGTTCAATATCTAATGTTTATTTTATTGGTTAAATTACACACGTCACCCCTGAGGTTTGTCCTAAACTACGCACGGCACCTACTAAGTTATTTTATTACACTAAACTACATTTTTTTTTTATTTTTCCATTCAAAGAATTAACATAAGTAAGAAAATGACGGTAATACCCCTCGTAAGAATGTAAATTTACCCAAACCACCATAATCAGTATCTGACCAATTCTCTACCACCACAATTTATTTTCACCACCCACCATGCCACTGTCCTATATCTAGCTCCACCACTTTCTTCCCTTAACATTTTTCACTAAGACTGAACAACATACTTCTTAGTTATGGCAAAATCGTGCATCATTGTAGGTTCAACACGTGAGATTTCAACTTCGTCTGACTTTACCTTCTCAGGCAAAAACTTGAAGTACTTGAGGTACGGCCTCTGCACGTCGTCGTAGCTCAGAGAAAAGAGCTCACCGGAAACTGGTCGAGCTTCAAGTGAGCTATCATGGTGGAATTCAGCTGCTCGTAAAAATTGTACCTTCCGACGGTCTTCAGCTCGCCGAAGGGCGTGATTTTCAGGTGGTGAGGTATGTCATCTTTAGACATGGCGAGTAAATAGTTGTTGAAATAAACAAAGCCGGCATTTGCCACTCTGATGCCATGATTGTGATCAAGGATCCCAAACAGGCCAAGTGCGTAGAAGAGAAGCAGCCTGCTATGCCGGAGTGGCCGTGTAACTCGCTGATCTAGATTTAGATCTGACTCCCAATTGGGTTCTATAGATCCAATTCCAATCGGAGTGTGTGTGTGTGGGTGGGGGGATGGGGGGTACGGGCAATAGGTGGCCGGAGCAGCGGGGATATCAGCCCCAACCGGCGTCGGTGGGAGCTGAAAGGCGGTGGTGGATATTGTAGACCGTGGGTGGGTGGGTTGGTTTGGGTGGGTGAGACACATTGGGTGTGTGTGTGAGTGTGTAAAAGGCATACAACAATGGTGGCAGGGCGTCAGCGTCGGCGTCAGCAGTGGCGGAGCCAGGATTTTATTCCAGGGGGTGCAAAAATTTATATCGAAATCGCTAAATTTTTTTATAAGTAAAATAATATACAGAAAATGAGTGTAGTCACTAAAATTTTTTTATAAGTAAAATAATACACAGAAAATGAGTGCACTTTTCGATAATACACGAAAAATGAGTGCACTTTTTAGTGTATTAGTTTTTTCTTCTCAGTTTGCACTTAAATAAGATCTATGTCATACGAGCTCCTATGCTTTGTTCCTTTTGACTTACTGACAGATTACCTACGTATGATAGTCCCAAAAATTACGTAATTGTCCCAGGAAAAGAGTAGAAGAAGTGCCAACACATAACAACTTGTTCTTCTTTAAAGTGATTATCCTAGATGATCATCAATATGTATGTAAACCAGATGTAACATAAATTCAAGATCCAACCTTCATTCTCCTGCAAAAATCTTGATCACTCCAAGACTTTTCATCTACATCATTCTCCTTACTAATATTTTCTTTCCAGATTAGTGCAGACAAAGAAGAACTGAACACAATCTTCTATATGCTCCCTGTTTGTGCACAGGTCTTTACCACATTGATTGCACCTCACCCCTCGAAATCCACCATTTTATCCTACCCATCACCAACAAAAAGAATATTACTACAGCATGAGCACCTTTTCACTAGGATTAGCTGTTACATATATAAGACAACTTCCACAACAGATAAATGAAACTCACATCTGGATTGTCTAAACTATAGAACAAAGCACAAAACCCTTCCAAGGCTTAAAGAATGCTGTGGTAAATTTACACAAAGTTCCAAATATAAAGTTTTACCTTGAAAACATGACCTTCCAAGCACGAATTTTCAATTTTGGGCGCAGAACAAAGAATTTATATACAATTGGACATATTGACATTCTCCAATATCAATCTGATGGACGGTGTATGGTGCTGGAGATAGTTTTCCACTGTCAAATTCTCGAGCCATTGATAGATATACCAAATTTGAAGAACACTGCTTCCGCAGTCGGCGCTTCCATTCTGCTAGTCGGCTGTCGTTCCAGATCTGAGCTGAGCTCTCTAGAGCGAGTCGCCTCGAGGGCCCCTCTCGTGTCGGCATGTTGCCGTCGCCTATCGTCGGTAAGTGGGTGTCTACGGTCTACCTTTGTGGAAGTGCATGAGAGTCTGTGAGAGAGAGAGAGAAGTTGAGGCTGTTCGCGTAGGGAAAGTCGCAAAGAGAGAGTTACAGACCACATGAAATGAAAAAGAAAAAAAAATCTTTCGGAAGTTGAGGGGGTACATTAGCCCCCCATCGTACAAGCATGGCTCCGCCCCTGGGCGTCGGCGGGGCGGCAGCGGCGACGATTAAGCATTTGCTTTGGTAAGGAAGAAGAGGAAGATCTAAGGGTATTTTGGGAATATCATAACTTCTAAAATGTGCCATAACTTTTCTTGACGGTTCCTTAATGGAAGTGGGTTCTATGTAGTACAATGACAAACCACCGAGGACAAATGGTAATAAAAAAAACTTAGTAGGTGCCATGTGTAGTATAGGGATAACCTCAGGGGTGCCGTGTGTAATTTATCCTATTTCATTTTAACCAAATTAAAAATAGAATAATAAAGGAATTTCTTTGTTATGTTTTTCTTTCTCATCACACTTTTCTTTTCCCAATATATAGAATAGATTCATTACCCAATATTCTTTTAATTTCATCAAAATTTAAAAGGGAGTAATAAAATAAGGATAAGAATGTAATTGACGTAATTAATGGATGACATAATCGTCCAAAAATAATTTACAACATTCATACTTTATAGGTAGTATTTTCTTTCTCATCAAACTTTTCTTTTCCCAATATTCTTTTGATTTCATCAAAATTTAAAATGGAGTAATAAAAGAATGATAAAAATATAATTGACGTAATTTATGGAGGACACAATCGTCCAAAAATGATTTACAATATTAATACTTTTATAAGTAGTATGTATGTATGTAGACACACACACACACACACACATAAATATATTTATTGCAACTACACATTTTGTTTTTTAATGTATAAATGTAGGTTTAGATTAAATTTATGACCTAATGTTTATTAAACGCATTACAAAAAAATCAATTAGAGAAGGATATGATTGTCATTGGAATAACTAACAGAGCGCAAAATTAAAAATAATTACAAAATTAGTAATTATTAATAGTATTTATGAAATGTTAAGATTGTTATTTGAGTGATTAACGAAAGGCAAAAACAGAATAAAATGATTTACAAGAATCTTACTTTTATAAGTAGAAGATGACATAGAAGACCTTTTTATACCGTGACAACTTAAAAGTTTTTAACTAAAAATAATTAGACGCAGACCAGACAAAAAGAGCAAGTGACAAGCGTATGGATCTCTACGGAGAAGCATCCCCATGCACATCCTGAATATCCTATTCAGGAAATTCAACGTTAAGGTTGTTATCTGAAAAATGGCTTCGGTTCGTTTGTAATACGACGCGTCCCAAGATCCACAAACTTTAACTACTCCTCTCCCCCCCCCCCCCCCCCCCTTCCTTCAGAAGTTCCCCCATCGTGTCTCTCTCTCTTCTGTCACGACTCACGAACAATTCAACCCACCACCTTTTCCACAAAGACTTGCCATTTCCTTTTAAATAAAGCAACTAAAACAAAAGAATTCATTCAGCTGAATCAGTCTGAGCATTTTTCACGCACATACGCAGAGACATTTTGCAGAGTCGTGTTAGATTGAGAGAGAAGGGAAAATATGGGGAGCTACAACTATTACAAGATGTTCGGGTGCTTCAACAGGAAGTTCAAAATCAGGGAGGTGGAGCCGCCGCCCGACTTGAGGGGCGCCTTCGAGAGGTACTCCGGCGGGGCGACCCACCTGTCGGCCGACCAGCTGCTCCGGTTCCTGGTCGAGTTTCAGGGGGAGGAGGGGTGCACCGTGTCCGATGCGGAGCGGATCATGCACGACGTTCTACATAAACAGCACCATTTGACCACCTTCACGCGGCACGGCCTGACCTTTGAGGATTTCTTCCATTTCCTGTTTCTTGATGATCTCAATGCCCCCATCAAATCCCAGGTCCTTTTATCTTCTCCCTCCTAATTAGTGTGTTGTGTGTGTGTGTGTCTCTGCGCGTGCGTGTTTTCGTGATTCATGAAGACGTAGGAATGTTGATTATTCTTGACCAATAATGATCGAAACTCTTATGAAGCGGTTATATTGATTAAACTTCCAATTTGCGGGTGAGATAGTTAGTACTGTCAGTTAGAACTATCGATTAATAAATGTGAAATTCAAAGCATTAATCCACTTTTTATTTAAACAAAACGGGGCGTGGACGTTCTGCAGCTTATGGTTTGATCCGCTCGAAAAGATGACTCAGCGTGGTGTAACAGACATGCTATTTCACCTGATCGCTGAACTTGAAATGAGTAAATGAATTACGAATCCACAAATCAAGATGCATGGAGGAGGGCAACATATCAAGACAATCACTTGGGAAAGGGTTTATTGGAATCATTGTAAATGTTTGGTGAATTATTAAGGCAAAAAAGTAGTATCTCAAAAATGGTAAGCAGTAATACCTTTGTCCGTTCTCTATGTTTGTCCATCTGTGTGTTTGAAACATGTGAGTGGCTCCCTCACTTTTGACGCTAGGCATTCTTGGCGCAGTTCACAGTAAGCTACACTAACAAATCTGTATGCCACAAGGAAGTCCTTAATTATGAGCTTCTAGTTTCAGATCTACCATAATTATTTGTTTTAGTTAGAGCACTTATTCCTTCGCGGGGGTGGGGGGGGGGGGGGGATAACAGTCTGGTGACATTTTAATGTTGGTCATTTCTAAATAACACATGAACTTTTCTATGTTTGAAGGTTTTGTATGCAGAGAGATTAGTCATTTTAGGCTTACCAGTTATTGAACTGAAAAGCTTTGATAAACAGGACGATGATGTTATTTAGAGGCAATTTCAATCTGCCCTTCACAAGCTATATCATTACAGGTACACCATGATATGACTGCTCCATTGCAACATTATTTCATATACACAGGTCACAATTCATACCTGACGGGAAACCAGCTCAGCAGTGACTGTAGTGAAATTCCGATCATAAAAGCTCTCGAAAGAGGTGTGAGGGCAATAGAACTTGATTTATGGCCAAATTCTGCAAAAGATAACGTGCATGTTCTTCATGGAAGGTATGATCTCATTCCACCTTCCAATTTTGACCTGAATGGGTTGAATACGAGGTTCTCAAATCATACTTCAAGTTAATTACCAACTCCGCTTGAAGTAATCACAACTTACTGATAACCACAGGACACTGACAACTCCAGTGACGCTTATCAAATGCTTGAGGGCTATTAAAGAGCATGCTTTTGTCAAATCTCCTTATCCTGTAATAGTAACTTTAGAAGATCACCTTCCACCAGGCCTTCAGGCTAAAGTTGCAGAGGTTAGCTGTCATTTACCTTTATCATATCAAATACCAAAGAAAATGTTTATGATGCCAATGTGTGTCGTATGACCAAAACTGGTTCTGCTTCTAGATGGCAACTCAAACATTCGGAGAAATGCTGTACTACCCCAAGTCAGGATGCTTAGAAGAATTTCCCTCACCTGAAGCACTAAAATATCATATCATTCTTTCAACCAAACCCCCTAAAGAATACCTTGAAGTGAAGCATCCTAAGGACAAGGATTCATCCGAAGAGGAATTGCTGGGGAAGGAGAGAATAGATGTCGCAGCTGAATCTGAAGCTGATGACAGGGTGAGCTAAGAGATCAAATATAAATCCACATCTTTCTAAGGGGTGTTTATCTAACTTATTCTTATGAATCACAGAGCGACAGTGAACTGGATGATGAAGACGGTGATGTCTACCACCAAAAACCCTGCCAAACTGGGGCACCCGAATACAAGCGTCTAATTGCACTAAAGTACAAGGATTCATCCAAAGAGGAATTGCAGGGGAAGGAGAGAATAGACGTCACAGCTGAATCTGAAGCTGATGACAGGGTGAGCTAAGAGTTTAAATATAAATCCACATCTTTCTAAGGTTTTTTTTTTATCTAACTTCTCTTATGAATCGCAGAGCGACAGTGAACTGGATGATGAAGACGGTGATGTTTACCACCAAAATCCCTGCCAAATAGGGGCACCCGAATACAAGCGTCTAATTGCAATTCATGCTGGAAAACCAAAGAATGGAGTGAAGCAGGCATTAATGCTTGGAGGGGATAAAATTCGACGTCTTAGTTTAAGTGAACAAGCTCTTGAAAAGGCTGCAGCATCTCATGGAACTGATGTTGTCAGGTACTTGCTAATATTCTCTGTGCAAGATTCCTGTCAAGATGATGCCAAAGTCTATGTTTGTTCTTGTATGATCGGTTTTTACTTCTGGTGTTCATTTTTTCAGGTTCACCCAAAAGAATATTTTGAGGGTATATCCAAAGGGAACTCGAGTTACCTCCTCAAATTTCAAACCTCTAACTGGATGGATGCACGGGGCTCAGATGGTCGCATTTAATATGCAGGTTACTTTCTAACTTATGTTTCCTACTGATACCATAGCTTTTGTGCTTGTTCCGTAAAATGTTCTGGTCTGTAATGATCATAATATTCAAAGCTTCGTTTTCTGCAATTCTTACAAGCTAACATTTGTAACACTTCCAAAAAAGTTGAGGATTTCATTGTTAATTGAGCTACTAGCCTTCCAAACTGAGGTTGATATATTATTAAGTGAATAACCAGCCAAATAATCTTCAAATTTAGGCTGACATTTCTCACAAAGGGAAGAACCTGAAATAATCACAAAACATCTCTCTCGAAAAACATAATTGAAAATCATGAGAAGTTATCCAGATGATCACAGAAACTTGATGAATGGTCTCACGATTCCTAAAGTTGTCACTACTTTATCACCAGTGAGGCAGAGTGCCAATATTCTACATGATGTTATTACTTTCAAACTTAATGGCTAATTATTACAGCCTTAAGCCCATGGAACTTGTGCATCATTGGAATAACAATTTCAACACAATTATTTAGAAGAACTGGATCAATCTAAGCATGTGGCAGGTCTTCTGCTTTCTACATGCACCAAAGCTCTTCAGGATGGGTTGAAAAGCACTAGAAGTGTGAGAGAAGGTCCCTAGTCCCTCGTTTCCTAGACCTTTAACCCGAATTATCTTTCAAATCAAGAGCTCCGATGTAGCCTCTATCATGTTTTTCCATCCTAATTTACACCAGCGGCTACAGCTGGCTGTACAGTGTAAGGTGTACCTTATCCATGACTTATATCACTGTCTGTTCATTGAGATTGCTGATTTGTCTTAGATGACCAGGCAACAAGTAATACATATTTGAGAAGACAAAAATGGATTCGCATATCTGACCACGTTGTACACCGATTCCCACCTATTGCACTGATCATTGTTCAGTTTTGTGTAATAGGGGTATGGAAAATCACTCTGGCTGATGCATGGGATGTTTAGATCCAATGGATGCTGTGGTTATGTAAAGAAGCCTAGTTTTCTCATGAAGAAAGGTCCACGGAATGAGGTTTTTGATCCTAAAGTGACATCGACAGTGAAGAAAACTTTAAAGGTAGGTAAATTTTTGTTGCATTATGGATCATCACTGGTTGGTGATTATACCTTATAACAAGTATCCCAATTGACAGGTGAGAGTATACATGGGAAATGGATGGCGCTTAGATTTTAGCCATACACACTTTGATGCATACTCGCCCCCAGACTTTTACGCAAAGGTAAGTTAGAGTAAATAAGTGTTATTCTTTCAACTACTAAGTTTAGGATGCGAGGCACCATCGCATAGGATTGGTGCTATAGTATTAGTTCAAGCTGCATTACTGTGAATTGCAGGGCATTTTCTGTGCACATACTGCCAAAATTAGGTATGCATTTCATAAATTCTGCATTGCCGGGATGAACACTATTAACAGTCTTTTAATCTACTAAAAAGATGTTATCTTTTGCTGTCAATCATAACTATCTTTTGTGCTGAACCAAAAGTAAGCGCGTTCTCATGTAAGGAATATGGGCTGCTGCTTCGAGATAGTTATGAAATAGAATCAGGTAAAAGTGTGCTTACGTTATCTGGAATTAGGTGGAAACTAGTATCGTAGGAACTAGCCATTTAGTGCAGTAACACGACCATAAAATATGCTGAACAGAAATTCTGATATACCTATTCACATCTAGCCGCATGGCCAACAATCATGTTTCTGTGAATTGGAAAGATGCCAAGAACAACTTTTGCAGATTGCTATTTTAGGATTGAGGCCTGGATTCTGAATGTTGTGCTGAAACGGAATGATCTTGGTCTCTACAAAAGTCGTTTGTGTAGCATTGCTTTTTTGAAAAATGGTGCTCTCCATTATTTGGAGGATGGGAGTCTGAATTTATGAAGCTTTAAACGAATTCCTCTAGAAACCCGTGAAACCGTAATAACAACTCTGATATGAATGAGGATTGAGGACAATAACTAAAGTTGGATATGCTGAAGTTGTGCACCTAATAGTTTTAGCAAGTCTAAAGGGTTCTGTCAAACTACCTTTATCAGCATTTTCTTTAGCTTGGTTCTACTGCTTCTAAACAAGCTTAAGAAAGTCGAGAATTGGTTTATGACATCTGCTGTTAATGTCGGGATGGCAGATTTACATTGTTGGGGTGCCAGCTGACGATGCTAAGAAGAAAACGAAGGTAATCGAGGATGACTGGACGCCCATTTGGGATGAAGAGTTTGAATTCCCATTGACAGTCCCAGAACTAGCTTTACTTCGGATTCAAGTGCAGGACTATGACAGGTCGGAGAAGGATGACTTTGGCGGTCAGACATGTTTACCTGTCTCCGAGTTGAGACCGGGGATTCGAGCAGTCCCTCTTTATGACAAAAAGGGGGAGAAACTTAAATCTGTGAAGCTTCTTATGCGGTTTCAGTTTGTATGAACAACGTTTTCTTTTTTATGAATTCTGGACACATACTTTGCTCTTGTTTCTATTTGCGTCTTGCATTTCTTTTACCGGATTTCCATAGCATTTTAGTATATGCTTGATGTAGATTTTTATTACACTACTTCAAACTGACATTCTGAACTGTTATATTAGTAAGTTTAAGAGGGCGTTCGTCATTAATTCTCGAAAGTAGATTTTGATTAAATCATAATAAATTTCTAAACTCGATTGTATTCCTTTTTTAGCATAATAGAATACGTAGTAGCTCTACCAAAGGGAGAGGATGCAGTTCCCGACGGTCTTGCTTTTTGGCATTGAGGTGAAAACCGCCAAGCGAGGAAGTTCTAGCTATTATTTATGTGGGTCTTGAACGGGAAATTCTGTTTCTTTTTGGAAAAGCCCAATTCGGCATCTTCGAAGAGTGTCGGTTGAAGCTTTTCGGACTTCACGAGTCTTTTCGCTGACAGTTTGGTTCCTTTACTAGAACTCATAAGCGCCTAGGTTGTGTAGAGGTCTCTAGCGCCTAGGTTGTGTAGAGGTCTCTTAAACTTGCTTCGAAAGAAAAGGAGCACAAACCTACAACTCAAAATTAGATTCATGCAGCACTCTCCAAATTCTCCAAAGTCATTGAAGGTTTTTGGATAAAAAAAGATTCAAGCAGATTTAGTTTGGCAGAATTACCTTGTAATATTTAAATGTTAAAGGAGCATTTAATGTTTGTTTATTTGTGAGGGTATCTTGGTAAATCTCTTGGACATACATGATTTTTCAAAACTAATTAAACCAGAATTCAAAAAAAAATAAAAATGAGGATCTTGAATCTAATCAGTTTTGAGCTCATTGACTTAATTAATTTACCTTTTTTTTTGTCAAACGCTTCAAAACAAATTTAATCTGAATTTTAATCAATTTTGAATGCCATTAAAGAATTATTAATTGGCAAAAAATGGACTTCTCAATAGTTTGAATAATAAAAAAATTGACATTGAAAATATTTTACCGTAGTCGCTATAGAATGCTACTCATATTACATTTAAGATAAGGTATACTTGATTTAGTATATTTGGGAACACATAGTAACCAAACAGCATACAACATATCTTTCACTTTACGTGTATAGGAACTAATCATATCTTTAGATGATCTGCTATGTTTTACTTTTCTTGTTTTGGATGATTTTAGAATTGCATCGATGATATGGTGTTCTTAAATGAAGAGAAAACACTCATTTTGGTATGTAACAGTTATGGTACGTAGTAATCTACTATGTTCAAAAGTCAAGTGATTAAGGCATTCGAATTCCTGTGCAAAGTCACAGATTCATCTTTTGATAAGAAACTTCTATCGTTATGAAAAAGAAAAAAAGAAGTCTCACTATCAAAACGACGCATTGAAAATAATGTCTTTAAAATTAGGCGAGGTTAAACTTTGCGACATTTCCAAAGACTCTTATTTGAAGGGATTAATTGCTATTTTATCCCCCACGTAATGGCACACTAGCAAAATTACCCTCCAAAGAAATCTAATAGTGAAATCCTACCCCTATATATGGTGGGAATAGCACCAATTACCTATCCCCAAGGCTGTCGTTAAGTGGAAGACATTTTTTAATTTAACTGAAGTACATTAGTGATTTACAACTTAAAACTTTGGGAGATAGTTTTGCAAAAAGTGACAAAGACATATATAAACAAATGCATTAGATATATATATTTTTTTACTCTTTATTTTTTTTAATCTTCACTTCTTTTTTCTTTTTTTCCTGGGCTCTTCTCGTCACGCATTCTTTTAAGGATTTTAACTTTTTTCCAAAATCAAGGATTTAATTAAGTAAGATTTAACAGAAGACATGTTGGTGCTATCTAGGCCACACGTGAGAGGATGATTTCGCTAGCGTTAAATGTTACGGCGGATTAACGTATGACGTGGCATATGGAGGGACAAAAACACAAGTTTTGCTTTCAAAAGCCAGCTGGTTAAATATTAATCTACCGACATCAAGAAGATAAGATATAAATGCGAACGGAAAGAGAAGAATGCCAAAAATCATAATAACTGTTAACACTGCCAGCTGGTCCAACAGTAAAGCATCGGGTCCCACCACCCCATCAACGAACCGCGCGGATCAATTCATCGGACGAGTATAGACCTGGGGCACCTCCCCCATCTCACCAGGCCAAGGGGCCATAACTGTAAATATATCTCACCAATCATCATCTCCACCTCCGCCCATCTCTGTTTTTCTCTCTAGGACTCTCTCTCCGTCTCTCTAGAACAATGTCGAAACAGACCTACAGAGTCTGCTTATGCTTCCGCCGCCGGTTCAGGCTCGCCGCGACGGAGGCGCCGCCGGATATCAGGGCGCTGTTCGACAGTTACTCCGAAAACGGCATCATGACCGCCGATCACCTCCGCCGATTCCTAGTCGAGGTGCAAAAAGAAGATAATGCGACCTTGGAGGACGCGCAGGCCATCGTGGATAGCGTGTTCCAGCACCTCAATATCTTCCACCGTAGGGGACTTAACCTCGAGGCCTTCTTTAAGTACCTCTTCGGCGACATTAATCCTCCACTCACTCCTCGCGGGGTAATTCTGATCCGTTTTTAACTACGAAATATTCATGTATGCCTAACCTTTGATGTTTAGTTATGCGCATAGATCGCAGTGATTGCTTTAGTTATACTTTATACAGCGTAGATACTTGAGTTACTGAATCGTAAACGAGTTTGAGTTTAAGGTATAGAAGCGTGGGAGCACTGTAGGACCTTTGTTTCATTAACCGATGCAATCTGTTTTTTATATATAAGATGCTTTGTGTAAAATGACGTAATTGTATAAGTTAGAGAGGGTTCTTCTTTTTGGTTTCTTGATTTATAACAATTTTATGGTTATAATTCACATTTTGGGTAACATGTTTCTCTGAGCCACTTACTATCACTTCAACCTTTGAAATGCATATCTTTGTCATATATGCCGGTAGTTATTTATTCCCAAATCATTGTGTAGCTGTTGTGCTTAATTAGCTTAGCAAATGTCTCTGTCGGCCTGCTTATCACCTCCCAAAGTACCGTTGGATTTGGTTGTGCCTTACTAAATTGGTGGTTTCTTATTACTTGTCCCTTGTGTCGAGTTTGCTTGATTTTGATTTTGTTTTGTTGTTTTTTTTAATCTAATTTCCAGATTACTTGGTTTGCTACAGTCTCATACACCGCTACTTCTGATTTGTATGCCATCGTTTTTTTATTGCCAAATCATACCCAGAGTAACATATCTACTTTGGAGTTATTGCTGAATATGTTGTTATGTGATGAGAAAAAATGACGATAACCCTGAAAAGAACGTAATAATGATAAAGCAAAGTTGTAAGCTTATGGTTTCTGGGATGAGGCTTTTTATGGAGTCACCCATTATGTAGCTGACAAGGAGATATAATCTTTAACATGATACCCTAACATGATACCATGGTAATACCCTTACTATATTCTTTTGAAAGTATAATTTGAATTTGTCATGGATTTCCTTAACGTGATACCATGGTAATGCCCTTACTATGTTCTGCTATATTGGATACAGCCGTACGTAGCACTGGTAGCAGACATTCCATCATCAATTCACATGTGTCTCCCCCCCCCGGGGGGGCCGGCCGGTTTGACAAGTTTACTGAATTTACTTTAGTTGCAACTTTTCCAAAATTTTAAAAACTGTCACAGATGCTTTTGAAACGACTTATTGAGATTCTGAAGATATCGAAATAAGTTACTCTCATTGTAGTTATCTTATTCTTTTTTGTTGGGAAATTAATTAGTTTTCTAGCACATACTTTTCACTTCTCCTTTGTTCCTACGAAGCATTTACTGAGACAAATAGGTGATTGGGCAGTTATTTTAATCACCACACTGTATCCCTTTTCTAAGACTTTTCAATATTGTGACTTCTCTTACATTCCAGGTCCACCACGATATGACTGCTCCATTGTCTCACTATTTTATATACACCGGCCATAACTCCTATCTAACTGGGAACCAATTAAGTAGTGACTGCAGCGACGTCCCCATCATACAGGCATTGCAGAGAGGTGTACGAGTCATCGAATTGGATATATGGCCAAATTCGACGAAAGACAACGTCGATGTTCTTCATGGAAGGTATCTAATAACTGCATTGAGGCAATCTTGGGCCTACATTACTTTGAACATATTTTTACTACCGGTATTGGAGATTGGCCTTCCATTCTTATTTGATTAAAAGACTTAGTGATTTCAGGCTATAAACTGATGAATTGGAAATTTGCCTTCGGTTTCAGTTTGTTATGACACTCGAGACTTTTCATAATAAATGGTTTTCCTTGTTGGTTTCAACTTTATATGGTTTAAAACTTGGGCAATACCTGACTTATAATACTGTTAAAGAAGTAGCTTAGTCATGGATAGAGCACACCTTTTTTCTTCAACTACTGTTTCATATCAGCTCGAGTCTGGAGTTCTAATACTACTCCTTTTTTTAATAGTGCTAAGTTTGCTAAGACATTATGTGCAAAGCCACCTTGTTTGGTCCTATATTTCAAGGACTTGTGGTGACATGCCTGTGTGATCTGCAGCATTAGTTTGAACAACGACTAGTCCTTAATTTTGATGATTTGGTAATTTTTTGTAGGACACTGACCACTCCTGTCGAACTCATCAAATGTTTGAGGTCAATTAAGGAGCATGCCTTTTCTGCATCCGAGTATCCCGTTGTAGTAACTCTAGAAGACCACCTTACTCCAGATCTACAGGCTAAAGTGGCCGAGGTCATCATTTGCATCTATATAAGATATTGTAACACACTTGTGGCTTATCAACTCACAAGTATCTGATTAAAATCCAGATGGTTACTCAAACATTTGGAGACATACTGTTCTGTCCTGGCTCGGAACACTTGAAGGAGTTCCCTTCACCGGAAGATCTGAAGAAGCGGATTATTATATCAACGAAACCACCCAAGGAATACCTTAAGGGGAAAGAAATTAAGGGAAAAGAGAATGATTCACAAAAGGAAAAGGACTCAGCTGACAGAGAAGCTTGGGGAAAAGAAGTCCTAGATCTTAAAGTAGGGATTACTGGTGATAATAAGGTGTAACAAGATAGTTCTGTCACTATACCTCCTTGATTAGACAAGCAGATACTTGTTTTTCTAACTTCTAACTCTCTTATTCCAGGATGACACAGATGAAGAACAAGACGAGGATGAGGAAGATCTCAAGTCTCAGCAAGAAGCACCTGAATATAGGCGTTTGATTGCTATTCATGCTGGAAAGGGAAAAGGTGGACTGCAGGATTGGCTGAGGGTGGATCCTGACAAAGTGAGACGGCTTAGCTTAAGCGAGCAAGAGCTTGAGAAGGCTGTAGTAAACCATGGAAAAGATATTATCAGGTATGGACTAAATATTCATTTTGTCTCATTGGGCATGCATGGCATGAGTAGACCTGGCAAACGGGTAAACCGGCCGGGTACGGATAAAATCGGTTCGGATAATTTTTACCCGTTTTTTCTCGGGTAGGCTTTTTCAGGACCCGTACCCTACCCTGGCGGGCCGGATAATACCCACGGGTAAATTATTTATTATTTATTAACATATATTTACTGGGCTATTTTTTATGGAATATTTTTTTCTTCTTTTTTATTACTACAACCACCACTTTCTTCTGATTTAATTTGTATGATTATCACTTGGCTCCCATGAGTCCATGACCGACCATCTCAATTCTCAAAACCAATGATCTCAACTTCAAATCTCCAAACACAAATAAGCACAATATAACAGAAAATCACCTACAAACATCTTAAATACGTATAAAAAATGACAAATAATACAAACAGATCTGAAAAATTAATACAAGCAGATCTTGGGGGAAAAAAGTTATCTCATAAACAAAAAGAAAGCAAGCAGATCTAGAGACCACGATCAGAGGCAAGCAGATCTGAAAATTAACGCAAGCAGATTTGATCGGAGACCATGATCGGACTTCGATCTGCGTCGTAACTTCTACGATTTCTCTTCCCTGATCTGAGACGGTGGCGAAAGAGCTGGGACGGTGGCGACGGAGCTGTGATGGTGGCGGATCTGGCGGCGGAGCGTGAAAGTGACGATGGACGCCGTCGAGTTGATGTGATTGTGGAGTAGCTACCGTCAAGTTGCTGTAGATTAGCCGGCCGTCAATGGATCTGACGTTGTGAGATAGAGCGATGGAGAGAGACAAAGGTCAGAGAGGGAGCGGCGCAGATAGAAAAGGAGGAGAGAAAACAGAAATGAAAATGAATGAAGTGGAAACCCTAAGGCTAATACTAATTTAGCAAAACATCCGGGTAGCCCGGGTAACCCGTACCCGACCCGGATTTACCCGAGAACATACGGGTCGGTTCGGGTACGGGTCTGATTTCAACGGGTCTTCAATATATGTACCCGTACCCGGATTTTTTGGTCGGGTTCAGATCGATCCGCGGGTACGGGTAGTTTTTTGCCAGGTCTATGCATGTGGGCTGACTATAGATTAGATGGTTTTATGAGGACCACTCCATAAGACGAGGACCGTTGATTCTCTGGTTACGTTTCTTTAGGATGTTCAGTTTTGACCCTTAGCCCTGTATGTGTAGTGTCTTCACGTCTATATGTTTATAAGCTGCTAGGTGACCTTATTTATTTTTTCTCACGTTTGTTCTACTCTATTTTGGCCTTGCTTGTTCAACATTGGCTTTGGTCTGTTCCTTTTCTTCCTGGACCATGCACGTTGTATATGCTTGTTTCCTATTGTTGTCATATATAGCTAGCACACCTCTGAGCATGCATGAACCTGGAGGGGGCTTATTTGTAGCAAAGCCATAATGGTTGTACATATTGGGGTGTTGATCTGGTCTTGGGATCACCATCTAGAGATCGGTAATTTAATGAAAATTAAGATAAATTAACTAGTCGGACAACAAACATGATGAATTTGTAAGCGGTAGAAGGACCAGGTGGCCTCTAATCAGCTCATATAACGTCTGTTCTCAGTTATGAAGTGTTTGGAAGCTCTCAGGTTCATGAAGTCCTTCCGGTTTTCTGCCCCTGAGCAGGCATCATTTTTACTGCAAACTGCTGCTATGTTGGTGGTCATTATATGCTCTTTTTCCATCTTATTTTACCTTAATGTGAATAGTATCTTTTTACTGTATACTTTCTTGGTTTATGTGACGGCACATATCTGAATTATGTATTCTGCAAATCTGCCATGTTCTGACATTTAGCTGCGATTAGGTTTACACAGCGGAATATTTTGAGGGTGTACCCAAAGGGTATACGCTTTGACTCGTCCAATTATAACCCACTAATTGGGTGGATGCATGGAGCTCAGATGGTTGCATTTAACATGCAGGTCAGGCATCTTTCTCCAGTGGATCAAGCATCCTACTTTCTGTTTTGTCTTTATGCACTTCCTAATTAATATGATTCTGTCCTTTGTTTGCTTGTGTGGTTCTTTGTTTCCAAAATCCAATAGCAATTCCCCCTTTTGTTTCCATAGAAGGTTATAGTCTAAAGTTTCAAGTAACAGCCAAGCATTTTTGCGAGTCTTTCTCATCCATAATTCATTAACTGAATAATCTTGCGTGGCAGTTTATTCTTAGCTAATACAGCCATCATATGCATACTACGAGAGGCTAGAGCTGTATACGAACCGAGTTCGAGCCGAACATGGGTGTGTTCGAACTCGGTTCGTTTATTTCAGGGATGTTCGAGCTCGGCTCGTGTTCGTTTAGGAGCCAGACATGGGTGTTTGAACTCGGCTCGAGTTCGTTAACGCACAACTCGGGCTCGACTCGGCTCGTTTGTCTAAATAAACAAACTGAATCATCGATCGGAAAAATGGCCGAAGAAATGACCGGAGAAGAAGATGAAGATCAGATCAGATCAGATCTGATCGGGGTGATGCCAGATCTGATCCGGGGTGATGGGCGTACGTGCGTGAGAGTAAGAAATAGACGGTATGTGCGTATGTATTTCATTCACCGCCGAGAAGATAGCGATTACAGAGGCATCAGCGATAGAGAGGAGTTGGCTTGTGTGGAGGAGCAGATGCCGTCGGTGGGCCTGTTGCTTGACTTGGCGGTGGCCTAGCCGGCGATGTGGGCGATGGTTTGGCCGGCGGTGTGCTTGTGTGATGAGAGAGAGAGCAGAAGGCGTTTGATTGTTCAAGTGTCTGAGAGAAGGCCGCGGCGTGGGGGACGATCTGGCCAGCGGTGTGGGCGGCGGTGGTCTGGCCGGCGGTGTGGGCGGTGGTCTGGCCGGCGGTGTGAGCGGTGGTCAGGCCGGCGATGTGGGCGGTGGTCAGGCCGGCGGTGTGCCTGCAATTGCATGATGACTACTTGAATATTGATGAGAGAGGGGCACGGGTTTTTGAGTGTCTTTAATGAGAGAAAGAAAATGAATTTAGTGATAGAGAGAGGAAGCATTGGTGATCCACATGCTTCCACGTCTCAACACAACACAGAGATATTTTGTGTAGGTTTGCAATATATTATATTTTTTTAATGAAGCGTGTTCGTTTACAAGGCTCGGCTCGTGTTCGGCTCGTCTCGTTAAGTAAACGAGCCCTCCTGTTCACGAACATTAATAAACAAACATCATCATGTTCAAACTCGGCTCGTTTAATAAACGAGCCTTAAAATTGTGTTCGTGTTTGGTTCACCTATTACATGAACGAACACGAACGAGTTTCTGAGAGAACGAACAGCGAGTTGTTCGTGAACAACTCTGTTCATTTACAGCCCTACGAGAGGCTAGCCACTACTGAAGTTCACTATCTTGTGATTGAACTACATTAAGCTTAGATTCGGCGTTAATTAATTTGTGCATCTTGAATTTAGGTAAATTATCTTGTACCCATCACCCTACTTGACATGTATAGATTTTTGGAATTGAAAATCATGTTCAGGAAGTCTAATTTAGTCTTGGACAAATATATATATTGCTAACGAGTCACGAAGTGAATTGTTCTGTAGCGCAACATGCAATTGAATTGACAGTGCATGTAATTAAGCCACAACCATTATGTAACAGAGCTGCTGATGTTGTCTCCAATACTTGTCGAAAGTAAAAACGAGCTAGTGATCTGATGCGAAAGAATTTCCTACTTAATGTGGTCAGTCAATCTCCTTGCCTACTGCTAAGCCATCTACTCGATTACAGAATATCATTAGTCTGCACCAGAATCGGTTTTCATTATCTGACTCTAGTTATACATGAGATATTATTTAGTTCCATTTTACCAACACCAAATACCAATTGAATCAGGGTTATGGAAGATCCCTCTGGGTGATGCATGGAATGTTTAGGGCCAATGGTGGCTGCGGATACGTAAAGAAACCGGATTTCTTATTGAAGGCTGGTCCGAATAATGAGGTCTTCGATCCTAAAGCTAACTTACAGGTCAAAACTACTTTGAAGGTGAGTGAAATTTCCTGGGGTATGAAGGATACTGATCGGCTACTCTATATTCTATGAAAATGTTTGTACTATGTACCTTGTTTTCTCCAGAGTGAAGCCCCTTTTTGTTCTTTTTGTGTCTTCTCCCCCTGTATCTTTATGGCTGATTTAAGCTCTTATCAAACAGGTGACTGTATATATGGGCGAAGGATGGTATTACGATTTTCATCACACACATTTTGATGCATACTCACCTCCAGATTTTTATGCCAGGGTAAGGTTATATGGTCGTTCAGCCCTTACTTCTTCCTCCTACACTATTTTCCTCCTTTTCTTGTTTCACGTAATGGCATTTTTCTGCCAAGGTTAGAAACTCTATCCATTTCGCTTATGCTGGGATTCTTATACATGGCAGAGGGCATATCATCTAATTTTTAAGTGTGAGAGGCTCTCCCTCTCACAATTTGACGATTCTAAAAAGTGTGGAAGAGTGTTTTGGCATACAGATGGATTTCTTAATTGCAGAGATGTTGACAATTATAAAGCCGAGAGTCTTGCTGTACCCCATTGCAAACCTATAGCATCAGATTATATACTAGCACACATATTGGATCTCTGTAAGTTGCTTGAGTTGTAAAAACATAATGCTGGTGCTTTCGGGTTGGAGGTTTTAGCCGCGCCCTATTGATTTCATGCATCTTTCAAATGAAAACATACATAGTTGACTATGAAAGTGCACAGGTATTTATCATTTGCCAATCCTCTATGGATTGACGAAAGTATATCTGCAAACTAGACGTTGCTCCAAATTAGAGCGGTTCATCCTCTTACTTGTACAAATCTGTGCACTCAACTCCTGACCTTGTGACAACTGCTAGTTTAGTCGATACAGAAATACATGTGACTTCGCACCTGTTAATGTATACGAGTCCTGTCTTTTCTCTTGGTTTTTACGAAGCTATACACTAGTGGGGATCTTCTGCTGTAACGTATTCTTCGACTGCTCAACACATTGTGTGTGAACCTAAAATGGACGCCACTAAAAGAACCTGAGAGTTCATTCATCCGGGTTTGTGTAGGTTTAGATATATGAAACAGTGGGTTTTGTTTTTAAAGTCGATCTGTAATCTGTATGCAGGTGGGAATTGCTGGAGTCCCTGCTGACAGTGGAATGAAGAAAACAAAGACACTTGAGGACAACTGGATACCAAATTGGAATGAAGAGTTTGAGTTCCCATTGAGAGTCCCGGAACTGGCTCTTCTTCGGATCGAAGTTCATGAGTACGACATGACTGAAAAGGACGAATTTGGTGGCCAAATTTGCCTCCCTGTTTCAGAACTGAGAAGCGGCATCCGAGCTGTTCCACTCCATAGTCGCAAGGGAGAGAAGTACAAATCTGTAAAGCTTCTTATGCGCTTTGAGTTCGTTTGACCTTTTCCCTACTTTTCTTTTCTCGCCATTGCGGTTTGTGTTTCTGTTGAAAAAAGTACTTCAAGTTTTTAAGGCACATATAAGTCTTCTTGTGGAGTGTATGTATGTAAGCGTGTGTAAGTATGTCGAGGGATCTTGTTCTGTAGTTCTAACTGGTGACTGGTGATG
Source organism: Escallonia rubra (assembly GCA_033065855.1). Lineage (NCBI taxonomy): Eukaryota > Viridiplantae > Streptophyta > Magnoliopsida > Escalloniales > Escalloniaceae > Escallonia > Escallonia rubra. The sequence goes on along the minus strand of JAVXUO010001572.1, from coordinate 29,298 downwards.
TGTTGCTGATGTCAATATTGTATATACTGGAACTTGGGAAGTTTTGTATTCCTACATTAAATTCCATTTCCCTTCATACGTATTTGCTTGTGTTATTCTCAAGCTACTGTGTGAACATAAAAGATTGCAGCAGCATCTACTTTCACACTCTATATGCTTATATGCTCTGATTTTGTCTCTACAAGTGTATTTATGATGAAATATATTTTTTAATGACAAAAATAGTTTAGAAAAGTATAATAGGATGCGGAACAGATATGTACAAAGATTGGCAGACGAAGGTTGAAAGTGTTCACTTATGGTAATTCCTATGAATATAGAACTTCTAACAACTTTATAAAATTAAGTTTATGGTACTAGTTAAATCCCACGAGAAGGGAGATAGTTAATTATGAAGTGGGGTAAGGAAGGTTATGGGGTGAGACAGTAAAGAGTGCATGTGGTGGTTGGAGGTTTTTTTTGACTAATTATTTTTAACACCTATTAACTTGTATTTTAGAAATAAAAAATTCTACCAAAAAAAAAAGATTAAAATTTTGGAAAGCATTACCTATCAGTCGAATCCAAATACACTAGTGTAGATATAAAGAAATGTCAAATATTAAAAAGTTCTATTATTGAAAAATATATATATATATTTGTTAGAAAGTTCTTTCAAGGATCTCCCAAGAAATAAATATGCTATATTTGTATTTTGTGACTAATTCTTCAATTTTGGCATTAAAGATCTTTAATTCTCTCTTCATCGTATGAATTTTCTATTTGACTATCACTAAAGTATTAAAACAAATTTTGTATCGTCTAACAAGTTAAACTATAGTATAAAAATAAATAAATAACATAAATACTGTATAAAATCCGGCATTTATGTGTACAGAGTCCATCTTAAATTTTTATAAAAGAAAGGCACTTTTGAGTTTTCAGTGACAAATGTGAAGGGCAAAAATATGAAAGAGTGGACTAGGCCAACAGATCGAGTCCATTAACGGTCTCGAAGCCTTATATTCGTCGACGACAGTTATAACTTAAAACCTTCTAATTATCGAAAACTCCAAAATCCCCAAAATGACCTCAACCACCACGCCCTACCTGTCCTCGTCAGATTCCGATTCCGACACCGACGGCGCCGCCGTAAACCACCGCCACACCGACCTCTCCGCTGCCATCTTCAGATCCTACACAGACATCGCCGGCGCCTCCTCCGCGCCGCCGGACCTCGCCAAGATCCAGGCCTTCCTCACCTCCTCCCGCTCAGGCGCCCTGTCGTGCCTCATATGCCTCGAGCGCATCCGGCCGTCCGATCCCACCTGGTCCTGCACTTCCCTCTGCTTCGCCGTCTTCCACCTGGTGTGCATACAGGGCTGGGCCCGCCAGGCCTCCGATCTCTCCACCGCACGCGCCGTCTCACGCGCCGCCGTCTCCCCCGATCACCTCGCCTTCTGGAACTGCCCCAAATGCCGCTCCAACTACCCCAAATCCCTTATCCCCAAATCGTACACGTGTTACTGCGGCAAAATCGAAAATCCGCCTCATGATCCGTGGATTCTACCGCACTCTTGCGGCGAAATTTGCAATCGGCCTTTAAAACGCGATTGCGGCCATTTCTGTCTGTTGCTATGCCATCCCGGTCCCTGTCCTGCCTGCCCTAAGTTTGTAAGAACGCGGTGTTTTTGCGGCCGTGTGGAGGATGTTAAGCGCTGCGGGTTTAAGAATTTCTCGTGTAATGGCATTTGTTCGAAACTGCTAGACTGTGGGACGCACAAATGTGAGGAAATTTGCCACGATGGGGAGTGTCCGCCGTGCAGGGCGAGGGGGGTGTACAAGTGTCAATGCGGGAAGGTGGAGGAGGAGAGGGACTGTTGCGAGAGGAATTTTAGGTGTGAGGTTGCTTGTGAGAAGTTGCTGGGGTGTGGGAAGCATTTGTGCGAGAGGGGGTGTCATTCGGGGCAATGTGGCCAGTGTCCGCTTCAGGAGAAGCGGACGTGCCCATGCGGGAAGAGGGTGCATGAAGGGATGGCCTGTGACGTTGCCCCGCCGTTGTGCGGGGATACTTGTGATAAGAAGTTGCAATGTGGTATGCATAGGTGCCCAGAGCGGTGTCATCGTGGGCCGTGCATTGAGACTTGCAGACTTGTTGTCACGAAATCTTGTAAGTGTGGGAGCTTGAAGAAACAGGTACAAAGTTTTAGTTATTCCTTATATAACTTTTATTATGCATTTCTAGGTTTAATGCTCAACATAGATGTGATTAATTGAATTTAGAATAGGTTCCTTGTTTTCAAGATTTGGCATGTGAAAGGAAGTGTCAGAGAGTGCGCGATTGTGGGCGCCATGCTTGTAAGCGCCGCTGCTGTGATGGGGACTGCCCGCCTTGTTCGGAGGTATGTCTCAGTAGCGCAGTTAAAGTTTGGATACTTATCATAGTTGTCATATTAACTTTGGAAGTATCAGATTTGCGACAGGAAGCTTCGCTGTAAGAACCACAAATGCCCTGCTCCTTGTCATAGGTAAGTTACATTGTCGATACATACTCCCTTGATTCCATTGGATTTTCCCCTTTAATTTTTTGCAAACTCGTAGGGTGGATTTTGGTACATGTAAAAATCGGTTGAACTCAAATATTTCCCAAGTCAAGCTGGGACATAAACAACGAGTTAAAAATGATTACATAAATCTATCATAGGAAATTGCAAAAAGTTAATGGGGAAACTAGTAAAAACAATGATTACATCTCTCAAATCTATCCTAGGAATTTGCAAAAAGTCAATGAGGACATCAAATCTGATTAACCATTTTGGGACATCAATAGATTAGAAGTTCTCTTGTTCAAGTTACTGTTTTTTGTTGTTTTGGGTTGATTACAAAACTATAAATAACCATTGCAAATAGCTCCAAAACTCAACGTTCATAAAAAAATAACTGTTTGGTCATGTGCAATACATGCGCAGTTTATATAACTAATTTGAAGGGTATCTTTGTAACTTAGCATAATTCCCTAACACGCACCCCCAACTGCCACCCAAGACCACCCAAAAGAGTCAACGTGTTCTTGTAATAGCCCTTACACCACAACCCCACCCCAGGTTCTGCCGCCCTCACCACCATCTATTCACCCTAAACACCACCCTCAACCACTATTGTAACACCCCACAAACATCTTTTCATTCTGAACACCACAACCCCAGTCCACCCTCCACAGCCTATGCCCCCTCGCCTCCATCTTTTCACCCTAAACACCACCATCGTAACACCCCACAAACACGTACTCCACAATGCGCACATGATCCCACTATTTACCCAGTATTCAGATGCGATGATTTAGTGTCATCTCCATCAAATTCAAAACAAAAAATACCTCTACACCCGTCTATCTTTGACCACACATCAAATTCAACTGTGGCAATTGCTAGCAGCGATGCCTATCCCCCTTGCATCTCCTCCACCAAGACCACTTTTCCTTCACCTCCTCCCCCTAGGGTTTCCGGATGCGGGATTTTCCTCTTTGCCCCATAAGTTTGGGTGTGGAGATGGTGGTGGCCAATTGTGTAGCTATGGTTGGTGTGTCGCGAGTTGTGAAGTAGGCAACTGAGAAACAAATGGAGAAGTTGTGAGAATGATAGGACTGAAAAAAGAAATGAAATTTATATTGCCCCTTTTTGCCTCTGGAAAAATGGCATTTGAGCTACACATGACCATTTACACTTTAAAATTTGGATGGAAGTTAGTTTTTGGATCGGTTTGCAATAGTTTGTGAAATCACTAGGATTAGTTTTTTTCAAAGTGTATAGTAGAAGAGGTAGTTTTGTAATTAACCTTTTAAATTCTAGAGTAATTACACCCAGGTAGGTAAATTTCTGAAATGCCATCCCTTATCTCTCCCCCCTTTCTCTTCATGAACACTGCCGCAACATCACCACAGCCACCATGCTTGCCGCCGCCATCATTAATAGCCAAACTTTGCCACTGCAAGCCCACAACCGCCATCGTGACAACCTTTCACCACAAGTCTCAATCATAACCTGCCGCACCCGGCTTTTTCCATCATAACCCAACTGTTGGTGGCGGCGATGGTGGTGAGCCATCTCCTACGATCACGACAACACCATCACTGACAACTAGCCCAGCACCCAACACCATCTCAACACCACAATGCCTTATCAACCACCATCGACTCCACCTCACCACACACACATTGACATCTCCACCCAAAACAGAGTCCCAACCACCTACCCCAAACCCACCATTGTTGCCACCCCACCTGTTCGATTGATTGCCGAACCCATTGATCACCAAACTGACCATGTCCACCAACAGGCCAATGTAATGATGGTGGCGGATTTGATGATGCAAGATACCATTACAATGACAATGGTAGGGAGGGATGTGGCGCGCTGTGGGGTGGGGGGGATGTGGCGGCGATGGGGTGAGGGGGTGAGGGAAGGGTCACGCTGTGGGGAGGGAGGGGTGATGGGGTGGGATGGGGGGACAAGATTTGGAGAGTTAGAAGATTTGGAGAGATTGAGAATGGGGGTGTGAAACCCTGATTTGAAAACTAGGGTTTCAAATCCGAATTTGGAAAATTAGGTTTTATATCTGTATTGATATATATCTTGTATATATCGAATAAGGGTAGAATTAGCATTTTAAAAATACGTCCTGATGACATCCACAAAAAAGTACATTTTCTTTAACGGATCAATGACGGATGGACATGGCTGATACCTTTTTAGAATTGTTGGTCATTGTTTGTTACCTTCTGAAACTTAATGACCTTGACTATAATTTCACCTTAACCTCAGAGACATGGATGTAATTAACTATAAATTCTGTTTTCGTACAGTGAAGAGAAATACACTAACAATTTATTCGTCAAATTTTGTGGAGTCCTTTGATGGCTCAAAAAGTACAATGGTTTTCTCACATGAAGATTCTCATTTTTATGGTACAACAATGAAGATTCTTCGGAATAGTGGCTATCTTAAAAAAAAACGCAAGAAAGATTTGTAATAAATGATTACTGATATACATTAGTATCAAGCGTTCTTATATACTCCGTAATAAATGATTACTGATATACATTAGTATCAAGCGTTCTTATATACTCCGTCCGTCCCTAATTAATTGATCGTATTTGACTTGCATGTTTATTTGGGATATAAGTCATATTTTATGAGTTTCTCATTCTACCCCAAGAGCGAGAAAGAGGAGGGAGGGAAGGAAGTGGGCCAGGAGAGAGAAATATGGGTTGGTGGAGAATTAAGTGTGGAGAGAGAAATAAATGAAAAGTGTAAAAAGGGCTATGTTACATGGACTTGGTATGAGTGTCCGAGTCGGATATGTGTCCAAGTGTCGGATTTGTCTATTTCTCAAAACCCAAGACACGTGGACATGACAAAATGTTATCGTTTTAATTTAAACCGAGGGCATCTCAAAACAATAACAAATTAAAAGAAACACTATAATGTAGTATTCTTAGTGGCATATCCTACGAGATGTGTCAGACACATATCCCATACCCATGTCCAAGTGTAGAGTATCTGGCACTGATACTTCACGCATTTTGAAGAATCCATGTAATGTAGAAGAAGGGTAAACATGGAAAAACACTTATTTAATCTTTCTTAATTTGGAAACTGATCAATTTTTTTGGGACAGCCCAAAAAAGGAAATATGACCAATCCTTTTGGGACGGAGGGAGTATTTGTTTTAGTATTGTGGCTTTGTTTCTTATACTTGAAACCTCAGCCAAGGGAAAGTTCTGAAATATACAAATTATGTGATGTCCTGCAGAAGTTAAAATGCCAATTTTTGGTGGTTATCTTTTTGTTCTTGTAGAGGTGTTTGTGCTCCTTGCCCGGTGATGGTGACAATTTCATGTTTATGTGGCGAGACACACTTTGAGGTGAGAATTTGGTAGTTTGTTTTCATTTTCAGCCTTTTGTTATCAGGGCCTTAAGGATCGCAAGTTGTTTTCGCACTTTATCAAGACAGTGAAGCCATTGTCATATTTTTTTGTCCAGGGTGCTTATTATTACGTTTTTTGCTAGAAGTGGTAACTGTTAGATGGTTTTTATGTTTCATAATAAGGATATCAAAGTCTGCATGGCATGATAACCATTAGGCGATAAGGATCTGTATCCCAGAAGACCAGAACTTCCAGATCCATTTCCTTGCCCTGCTAGCTGTCCAACTTCAAATTGTATCCACCACTGTTATAGTCACCCACTTGATGCTGAACAAAGTGATATTGTGTTAAGCAGATCACATCGGTTATATCACAGAAGAGGAGAAGATGGTTTACAGCTTATTCTGATTCCCTAATCAAGGAAAGGAATTGATAAGGATTTGGTGCCTTGACTCAAATTACCAACGGTTAAAACATCCTTAAGTAGGCAGTCCAAATCCAGGCGGTCTAGATTAGGTATGACAACAGGGTGGTTCGCTTGCGGGTTTTGCCATAACTGTTGCCACCCCAATCAGTCAACCTGACCTCGCCCCGCCATCGGGGAGTGAAATATAGTAATAATCCGCGCCCCTACTGACTATAGGGTTTCCCTTCCCCGCTCGATCCGCCCCACCTTTGACAAGCTGGGAAGTTATTTGTGCAAAAAGAAATTTAGAGTAAAATATCATTCCACACTGCCAATTCAATTCAAGCAGCGTTTGAGTTTTTAATTTTACAACCCTAATTGTTAACTTTTTTTTTCCAGCCGTCACCACCATCCGACGAGCGCATAGCGGTGGCGAGGAAACAAAGAACAATGGCGGATAGGAATACACTGCCGCCCCCTCTTGTCCTTGAATCCCACTAGCGTTGGTTAGATCCCGCCGGTGGTTCGTTCTGTGGTGGTGGGGACTGCATGGTGGGTGGGCGACCAATGGGGGTTGCCGTCATGATGGTGGTGATGGCGGGGGGAGAATTCAGGTCCCAACTAGATAAACAAAATGACATCTTTACCCTTAATGACGCAATGCATTTGGCTTGAAATAAGGCCATAATTGTCTTTTTAGTTTGTTGCCATAGAGAACTTCTCTATTTGCATTGAAACAGAAGAAAAAGTGAAGGTCAGGGTTTTGCTCTCATAAGTGGATGAGCGATATACACGCTATCCTCACCAGTCCCGTAATTGCTGCAAGTCAAAAACTGTTGCACTATATAGCCGGCTCCATAACTGGTTAAAGCAAAAATACCCGACCCCAACAGGGCAGGATGGTGCGAGTAGCGCCGGGTGCTGGCAAATAGCCAATTCTAGGCTACAACCAAAGACGGCAACTTGGTGCAGTGTTGAGCACCAAATACCCGTCCAAGAAAGTCTGTTTCTTCTTGGAGCATCAATATCAATGACTTAGTGAAGAACATCCCAGCCCTAGCTGGGTCTGTAACTTCGTATCTTAGTCTCCTACAGAGGTCTAGCCTCAGAGATCCAAACAAAGAAAAAATCCATGTGTTTCAATTTTCTGTCTTGAAAGCTCCTATGAAAGGACTTAAAGTCACCAGTCTTGTCAGATAATTTGATACTAGCACCTCCTTATCTTGATGATGTTGGGGTCGGCAACGTACATTGGCTAATGATGATCAGATGGGACGTTGACATACTTCTTCTGTTACCTCAAGTATAAAATGCTCTCACGGATATATTGTGGTTGTCACGTTTTAATACTGGCACATTGGAATCTGTTTTCTATTGTCTAAGTATTCTTGCTATTCTCTCCATGATCTTTGTATCAGGTTCCTTGTGGCACTGAAAAGGACCAAAAGCCTCCTAAATGTTCCAAATTATGTCATATAGCTCCTCTTTGTAGGCATGGATCCATTTGCAAGGTAATATTGAATACTCATATAGCTCCTTTATGCAGTAATAAACATATTGCAAATTTCAGGGTGGAATTGATTGCTTCTTATTGATCTACTGTATGGGGGATGGTTAATTAATGACCACAGATCCCTTTGGTTTTGAAGTTTTCTCTTACTCATCTATTCATTCCTCTTCCCATGTGCTCTATTAACTACATGACTTTATAGCATGATTTGGGTAAATTTCTGGTGCCAGCAATGATCTTTGTGCATCTTTGTCCAGCCACACAAGTGTCATTATGGAGCTTGTCCCCCGTGTCGGTTGGTTTGTGACGAGGAGTACCAATGTGGGCACAAGTGCAAATTAAGGTTAGAGAGTTAATTTGCAATGTGAAACCCTGTTTATCCTTTCTTTCTTTTGTAAGTTTCTTTTTCTCATTCAAAATAATTGTATATAGGTGCCATGGTCCTAAACCACCTCCTAATCTGGAATACACATTAAAACCAAAGAAAAAGAAGTCGATTCATCAGAGCGAAGTCACTCCTGGATCACCATGCCCTCCTTGCCCAGAACTTGTTTGGAGACCATGTGTTGGCCATCATATCACGGCAGAAAGAATGGTAAGTAGTATCATAGCAATATAAACGAGCATTGAACTTGGATAAGTGGCATTCCATCAAAGCAACACAAGAAAAGTTTATACTTCCCCCTGAATTCCTCTTTTCAGATGGTCTGTTCAGATAGAGCAGAATTTTCTTGCGATAATTTGTGTGGGAATCTTCTTCCTTGTGGCAATCATTACTGCACTAAAACTTGTCATGCCCTGAGGAGTCCTTCGCTATCTGGTCGGTATGATAGAGGCGAGCCCTGCGAGGAGTGTTATCTTCCTTGCCAAAAGGTTAAAACTTTGTTCTGTACTTGCTTAAAGCTGCTGATTACCACTTGCTTTTTGTTATGTTTGCTGATATTTTATTGCTAATCCTACTCAGCTCTTTCTCTCAGAGTATAACCACAATGAGATTATCAACATGTTTTATTTTGTGCCATCATAAACTTTGCTTGTACAATTTACATCGTTATTCAGGAGAGGCACCCCACATGTCCACATCCGTGCCCCTTGCAGTGTCATTCTGGAGAATGCCCCCCTTGCAAAGTGCTGATAAAGCGTTCATGTCATTGTGGTTCCATGGTCCATGTATTTGAGTGCATATATTACAACAGCTTACCCGAAAAAGAACAAATGACCGTTCGTTCATGTGGAGGACCCTGCCATAGGTAATCTACCTTTTGCTCCTTTTCTGTTGTTTTGTAGGAAAATACCAAAACTCATTATCAATCCCGCGCACCATATTAACTAGGGTAAGAAATAGAAAAAGGTAATAGAGTCAGGGAGACTTGTCCCCTGCACATCTTTATTGGGAATTTTATCCCTCTTTCTTTTAGTTAGGCTAAAGGATGTGTCTCTTAATGCTTACGATTGGGGGAGGAGGTTGGGGGACAAGTGTGTCTTATTGCTCACAATTGGAGTCTTTATTACACAAGCCAATTTCATCAGACAAAGATGTGCTTGATGTCTTTCTTAAGGCAGGAAATTGCTGCTTTGGAACCATGAAGAATGGGGCGCCTCTATGAAGCCATAAGCCACAAAGAAAAGCTTTTCAACAACTAAAAACACCTTGTATCAATTACCTTAGGGAGCTCTCTCTGTGGATTTTTTTGGGGGGGTTGACAAGTGTGCAGCCTCTGTGGCTTTCAGAGGGGAAAGGTAAAAGGAAAAATGAGACCTGCAATATGCTATTTGACATATACCCTTTAATTGGAAGGGAGAGGGTTGGAATTTGGTATTGTAAGAGTTATTGAGTGAGTTGTTATAAGATACTGGACATCGCCTCTCCCTCCCTCCTCTCTCTCTCTCTCTCTCTCTCTCTCTCGCCCCCAACCCCACAGACACTTCTCTTCCTCTTCACTTTGTTTCCTTAGTAATTTTCATTGATTTAAAAGGTCCTCAACACACTTTAAGGGTTTGTCTTAAAATTTATTCTGTTATAAGTTCTAATTGGTGAGCCAACAGTAGCTCATGAGTTCTTTTGACTCTGTATTCTTCTTGAATTTGGACATGCAGAAAGTTACCTTATTGTACACATCTATGCCCTGAGAAATGTCATCCAAGTCAGTGCCCATCACCGGAAAAGTGCGCTAAGAAGGTACTAGTACACTCTTATTTGGTTTCAATACCAGATTTTCATGTTCGTATATCTATATCTTTATGTCTAGAGGAAAAAGGTGAAGATTGCGTATTATATTAATTGTAGACAAGTATTTTCAATATTTGTCTCAGAGGGTTTTCCCTTTTGAGAAATTACAGTATCTTGTTTGTTTATCTAGGTCCTCTTTGGATACACCTTTCTTGCATTTTCGTCAATTCTATACTAGCGGCGTTCAGTGTGCACTCTCTTATACTGCTATAAAGTTTATTATTTAACCTATACTTCTCAATTTTAATTGCCATGTTTTCTTCTGCAAGATTATTGTACGCTGTAGATGCCAAACCTTGAAAAAGGAGTGGCTATGTCAAGATGTACAAGCGGCTTACTGCAATGCCGGTTCTGATCCTCAAGATGCGTCCAAGTTTCAATTTGGAGTCGGACTTCTTCCTTGCAATTCAGATTGCAGGAGTAAAGCCAAGGTTGCTGATATGGAGTTGCAACTTCGTAAATCTAAAATTGCGGAGGTAGTTCAATTTTTGGTTGAAATCATCCAAGTCCTGCTACATTACGCCTTTTTGATAGCATTTGGATTTTTTTATCTTCACATACTGTGTCCCCCTCTCATACCCAAGCCCATAAATCATCTTGCTGCCGCAGAATTACTGGGTGTTTGTATGCTGAATTATGGGCAACGAATTTAGTTTTTCTTTTCTGTCAATTCTTTTTCCAGAAGACGGAGCCAGTCACTGAGAACTATGTACCCAAGCGTAGAAAAAGGCGAGAGCGTGTACAAGAAGACAAGGAAACTTCTAGACAACAGGTGTGTTATATCTCAGATAAAAATAAACAAGCACTGACGGTTGTGTATATGATTGCTTCAAATAACACATTCTTCTTCTCTTGAACAGAAAATAATTGCCACTATGCGAAGGCTGCTTCTGCTTGCTATTGTTGTGTTAAGTCTGGTTGCTTCAGCATATTACGGTTACAAGGGTCTCCTATGGCTCTCTGATTGGATGAATGAAATTGAAGTACAAAGACAAAGAACAAGATACTCTTGAATCTAGTCAACGCTTTATACAATACCCCCGAATCCGGTCACTGCTATATACTTTATCTGAGTTGGTTCACGTGGAGGTTAGTAGTTTAACTCCCAGGGGAACTGGCCTCCCAAATCAATTCTATCATTCAATTATTTGACCTCTTTAGCAGGTTTGAAATGCCAGAATTTTTAGATAGTTGTTACAGCTTAGTGAATTCTTTTACCGATTGGATCTTGATTCCAGTGCCTGGTTCCTTCATAATCTTATTATCAGTTTGCCAACATAATGATAGAACGACTTTGGTTTAGTGCACAAATACTGTTGTAACAAAATCCTTGTAACATCAGTGTGCAATATGGTTTTTGGTGTGCACAATGATGCATATTTCGTGAAGTCACCTCGGAGACCAACATACGAGGAAGGGTGTTCGACCGATGAAGTAATTCTAGTTGTAGCAATTCCCACTATGATTTAGGTACTTATGTTGTCCTATAGGTGGATTCTGAATCTTGTAGGGCCTGGCCTGTCTGGGTATCTTTTTTTAGTAGATCGAAACTGAACCCAAGGATTAAAAAAGAAAATGGCATCTAAACAAAGCCTTATTTGTTTGAACTTGCCGTGTCATCGGGGACATCCAGTGGCTATAGGCATGAGCTTCATCCATTAGGCCGTCTAGATGGGGTAGGATTATGCTGGCTTCTCCTTTCTGCTACGGAGATAACTTTCAAATAATCATGACTTGGACATAAAGAAAAAGGATATTTTGTTCGATGGAGCGGATATGGGTGAATAGAATCGACAACCATAATGCTCTGCCTCCTTTAGCCCCTTCCTCCTATCTCGTCTGCTTTTCCTAATCCAGCCATTGTACGCATGCTCGTCTGCTTTTCCTAATCCAGCCATTGTACGCATGGTTTAAGACGATGCAATATTTCCTTAAACAGTTTTTATTGTAGCTCAACATGGGGCTTGGAAAGCCCAATCAGGCACTATACCTGCGCTGTACAGCCGGTAAGGTCCACATTATATACATATTGAAAAGATTGCAAAGTAGTTAAGTTACGCAGAGCTCGCTGGAAAATACACAATACACGGATAACATTTCCCACCGAAATTAGCCTACAAAGGTAAAGCACACAAAGAAGAAAAAAACTTCTTATAAAAACCAACAAGCTGGGCTGTCTACAACAATAAGCTCTTTTTTATTCATCCTTTTTCTTTCTTGGAATTGAATCAGAACAAACAAACAAGATAAACCTGCCACCTACTAGACACACCACGCCTAGATCTACCTATCAGTCTAGCAACCAAATACACCCGACTAAAGTCGACACATCTTTATGAACTCGACGCATGTCTACCCCCAAGACTCTTGCCCTAATACCACCAGATGGCTATACCTATGCGTATCATCGCGTGTCAAAGCCACAGTTGACAATGTCGGAAGCGCCTATCACCAACCGTCCATCACACCACCTTCGCCAATTGTTGAACATCACCATTAAATGAACTTACCTTCAATCCTTACGACCTCCATGAAACAACCATCAACTCCAAGGCTCCATCATTGCACCTCTCGACGGCGATACACCCCTCAGTTGTACGTCCCTAAACACACGCCGGGGGGGGGTGAATAGGTGTTTATAACTTAAGTAGAAACTTAAAACTTAATTTACAATGTAATAATTGAGACAGTAAATATAATTCAACACAGAGATTTATACTGGTTCAGCCCCATTACCCTACGTTCAATCTCCGAGCACTCCACACAAGGGAGACCTACTCGAGCCTTTCACTAAGCAGCTAGCTTTGGGTGCTAGCTCAAACCGCAGTACAGATCTGAAACCCTTCAAGGTTTCCAATAATTACAAGTGAAAATAGATTACAATTGTGTTACAAAACACACTCCTTTACGAGTAGATGTTACAATGAATATTACAAAGCTAATCTTTTTTAGGTGGGAAGATCTGAAACCTTTCAAAAATTTAACCAAGAAGCTTGTTCTTCAATTTCTCAAAATATAAGCTCACTCAAGGAAGAGTAATTGAAAGATAAAATAAGATGAGAGAGTCTTTTGAGAAGAGTAAGAGAGAATTTTTCAGAGTTTTTGAGAAGTTAGCAATAAATGCTCAAGGAGTCCCTTTTTATACTAGAAGAGAATATGACTGTTTGAAAATGGATGACATAAAGATTCATTCGAATGAAAAATACCTTTGAAGATTTCGGTCGAATGAAATGACAGAGCAAAGAAGATTTAGAGACACTGAAAGATTGAGTCGAATGAAAATACATTTTCATTCGAATGAAAATTCTGCTTCGACCGAAAAGTCTGACTTTGACCGAAAAGTTTGGTTTCCACCAAAAACTTTTGGCTTCGACCGAAAACTTCGGCATCGACCGAAAAATTTGACTTCGATCGAAAAGTATTTTTGATACCTGATATGAAGAGACTGAAAGATTGATTCGAATGAAAACTCATTTTCATTCAAATGAAAACTCATGCGAGAGGAGAAAACTTCTTGATTTGTTCTTTACTTGATTTGAAGATCTTTAAGAAATACTTAGAACAAATTACAACCAGGAGAAATAAAATGAAGCCCCAAGCAAAGATCCAAGTCCATGTTCAAGTCCACGTTCAAGTCCTCTTTTTAGTTGAGGGATATTTCATGTTTTGTTTGATTATGATTGGTCCTGAAAATTCTTAATAGCGTTATTAGATTAATGTTAGAGATAAAAAACTTGGTATCATCAAAATAATGCAACTTTGACTTTTAAAGTCAACAACAGCAACCCACCAACTACACCCCTTCAAAACTTTCCACCGGCATAGCAACACAGCTTGTCCAAACCAACCTTTCACTGAAAGGGGGAGGGAGATCCTCTAAAGTTGGAGAGGGAAGGCAACCTTAGAAGAAAAAAAACCCTAAATGACAGACTCACCCACCTTCTACAACCTGACGGCACAACCACGCCCACCTCAGACCACCAAACTCACCCACCTTCCAAGAAATTGTCCAGCCTACCAAACCCAGACCGGCCTCCCCAGCACACCCGCACACAGTACGGTCCCTAGTCCGTCGTAGCGATCCACCCGCAACCTAGGCAATAGATCCAGCGTCTCAAGACTCCATCCACAAGGAGGCCCAAAAATAACCACACACACAAACATTCAACATATCAAAAGCAAGCCCTACACTACTATGCCACCGCACATTGCAGGAAGACGGCGGTAGTTATGGAGGACGGGAGAAGAGGCTGTTTTGGGTTCTTGGGGGCAAAAGTGAACCTAAAAAGGAGGTGGTAGCTGATATTTTGAGCTCCGCCTCAAGCCAAGCCTAGCCAATAATAATAATAAGCACCCAAACCTATGAGTACGGGTCATGAGAATGTTTATCATACAGCAACAAAGCACTGACTGAGTCAAAATTGATGTTCTCGTGCTACATTCATCAACTTCGGTCTCCGACCGATATGGCTGTTTGTTTTTTTTAACATTTCTTGCTTTTCACGTTAACATCATGATTATTATGAGACTTAAGACCATCCCATTTCATGCTGAATTCCTTACCAGTCTTATGCCACAAAATATATTTTTTTTTCATTTTTCTCTTCTTTGCCGGTCCTGATATTGGACTTAATTTTTTTTTTTTTAATAACTAGAATGAGATCTCAGAGTTCCACTATATTCTTGCATTTCCTAATGATACTGTTTAGGGTTAGTAAAATAGCTGGGTTCCCAACACCACCCTCCCTCCCCCTCTTCCTTTACTGGGACATCTCAATGAATCATGAACTGCTGTTTCATGCTTGTAGCCTTTAAATACCCATTGTGCCAGGCTTGTAGCCTTTTTTCCGTGTAAGAGTAAAAAATATTTAGCGTCCAGAATCAATGATCTCGATCATTTGGGTCATTTCTGTATAATTTAAAATAAACTTTTCCCTCCCTTAGCTTCACTTTTCTATCACAACCGTCATCTCCGATTCAACGGGAATCAGTCGTTCATAACCACAAGCTTGTAGCCTTTCTTCTCCGTAAGAGTAAAAGAATAGCTCCGATTATTCAGGACATTTCAATATAATAAAAATAAACTCCTTCCTATCTCAGTCCCACTTTCTAAGTTATCACAACAGTCCTTTCCGATTCAACGATTCTAAATGGTCGGAATCAATGGTTTTGAGCAATATTTACCGAGGTATGAGTTTTTGGAGATGTATCTCACAATCAATTTTGCATAGATTTTGTCCAACGGCATACTCTAATTTAATACTCCTAGGGACATTAGAGTTGGAGAGGTGGGTTCACCGGCCACCGATATATGCTGCTCACCTTCCTAGACCATCGCCATTTAATTTCTCTAATTCGACGACTTAATATCTTTATGTAGAATATTTTGTAACCGAAGTATAAATTTCATTAATTGTATTATTTAAGCTGGAGGCACCGTCTATGGCCCCTTGTTTTATATAAAAGAAAAGTTTCCTAAAATTGCGAATAAAGGGTGCCCAGGCTATTTAAGTTGGAGGCACCGTCTACGGTCTACAGCAGGAGATTTAATTGACTGCTTTTATTGATTGAATGTTTAAAGTCAAATTCCTAGCCAATTTATGCCCAACGTGTGAGCTTTAATTATATTCAAACTCAAAAGCTTGGACCACCTTTTGGTAGATGTAAGACTCGTATCCATCCCATCTGTGTCCTCAACTTTGTCCATCAAGCTAATGCAAAAGAGAAATTGGATACCGCAAGACGGCAACGAAAATCAAAACAATATTTGGTCACTTATACTTGGAATGCATCTAATCCTACCGGGTTAGCCTGCTTAAAGAGCTGTGATGCATAGGGACCATTGCTTGCATTATGCATGAATGGCTATGGAGGAGATATTCATTGATGAAATGTATGTAATGGAACTCATGAGTGAGTGGGCACAAGCACAGGCAGCAACAAACTGATAAAGTATCTCCAGAAAAGAAAAGAATCAGCCCCTTTACTTCAGAGAAAATGAATTTTGTAATCCTTGTGGCTGTCAGTGTCCACAAAATCCTACGCTACAGCTCATGTTAGATCGAACACCCCCTACTCTTTACACTAAAACAAATGTATTAACACCAAATGTTGAAGGAAAAAGCCGCCAAAAGCTCCTTTTTTGGCTGTGGGATTTTGGATTTTACTCGGAAATGAGGGAGATTGGACCACTGGATATGCTGCCATGGCTATCATCGCACAGAGCCAATGCTCGCTCCAAATTAGCGACAATATCTGTCATGGTTGGTCTCTCTCTGCCCTCCAAATTCACACAATGCATTGCAGTGTATGCCACTAGCTCCACTGCCTCGGCTTCATTCAGCTCCGGAGGGCCTACCCGCGTGTCCAATATCTTGGACAACTCTCCGGCCATAATCGCCGGTACTGCAAAGTCCACCACACTAATTGGTGCACCCCCATTTTCCCCAATCTTAAATATAGCTCTCTTCCCTGTCAAAAGTTCTAGCAATACAACTCCAAGACCATAAACATCGCTTTTTGCTGTCAAAACGTTTAGTCCATAGTATTCTGGATCGATGTACCCGACTGTCCCAGCTGCCTTCATTGGCCTATACTCACGATTAGTCTCCGGACCCATCAACGACAATCCAAAATCAGACACCCTTGCAGTCCAATTTGCGTCCAGCAATATGTTAGAAGACTTGATGTCTCGATGAATTATAGGAGGAACTGCATAATTATGGAGGTATTCGATGCCACGAGCAGCGTCTAATGCAATTCTGATCCTCATTTTCCAAGAGTTCATTAAGCTACTATTCTTCTCCACATTGTTCTTGTCGTGTAAATGATCATAAAGTGCTCCATTTTTCATGTATTCATAAACCAATAGCCTCTCATCCCTCTCTTCGCAATACCCAACAAGCCTAACCAAGTGCTTGTGGTGAAGCCTAGACAAGAACGCCAGTTCTGAATCAAACGCGCTCTCTTTCTCTTGAAATTTCTTCAGTTTCTGACCCGTATCTCCCCTTTTAATTGCGACCTCACGACCATCAATTAGTTTCCCTCTGTACACAACACCAAAGCTCCCCGCGCCAACCTTATTCTCCAAAGAGAAGTTATTCGTGGCAGCAACCAGGTCCGAAAAGGTGAACTCCTCTGCCCTCTCCGTGTGTTTCGACGACGTTCCGCTCCTCTGACGCCTGAACGCTCTCGACCCCTGGCGCCTAATTGTGGAGGATCTCGAAAGTGGACTGGTATTTGACGTATGCGCAGCATTAGAATTTGATCCGGCAATAGTGGGCTGCACTGAATTATGTATCTTCTTATGCCCACAACAAACACCAGTCCACAAGCAATAAGCTATAGTAACAATACCCGAAAAAGCCCCAACCGATCCTACAATTGCAAAGGCCAACAAACCCTTTGTCATTGCTCTGGATGGTGACCGTCGTGGAGGATTGATAGTCGGTGGCGGCGCAACCGGTGGCGCAGAAACTGTTGCATCGCAGGGCCTACATATGTTACCATTGCCAGAACACAATTTCTGAGACTCTGGATAAATACCACAATCGCACGTACTTTCCTGAACACATGCCCCTGGAAGTAAACTAGGCAATGGAAGCTCAACCCCTGAAGAAACTAGATCATTACGCCAACCCGGCCCCCAACAAATCACCGTAAAATTATTACTCCTCAACCCACAAGTGAAATCCAACCCCGCAACAATCGACTCGAACGAGACCCCCTCAGTAACATTAATCGAAACGTCTGCACCCCTCCCCCAACAAGCCACTGTATTGTTCATTCTCCTAATTGCACAAGTATGGTTCTCGCCGAGCGCGAGGGCAGAGTATTCAAACGGCGAATTTGATTGAACATCCAACTGCCCAAAATCGTTACTACCTCTACATTCCAAAAATCCGGTAGTGTTCAATCCACAAGCGTGATTGCCACCAACGGCAACACTGGACATAGTTAAATTGCCGAACTGACCTTGAATAAGTGACGTTATTGCGCTGGAGCCCCAGCAGGTGACAGTACTAGTGTTCATCAGAATCCCGCATGAAAATCCCAGGCCGGACGAGATAGACCGGAACTCAGCGGAGCGGCTCGGCAGCTGAGCGAAAACGGCGTCGTCGCGCCAGCAGTTGGCGTTACGAGTGCCGTTCGTGAGGGCGCAAATTTGATGGTCACCGACCGTAAGATCCTGTAGCAGGAAGGTGACGTTGTAGTAGAGCCGCTTGGGCGAGAAAGTGGTGTTCCAGCAGAGGAGGCTGAAGCCGCCGGCCCGGACGCCGCAGATTAGGTTCCGGCCGCCGGCTACCGAGTCGAAGGATATGTACGGAGACAGGGGGAACGTCTGGCCGTCGTCCCTCCAGCATTGGATGCCGCGCGTCTGCTGCTCGGCGGGGATGCCGCAGACGGTGGTGGCATCGCCGTAGCTGACGGCCACGGTGGCGCCGGAGCCGCCGAGGGCGTGGACGGAGGTGATGAGGGTGAGAGCGGCGGCGATGACTGCGGTGAGGAGCGTCGCCGCCGTCGTCATGTGGTGGCGCGGGTGTTCACGGGGGATTGTGTGTGCTCTGTTTCGGTCCCCTTCATTTGGCGGAGAGAGAGAAGGAGTCGTAGAGAGAGAGAGAAAGGAAGTGGAATTTTAGAAAGTAGATTAACGGAAAGTGTGGGCGTTGAGGAGGGGCTAGCTAGACCCGAGGTTTGATGGGGAGTATATGTTCTTTGCCACTTCCTGGTTGACACGTGTACATGGGGATTCTGCTGTTCGCTGAAAGACATGCAAATCCTGTCAGCTGATGGACACGTAGGCGAGGGATTATTGGGACTTGGTTTCAGCTTTCAAGATTGGGGTAATCTAGAAGGATAATCTCTATTCTAGAACTCTGATTTTTGAATTTCAAATGGGAAAGCTTGAATTTTGCCCTTTGATTTGATACATGAGATTTGTTGTGGCGGCTGGGGTTAGAATTTCCTACGCGTTTTTTCATGGCAGCGCTTGTGAAATTTGACGTTCGTTACATATTTTTATTTTATTGCTAAAAATATATAAATGACATAATTTTTAAGTGATGAATGAGAGTGAAAACGGCATCACATGATGTAAATAGACATCCCTTTTTTAACTTCGCGAGATCTAAAGTAGGGCAAAGTGTCGGAACACATGAAAAGGAAAAGGGTGTGCTTCATTACCTTTTTTGGAATAGTTGTATCATTTAGCTTCTTGAGTTTAAGTCGTTTTAGTCGCTTTCAAAACTACGTCGTTTTAGTAGCTAGCCTCACGTAACTTGTGCGAGATTAGCCTTATATTCGCTTTCTCCATATATATATATTGCATGACAATTAGGAGGATTAGTTTTGGTCGTTAAAATTTTCCAATTTACGCAGAACGGAGGGTAGGATGCGGATGCAATTACACATTTGACCTTAAAACTATTTCTCCCTTTCATGATAGTAGGCGTTTCTTGTCCATAACCGAAGTCCATCCGAAAATGAGATGCATGCTTGGAATGTTTTCCTCGACAGGCATAGAAGTTCTTTTAAAGGGTCAAGGTTGGGGGAATCAAGTTGGTAGATGCAAAAAGAAAGTTCCCCACATAAAACATGGCCATGTGAAATGTGAACATGATTAATACCCAATAATCTGATCGTAATTGACGACACGTTTACGTTCTACATCGAATCGCTTCATTCACTCACAAAATAATCTTTTTTTTTTTTTCATTTTCAAAAAACTGCAGTACCACAAAATGAAAATTTATTGCTATGGTATTTTTGACAATATTATTTTATTTTGTTTTCTCTCGGAGTCTCGCTTCTATTCGCTTGTTGTGTGAAAAGCGAAATTATAATTTGAGATGATAGTCAATGACATGATGTTGCTTCCCTAATGGGATTTAGAGTTGCGAGGCAAATGGGCAAGTCCTCCTCACATCTTATCATTGCATTTTGGACGTGACCAACAAGGGAAACTGACAGGGAAGACCAGGACTAGAAGCGTTCGCGTGCCATGTTTGCCTTTTCATTTGACTGTTTCTTCAGAGGTAAACGAAGTTCCCTTCAAATAAACCAAAAAAGGGCAATATCCAAGCTATTTCTCACGTGAAAGGAAAAATCTTTTTTGATTTTTAGCTTGACTTGTTGCTTTCACGTGTGGAAGAGCGTTTCATTATCTGGGAGCTTGATGTCGAAAGTAAAATACATAATCATAAGAAATGAAAGTACGGCATCGAAAACTAGGGATGACAAAAAAATCTGAATCCGCAAATTTCTGCCCCGCCCCGCCCCAATAGGAGCGGATTTTTTTAACTTTGACCGGGACGTGGGGCGGATATGGTATTTTTTTTTAAAATTCGCAGCGGGTTAGGGTCGGATATGGTATTTACTTATATCTGCCCCGTCCCGCCCCGGTATACTTACCTTAATAGATTACTTAATCTTAGCCATCCATCTATACCATATATATATGTCTATTTTCCAGCAAGCCCTAATTTGAGATTTCTGCATTCCTCTCCAATCTCGACAGCCACTCAGTACCGACGGCGCACGGCTCGGCCACGGCGCTCTCGCCGCTCTCCACCGCACGGTGCACGACTCGGCCACTCTCCATCCACCTCACGAATTAGAGCCCACCGCACCTCGCACGGCTCTCCACAGCATGTGCGCACAGCGACGACGAACCACCACGGCGACGAGCTTGGATCTATTGCAACGAACCACCACCGCAAGGCGCACGGATCTCCACTGCAGTATCGCACGGCGGCGACGACGAGCTTGGATCTACTGCGACGAACCACCACCGCACCACCGCAAGGCGCACGGCTCTCCACAGCGGGGCGGGGCGGGTTCGGAGTTCCTAACTCTACATAGGATCGGTTATGGTATTTTATATACATAACCCGGTCCGGGGCTGGGCGGGGCAAAATTCATCGACTATCGGGGCGGGTTCGAATTTTAGAAAATTCGCATCCAACCCGCCCCATTGTCATCCCTATCGAAAACTAGGATCCGCTGGGAAGAGTAAGTATTGCATGATGTCAGACTATTTGTCTTGACCCAAAATCAGTCGTTTAAAGTCGTTGGGGTTGGGAGGGAGCGAGGATTGATGCGATAAATGGAGGGGCTACGAGTGAGAGGGGTTATTAAACTATATATTCAAGAGTCTAGATAGTCGGAACCATTGATCCTGAATTGACCATTTTTTTCTCACGAGAAGACATGGATGAACTTAATTTTGTTGGCCTGAACCCTAAAATACTCGTAGTTAATTGAGGCACCGAAACTAATGACTCTAGGATGCCCATAATTTCTCTTGTTAGAAATGAACATCTGATGACTTTTGACAAAGTCCGAAAGGTACAAAAGTTAGTAGCAACCTGTTGTACACCCAAATACTCTATGCTTCAGGCCATTGTGGTAAACAAGTTCAGGGTAGCTCCGCCAAAAGTTTAGAACGGATGAGGACAACACACGTCTTCGAAGCCCTTGAAGCTCGCGTTCAACCCTCTCGAGGCCAGCCCCGTTTGTGAACACCACAAGTGGATGGAGTCGTTGACATTGCTAAAAACAGGTCTTTGTAAGCATACGACAAAAACTCTCAAGTTTACTGGTTTATTGATTCTACTCCAATCGCTTTTTAAGTTTATCAGGACATCATTATATGCAAGCGCTACGCAAATAATCCTAAATCTTTACCAAGAAAAAATCCTCCATGATTTATGTTTACAAAGTCGCACATCTACAATTATTTTTCATTAAGCTTACTCATTCATGCCCATTGTTCCCATTTATTTGGGTTAAACACCTGGAATATTCCTGATTAGTGTTCACATCTGAAAAGATGAGCCAGCATACTGTGGAAAGCGATACGTGTCCAAATCTTTCTGGAAGTACATTAAATTTGCAGTATATTAAGGTTGTTCGTTTTGAGAATGATTTGTGGGTGGTGGCATCATAGATGTCTGCTGAATTGTATAATGACCGCCATCTGACTCCTATTATTGAATTTTTATACTTGGTAAACACGTGTAATTGAATACTGAACTGTGTAGTCTAAAATGTAAACATGGATGTTCACATGAGCAGACATGGGGATCTCGGACCATAAAGTCGTGCAGTTGTTAGTCCCAAGATCACAGGTCCATAGAAGTTGAATGTGAACCTGAAATTGCAAGCTTTGTCTTATCATTGATGAAAGCTTTGCCAGTAACAGTCGCAAAAAAATATCGCCACTAATGATGGGTTAATCTCATAGGGGAAGTCATTTAGAGTAGATATACAGAAGGGCATATTTTTATTTCCGGACGTTGAATGGGAAATTGAACGACAATCATTATTTTGAACACAAAAAATTAATCTTAGTTGAATAGTTTGATTTTAGCTGTTTGGTTTCAACTGTTTAAACAGCCCCAACGGACCACAGTTTGAACGAATTTATCTGTTTGAACTTGTTTAATCCTATCTATTGACTTTTGGGTCTTCATAACGTTCATGATCACAAGTTATTTGGAGTCTGTTGTTAAATTATAAGCAACATAAATACTAGATAGTAACTAGTGTTAAGAGTGTTTTTTTTTTTTTTTTGACGTATATAAATATAGTACGGTTCACTTTAGTTTGGTTTAGAACAATTTTAAAAGAATCAATCCGAATCATTGAACCGAACATTCAGTTCGGAAGAAAGGAAACCAAGCCCATTGTTTTTTAAAGTCGGTTCGTGACCGGCCGGATCGATGGGTTCAATTATATCAGTTAAATTAGCTCAAACTGTTTAAATGTTCGTCCCTATGAAAAACCGGTGAAACGAAAAAAACTAACGAAACTGAATCAAACAAATTTTATCGGATGTCCCCGAGCTCTCGGTAGTATCCGATCTCGATCGATTTTGGTAGATCCAAACAGATCTGGCCATTTCGTCTTCTTTTGCACCTTCACCGGAGCTTCGCCGGCGGTGATCGAAATTACGCCGGCGGTACTTGATTGACATTTCTAAAAACTCCTTCATTTTTTATGCTCTTCATTCCTATCTGTTCCCTGCTGTACATTGATGGATATGGGGTTTGTGGTTGGTTGTGTGATCTGTGGTAGTTGCAGGATGGCTTGTTTTGGAAGGGGCTTAGCCATAGGTTTTGGATGGTTCGGTGGATCCTGGGGTCTTGGGCGGGTGGGGTGGGGGGGATAAGGTCTCGGGGGTGGGGTGGGGTGGGGTGCGCTCTGTTGGGGGGTTTCGAGGCTTTGGGTGGGGGGTTGGGGTGGGGGAGCTCTGTCTGGGGTTCGGACAATCTGTTCTTGGGGGGGGGGGGGGGTTCCTTTCGGTGATTAAGCGTCCTGTGTCTACCGCTATCTGTTGTGGGTGAGTTGTGTTTTCTTCGCCATGTCCGGTGAAAGTTGGTTCAGATTTGAGAAAAGGATAGTAGAGGGTATAAATTTGCGGTGTTGATGATCTTGGTGGTGTGCTGCACCGTATTTAACGGTTTGCTCACCTTTGGTTCGTGCGGTTCCCGTTGTCTGCTCTATTGTTACCACGTTGTTCTTGTGCCTTTTTTATTTTTATGTTTCGTTTGTTTTGGTTTGCTAATCTGTAAATTGGGCATGTTACTTTAAGTTGAGTTAAAGTGTAGGATTCTGCTTTAGTTCAATTGTAATGTGTATAAATTTACAATGTTAGTTGTTATAAATTTCTGTGTACACCGAGTCACGTGTTTGTCGTGACCTTTATGCCGTTTGGCGATTGTAATTGCTGTAAAATCACTTTATCAATGCTATTCTCAATCTTATCAAAAAAAAAAAAAAAAAAGAATCAAACAAAGACTTCATGTAGTTTCATTTGACATATATATTCTGTAACATAGTACTTCCAAGTTACCCCCGATCCTCATTGCTTCGCATTTTGCCTAATATTCAACTCTAAAGGTTTAAGAAATACAAGTCTACAACTAAAGGTCAGACACACAGCTAAGGCCACACACAACTAGGGTGGGGGGTGTTTAACCAAAGGAATTTTGTATTGGGCCAGGGATGTGAAGCAACTCCACATGCTGTCGGCTTTTCCTTTGGGTTTATCAAGAGCTTGCTTTAGGGGACATGTACTGCTGTAAGAACTCATTTTTGTAACCTGAAGTTTCTAACAGACAGACAGACTTGTAACGAATCCTGAATGATGAGTTAACAGATTGGCACCCCCCACCCACCCAAGAGATCACGAGGGGACAGCCAGAACAACTTGAGGAGCTACATTGCTGGAAAGAAACAGACCCCTGTCTTCCTATTTTTTGAGTTAAACTAGGTCAAGGGATCACCCCCCCCTCCACACCAACCAACCCACCCACCCACCCACACACACAGAGTACTAGAAACTCCCAAACATGGGTAGGAAAATTTTCCAATGGGGGAAAATGCAGGTAATATTATTGAGCAACACTGCAGGAATTACATACTGCACATATTTATTGATCACAAACAAGTTTACAACACATGAACATGAACGAACATTCAACAAGATCGTGAACTACAACCAATGTTACAAAAGAATCAGGGGCTTCCATAATTTACACATTACCTGTTCGCATAACACGCCAGGGAAACCTTTGCGATGAGTACTGATGAATTTGTGACATCCTGAATCGCTCCTGCATAGACATTGATGCTATGAAGAGATACAGCCCTTGTACAGAGAACATTGCTTTTTGGTACATCTAAGAACTACAAGCCTAACTGTGTACGGATTTTTGTCCTAAGCTGTCCAGCTGGAAGCAGGAATTCCATGCTTCTGAAACCATTCAGGCATATGAAACCTTTCGTAGAGGAAAGGACGCACATCCTGCTGCTGAGAAAGATGCTTGAGGAGAGGAAGGAGGACCTCTAAAAGTTGTTCATCGTGTGGCTGTCCAGCAGAAAATGGAACGCATGGAATTCCATTTAGGGGTTGCAATAAGAAACTAAACGGGTTGTTATCAACAATAACAATTCGGCAAAAATCCTTGGATATGCAGGAGAGATCCTTCACGTGCTCGCGATACTCCCTGCAAGTTATGCGACAGGGCACGTTTTCAATGAGTATTTTCAGGGCAGATGGAAGCTAGATGACCTAGCAACACCATTAACTTTATGCCAGGTATGATTTTCCACGAGGTCAAGTTCGGAAAGTACAAAGAAAGCATGAAAGAAAGATCTCCTGTATATTTGGGGTGGGTGGGTGGGTGGGGGTAGTTAACAGTGTTACTTTGGTCTTATTCATAGTTCTCGTGTTATCTTTCTCATATAAGTCAACAGCAAACAAAAAAATCAATGATGCAAAAGTGTCACCTGATAATTTAGAGTAAAAAACAAAATGGATTTGAACCAGGTGAGAAATTATGCTCAAACGAAGCACCCTGAGAAAATGGAATTAGCTCACTGTATTATTTTCATACTCTGCGTAGATGAGCCAAAAATAATAAAACTTTCACCTGAGGTTACATCATAGAGTAGATTGCACACAGCTCTATTCCTAGTAAGAAGTTGCAGAGACTGTTACTATTGAACCACAAGGTCCTCCGTCTTCACTATGAGCTTCATTTTGTGAAAAACCTCCAACATTACACACAAACTACTTGAGGCTAGCCAAACTTCCACTCGCACACTTTCCAAACCCAGAAAGATACAAGGAGTTCCGGTAAAAACAAAAAGTCTCCATATAATATTTTAGGAACATTTTCACCTATCCCCTATCGCGGGGTTCTAAAAAATAATATAAGAGAAGGTTCAAAGACAGAAGCCACTCTTTTATGAAACAAGTAAGTTAACCCTCCAGGGCACCACTTAGAATGCTAGACAAAGACGAGACAAACACAAGGTCTGGATCTGGCCTAGTCGATGGGTGACATCACATTACCCACGCTGGTCTTGCCAATGCATGCGAATGGGAGGGAGGAAATTGGTGTTACAGACAGAACAGAATGGTGAACTTTCATCTATTACATACTACTAGAACTAATGCCTTCCCTAATTGTTAAGCACAATGAACTGTGACAGTAACTCTAAAATGAGAACAAAACACCGGTGCTTGAAAACCATAACAGGTTAGTAGCAGAGCAGTGGGCTCACAAGGCAAAGGTTGGTGTTAAACAAAGGTATAATACCTTTGAAACATCCAAAACATGAGTAGATGCTACAACAGGAATCAAAGCCGTGGAAAAATATCAAAGAGGTCCTCAAAAGAGAGTACGTTGAAAAGAAGCAATACTTACGTGCTACTTGTTGAAGGCCGGTAAAGCCTACCACTGAATAGATTTTCCGAATCTATTCTGTCAACAAGTGGTCTAGCATAGCCTGCAGGCAGACAACGATGGGAACTCAAGAGAATGCAGAAGATATTTCAATATATTATAACTACATAAAGGCAAAATATTGAGCAAACCTTCAAGACCAGCTGTAAATAACACGAGATCTGCAAATTCGCTAAGTTGTTTCAAAAATTCAGGCAACCCAGGGCGTTCAAACACTGTAACATAGTTGACCTTTGGTTTGCCTTCACATTCCTATAAATGCATGCACATTGAGATCGACAAAAATTGTCCAGAATATTGGTTACAAATGAAAAAACATTTAAGACACCTTATCAGAAGATAAGCATTCCAGCTCAAAGCACTTCAGCCCAGCTTCTGTGGCTTGATTGCGAACAATAGCTGGCAAACTAGAGGTCTCATATGCACATACGAGAGTTTCGTCCAAATCAAGAACTACCTGCATCAAGAGATGCATGAGTCAGGTCATAAGGCAAAGAATATTGGGCAGCAATAGCAATTTTAAATCATCCAGGAAACACCTGATAATATAAATAAAAAATTACCAAAAAAAAAATATATATATCTAAAACTTCCTAGGTTTTCTTTCATCCAACTGCCGTTCTTGTCGAAGTAAAGAAGATCTGCATTATTTGTGTCCAATGACATGATAGATGACCATTTCGGTCCACTTTAAGAAACATACCTTCATCCTCAATAACTGCTGCTCGGACATTCATAAGTTTGCCTCATTGGAGGATGAAAGAACACAAAAAAATGCATCAAACAGCAGAAACAGTAGCAATTTGTATGAGGTGGCAGATATATTACTAATTCTTATCAACCTCTGCCACAACACCTTGTCACTAGCTAGCCCTAGTCCTCTTTATGGATGGTAGCATGGTCATTAATATAAACATTTCAGTTCTTTCAAGGTTGTAGCTTCATCCCTGCCTACCACCCCTGAAAGAGAGCTAGGGCTGAGGCTAGCACAGTACACAGTTCCCAAAATTGCAGGGATTGAGGTTAGATGCACACAATTCTCCCGCCCATTCCAAGTAGTAATGGAACAACCTCCCTGCCAAAAGAATTAGGTGTCTAGGTAGACTGCCAAGCACTTGGATCATGGTGACCAATTAAAAAATAGACACCAAGAGCTTTTCTCTACGAAGCCCAACTAAGAGGCATTTCAATGGCACTCGTAAATTGTATGATTTTGGCTTC
Source organism: Escallonia rubra (assembly GCA_033065855.1). Taxonomy (NCBI): domain Eukaryota; kingdom Viridiplantae; phylum Streptophyta; class Magnoliopsida; order Escalloniales; family Escalloniaceae; genus Escallonia; species Escallonia rubra. Next base: position 1,770 of record JAVXUO010001572.1, on the reverse strand, counting down.
ATGTTGAACTTGAGAGGACATGCTTGTATCTAATCACATCCCCAAACAGCACAAATGCAAGAAAGCCTTCTCCCATTTGCATATGTTACTGTTGCCTATCATAAACCTCTTCTTATGCCATAACTCTAGCCAGTGCGTAAGCTGTTATCTCTTCCTAATAATCGCCAATCCAGAATCAGCTTGTCTTAACTTCAACCATGTCTGTCCATGCTCAATGGTGATCGGAATTTTTCCAGAAGGCGAAAACTTTACCTCAGCTTGTCATCAGCTGGTCGTAACTTGCATTCTCATATGTCTCTTATACATTTGACAATACACGCCTCATGAACATGTTAATTTTTCATAGGCCAGCATTCTATACCACCATCCTGAACAGCCTTTTAATCAGTACCCTCGAGATTGACAGACATGGTTAATCACAGATATGACATAGTAGCAAAACATAAATGAGAAGTCGATGGATAGCTTTGCTTGAGCACAACGTTATGAAGTATGAAAAACTAAACATGAGTTGCAATATTGGACATGCTCATTCCCCTCCAAGACCACTCCAGTTTCACCCATACGGAAGTCCTTAGCAGCAATGAGGTTGTCCCTTTTGTTGCCACTAGAGTGCTCTTCAATGCTAAATAGCTGTCGTAACTTCGATTGTTCCTTAGGCTCCTGCTTCAGCATTTCTTATTGCATTGTCAGTTCCAAAAAACTCATCAAGTGCAATAAGAGAATCCTGGCAGTTAAAAGACCTTCGTGGTCACTGTTTGCCATCTTGGACTAGTCTAGCTAGCAAACATAAGAATTAGGAGGGGCTACATAGAGTCATTCTACATGTTGTGTACGAAGGTTTCAAGCCTAGCAAAGCTTCTAAGAGATCGATTACTTGGAAACACTAAAGGAAAAGAAACAACAGTAATAGGGAAATGAGAATGGTTTTAAATGCCATTAAATGCTGCTCAGAGTATGGAGATCTTGTACTTATATATTACTAACAAGCTACTAATGAAATGATCTCGCCTTTGAATACATGCAGAAAGGAAAGTGATTACAATAACATTCATGTCACGCAACCCCCAAAGTTACCTCCTGAGACATCCCAACCTAGGATGGCTTAAATAAGATCTATACATAATCTGAAATCAACTCGAGCACGTAATTTTTCATGATCCTGACACAAGGAGTGTCAACTTTAAAAGGCCACCAACATGTCAAACTTTTAACAAGGATATAAAGTGTTTGCAACTTGGAGTTATCATCTGAAGCTGTGAAGATTATACATCACAGACTACTAAAGAAGCATGAACGACGAGGGACTTTGATGCAACTACTACAGAAGCATGAACCATGAGGGACTATGATGCAAACACTGGCACATGCTTTGGGATTTGTGTCCGCTTTAGCAGGCATATTAATATAACATGAATGTGTTAAGATTTCAATATTACTGGAAAATCAGTTTGTTCTAGTATGCTTGAATACTCCATGCTCATTAGTTTGCCAACACGGTACCTTAACAACAAAAGCATAACATTGGCACTTATTATTGGCACTTATCATATACAATAAGCATTTTATGTATGAAATTTCACAAGTTTATCGTTTGTTCCACGATATCTATACATGCTCCATTTCCAGAAAAAACCCACTTTGTGCTAGCTGATGAGCATATGAAATGCATGCAAGTAATCCAAACTGATCAGTTTGGAAACAAAAAGTACTTCTTTATACAGTCATTATATTGACAAATACTAATCCACTTCTAAGGATCAAGAATTA